>CM036317.1:4807987-4841217 GCA_020567845.1 Rhododendron henanense subsp. lingbaoense
TTGAAGGAAAACCCTCCACGTAACCAATCTTTCCACCTTACAAGTAGAGCCCCTTTTTTTTTCTTTTTTTCCTTTTTTGTCCTTTAACTATTAAACTTTGGACGTCAACGCAAAGTAGGCTTCCAAGTCAAGGGCAGTCTCCTTGTGCTTTCCCATGAAATTATTTCAAGCAGAGCACATCCCAATTGTCCATCTGCTCATTTGTCTTTGCCAAGTTACCTTCAACATCCCTAACAAGTAGGGAAAATATGGCAGAAACAATTCTAGCAGATATTGCAGCTAATGTTTTATCGAGTTTGGGTTCTTATGCAATTCAACAAATTGGATTACCATCCGATGTCAAAGAGGAGCTGAGAAAGATGGAGACCAATATCTCCACCATCAAAGATGTTCTTCTAGATGCAGAAGAGCGGCAGATGAGCAACCGTGCTGTGAAAGGATGGCTAGAAAGGCTCAAGCTCATACTTTACGATGCTGAGGACTTGTTGGATGAGGTTGCAACTGAGACCAAGAGAGGGCAAGTGGAAAGCTTGATGAGGAAGGTATACTACTTCTTTACAAGCTCAAATTCACTTGTATTTCGATATGTCGTGGGTCATAAGATAAGGGATATTGGGAAGAGGCTAGATGAAATTGTTTTACAGATGAATGCTTTTAAGTTTGTTGTGAAACTTGTAGAAAGGCCGATTCAGATCAATAGAAGGGAAGAAACCTCCTCCTTCGTGAATACTGTGACGGTTATTGGAAGAGATGCCGACAAAGAAAAATTAGTGAGGTTGTTATTGTCCCCTGGCGATGAGGAGAATGTGGCCATCATTCCCATAGTGGGAATGGGAGGTCTGGGGAAGACCACACTTGCACAATTGGTATACAATGACGATAGGATTCAGAAACATTTCACCAAAAGATTGTGGGTCTGTATCTCTAATGATTTTGATGTCAGAAGAATCCTAATTAAATTATTGCAAGCGGGTGATCCCAATGGGGGCACTAGTTATGGTAACGAAGGACTTGAGCACTTGCAAAACCGAGTTAGAAATCTGTTACACGAACATAAGTTTATCCTTTTTCTGGACGACGTCTGGAATGAGGACCTTGTAGAGTGGAAAAAATTGGAGGATTTGTTGATAACACAAGCCAGAGAAAGTAGAATTGTTGTAACCACACGCAGTAAGACGGTCGCTTCAATTGTCAGAACCAGCACTGTGGAACCATATGTACTTAGAGGTCTTTCTAACAATGAATGCTTAGATATATTGGTGAAGTGGGCATTTAAAGAAGGGGATGAGAGTAAGCATCCGAACCTAGTCAACATCGGTAAGAAAATTGTTGAAAAGTGTGGGGGTGTACCTCTCGCAGCGAGGACCTTAGGAGCGTTTTTGTTTTCAAAAACAAATGAACGGGATTGGTTGTTCGTGAGGGACAATGAGATGTGGGTTATTGTACAAAAGGAGAATGATATCTTACCGTTATTGAGGTTGAGTTATGACCAAATGCCGTCATATTTAAAACGGTGCTTTGCATATTGTTCATTGTTTGAGAAAGATGATATCATTTATGGAACGAAGTTGATACATGCTTGGATTGCCTTAGGGTTTGTTCAATGTGGTCCCACGGAAGATGAATTAGAAGATATAGGTGAAGGATATATTCTCGAGCTTGTAAGGAGGTCCTTTCTCGAACGAGTTTATACAGGGTACGTTGATAATCCAGTTAAAAGGGAGAGATACAAAATGCATGATCTTGTTCATGACCTTGCACAATATGTGGCGGGTAATGAATTCTTGACAATTAAAAGGCCGATAATTACCGAGGCAAATGAATTATTGACAATTAAAAGGCTGATTACCGAGGCAATTCCTGAGACGGTTCGGCACGTATCATTTGGTTTGAATACATTTTGCTTGTTTCTAAGACCTTTGATGGAAACCGAGAAATTGCGGACGCTAGTCTATCGAGGCGATACACATTTGTTGATGTCGAGTTCACTTTGGGAACTAGCAATCACAAGATTTAGAAGCTTACGTGTACTAGAAGGACTTGGCTTCCCAGAAAACATAGGGAAATTGAAGTTGTTAAGGTACATCAGCATAAATGAACCTACCAATGTCCCAAACACGCTTTGCATGCTATTAAACTTGCAGTACTTGGATCTCACGGAGTCATATGTGCCTGAATTGCCTGAAGATTTCTGCAAACTAATTAGCCTGCGGTTTTTGGGCTTGACGACAAATTCGATGCGTCTGCCAAAAGAAGGAATCGGTAGGTTAACTTCTCTCCGAACGTTGTACTTTTTTGAGTGTAACAATTTGGAGTCTTTGGGGGAAGGGATAGAACATCTCACTTGCCTTCGGGATTTGGTCTTAGTGAGCTGTTCTGAGCTGGTTTCATTATCAGCTGGCTTTAGGCACCTCACTTCCCTCGAGCGTTTGGAAATTGATTTGTGTGAAAGCCTTAATTTATCGGACGATGATGATTTAAAGGGGCTTATAAGTCTTAAGAAATTGAAATTGAGTCGTCTCCCAAGGTTGGTGAATTTGCCCAAGGGGCTTCTGGATGCTGCTGCTACACTCACTCAATTGGAGATTGTAGGCTGTGAGAACTTTACTTCACCATCAGAGTCTGTCCTCCCAAATCTCCTTTCACTTCAATCCCTTACAATATGGGGTTGTGATAAGGTTGTGTCCCTGCCAGGAGGGATGCAACGCCTCTTAAAGCTACAGGATTTGTTTATTTTCAGGTGCAGTCTCAACATCACCATTCGATATCGTGAAGGAGGAGAGGATTGGCCGAAGATTGCCCACATACCTAATATTAAAATTTATTGAGAATGACAGGTATATTCTCTGAGTTCTTTTGTAATACTCTGCCCTATACTGACAAGATTTTGCATGCTCATAGATTTAGGGTTTTCAGTTTGGAGAGCATTAGCGTAATGTGTTCTCTCTCTCTCTCTCTCTCACACACACACACACACACACACTAATACTGAGAGCATCTTTAACCTTCACTAAAAAAAGAGAGTAAAAGTTTGAGTCTCCCTTTAGTTGGTCAAAATGTTGATCAGTAAAACTTAATATATCATGAGTTTGAGTCGAGGAATGACATGAGTTTAAAGGGCTTTCACTCATAATTTGATTCTGAGTTAGTTAAAAGGTGAAGGGCCGGAGATTTGGTGTTAACTGATTTCTAATACCTATTATTTTATATTCCCACACTTGAGTTTGAGGTTTTTGAGGAGGGATTTGGTGGCGTTCAAACACTTTTTGAGCTTTTTTGTTGTCTTTATTTAATTTTTTTTTTGTGTTTATTAGTTTTGCGCCTCACTTTTTTGGTTTTCCGATTCATCTCATCAATAAAGCGAATCGGGAAAATAAAAAAATTATGACTTATATTTCAAAAAATATTTGGGTAAAAGTTCTAATTTTTTATTTTCCCGAATTGAAAAACCAAAATAGTGAAGCGCAAAATTGACAAACACGAAAACAATTTGAATGAGGATAAAACAAGAAAAAGCCCAAAGAGCTTAGTGGAACGCCAGTAGATCTCTCACAAGGATTCTAGATATACAAGGATCCCAAATAAAATTTCGCTTTTCTACTTCCTATAGACTTTCTCCTTTAATTTCAAAAGCCCCTTTCTAGCTAAAGCTCTCACATTTTGGAGGAAGTTGATTTTCAAACCCCCTTCATTTGAAATTCACATGTACACAAACACGGACCTTTGATATGAAGAAAATAATCATCAACATATATACGATAAGACATAATATTTCGTGCAAACATGCAAGGGAAAGACACACACCGTACCCCTATTTAGGTGTGTATCATATGCACTCTCCAAAATGTTATGAATTATAGAGAAAATGTTACGAATTGTAGTGCTAAAAAGTTACGAATCGTATAAAGGTTACGAGATACACTAAAATGTTATGAATTATAATGAAAATGTTACGAATCGTACTGCTGAAAAGTTAAGAATTCTAGAATAAAAGTTACGAAACACGCTAAAATGTTATGAATGAGCCATAAAATAAGTGCATATGGTACACCCTTTTAAGTGGTGTGTATTGTAGACTTTCCCAACATATAATACAAAACAACACACTAATGCATCCTGTGAATACGTTATAATTTGGGGATCAAAATCTACGGATTAATGTAGGTTTTGGTTCATCTCCTACCTAATTTGGTTGTCCTTTAAAGTCCTATTTTTCATTTTTTCACAGGTTGCCGATATGAATTGCTCACCATCTTATGTCTGTTCTGCCCACCTTTTATGTGTAGTGGAGCTTGAGTCTTCTGGCTTCCTTGTGCTTGGTGTTGTGTTGGTGCTGGTGTGCTGGATGAAGGTATTGCGGTTCTGTGTTTTTCACTCTCATGACAGTTGGTCGATTTGTTTGGTGGTACATGCACCGAGTCTTAACTCCCATTTAATTGGGATCAACTACATGATTTTTTCTCCAATGCCCCTACCTGAGGCATCTTCCGTAATATCCAAAATGCCTAGGGCCTTCTATTGCGACGTATGTAATGCTATTCTACAAGATTGACAGTTGTTTTTTTTGCTTTGTTTTGTGGATGTATTGATTTGTTTGGTGGACTATCTGTAATGCAACAGTTATATGTGCTCTCATTTTCTTTGTATGAGTGAACTTATGGAATTGGTTATTTCGCTTTGTTTGGTGAACTACGGATTATAATACTCTTATGTAATGGAATTGGTTATTTCGCTTTTATTTTCTTTGAATGAATTGCTCATATTTTGCTGAGCAATTCATTCGATATAATCTCTATGGGAACTATTCCATTAACTTACCAAGTTACGTTTGATTTTGTTGGTTAGCTTTGTATTGTTAACTTGGCTTCGAAAAATAAATTTGCAGGTCGTGCATACTCAATTAATGTAGTTTAGTTTTTGTTCTCGATTGTGGTTTCATTTTGTGTTTATTTTGTTATTCTGGTCATACAACTTTCCTCGTGCAATAAAAGCCAATAAATTTAGCTTCTTTCCCTCTGTTTTCTTACAATCTTTTCCCTTGTCATCGCATTCCACCTAGTGAATTCATGCTCCGAACAAATCATCTTAAGATTCAACGTCATATTAGGATCCAAGCTAAAACTTCTATTAATTCCTGCTATACTAAAATGATAAAAGCGATTAATAGAGGATATTTGGTGAATATTTGTACTGTAAAATGTAGGTTGTCTCCCTAATTTACCAGAAAAATATTATACGAGTCTGTCAAGTGTCAACTGAAACTCTCAAGTTCTCGACTACTAAAGCTCTTCTAATGTTTTATCAAGTACGTAGTGGGTCAGCTCAATGGTTGAGCTTGTTCAGCTCCTCCGCCCCAGAATAGACGTAGTAATTTTTTTTGAACGGCGAAAAAGGATATTAAATTAATAAAGAGATTAGTCTCCAAGAATTGACAAGAAATCAATCCGAACAACGCCCAACAGGGCCACTCCCAAAAAGACCCAACGAAACAAAACCACAGGAAAACACCCCCATACACCCACAAACAAAGACACCCCCACCTCCCACTCAGAACAAGACACCCCACCCACCCAAAAACCAAGACACACCCCACCAGGGCACCACCCCGAGAAGCAAAAAAATCAGCATACAAGACTAAGGAGGCGACCTACAATGAAGAAGAAAGCTAGGCCTGTCCTGCCACTTTGTCAGCACTGTCCAAGTCTTCAGCTACCATATCTGCAAATTTGCTTATGACTTCATCCTCCTCACCATCATACCCCAATCCCATGATCTTGTTGCAGGTCCAAATTGCTTGTGCTTCGTCCAAAATTATTCTGTTTCTGTTAATAACTCCATCTGAAGAGATAGATGCAGAGAGAGCTAGCGCTGCAACGGCAGACCTATAAACCGCACACTTTGGTTTATTATTCCTACTCTTGTTATTGATGGAGTTGACCCTTGTAAGACCCAGAATATCATCAATTGTCTTCCTCTTCTTCTTCCCTTTTACCCTATTTATGGCAGCTTTGATTGACGCAGAAAAAGGTTCATTTTCAGTTCGGAATGCTTCAATATGATGTTCAGTAATTTTCCCCTCTTAAATTCAGGAATAGACGTAGTAATTGGCCATGCCAAAAAACCATTTTGTTTGCAAGACAGGGCTACATAATCCTTTGCTAACGAAAAACAAAAGATCGATATCCGAACAATTTAAACTCCGAAATTGTATTCTAACATGTTCTGCAGGATCTGAAAATGAGAAGATGTTAGATGTCATTTTGGCTCCGTACTCCACAGGTAACGGGTTTCTCCCTCAAATGCTTATTTAGAATGGCTTATTTTACAGAGGTATTTATAGAGCGGAAGGGAAAATTACTAAAGATTTCCAAAAGTCAGTATG
Organism: Rhododendron henanense subsp. lingbaoense; assembly: GCA_020567845.1. NCBI lineage: Eukaryota > Viridiplantae > Streptophyta > Magnoliopsida > Ericales > Ericaceae > Rhododendron > Rhododendron henanense. Next base: position 4,814,370 of record CM036317.1, read on the forward strand.
GAAGCTTTGCTTCATCTCTTTGGAATTGAGCCACACTCGATTTCCACGTGATGAAATCTCCAACACATTCTTCATTGTCTTTCGGTGCCTAGGTATCCACCGTAAGTCTTTCATCTTTCGAAGATGAACCAAGCAATGACCTGCACATTTATTTTCCAAAGCGAAAGTGGTAAAAAGAGTTCCGATGAACCAAATTAACCAAGTCAAGTGTCAACTGAAACTCTCGACTACTAAAGCTCTTCTAATGTTTTATCAAGTACGTACGTAGTGGGTCAGCTTAATGGTTGAGCTTGTTCAGCTCCTCCGCCCCAGAATAGATGTAGTAATTGGCCATGCCAAAAAACCATTTTGTTTGCAAGACAGGGCTACATAATCCTTTACTAACGAAAAACAAAAGATCGATATCCGAACAATTTAAACTCCGAAATTGTATTCTAACATGTTCTGCAGGATCTGAAAATGAGAAGATGTTAGATGTCATTTTGGCTCCGTACTCCACAAGTAACTGGTTTCTTTTTCTTGGAAGAGACTGTGTTTGGTTTGTAATTTTGAGATAAAAAAGTTCTATAGATTTGTGTATTTTTCGTCTTTAGTAAACTTTTTTAATATTTTGACAAACTCTTTTATTTTTTGAATAGATGTACATTATGTACATCCAAAAGGTATAAAATAAGTATAAAAAAAATTGACAAAAAATCACTAAAAACGAAAAAACAACGAAACAGTCAAAAGTTTTGGAGAGATTAATTCTGAGATGAGAACCAAACAAAGTGATTCACTTTCACTCGCCCAAACTCCAAATGTATACCCAAAACCCCTCTCAATTAGTTTCTCTCTCAAATGCTTATTAGAATGGCTTCTTTTACAGAGGTATTTATAGAGCGGAAGGGAAAATTACAAAAGATTTCCAAAAGTCAGCATGGAAAAGCTTTGCTTCATCTCTTTGGAATTGAGCCACACTCGATTTCCACGTGATGAAATCTCCAACACATTCTTCATCGTCTTTCGGTACCTAGGTATCCACCGTAAGTCTTTCATCTTTCGAAGACGAACCAAGCCATGACCTGCACATATATTTTCCAAAGCGAAAGAGGTAAAAGGAGAGCCGATGAACCAAATTAACCAAGGAGAAATTGGAAGGCTATGTATAAGTATTCTTAAAAGAGAACCGCACCCCTGAAAACGCAAGCGAAATCCAGAAAATTCTGACACTAATGGTAACTCAGAGAGCTCAATCCTCGTCTCTAAAAGCCTGGTCAAACAATGATCTCTGTAATGAAACAAGTTTAGGATATCAACAAAATTATGGGTTAGTGATGTATTTTTAACTAATTAGGGCTTTAACATCAATTTGTTTTCCCCGCAGAGTGGCGTCATGCCTAGCTCATTTAGTCTTCATTCACAGATAAATTGGGCATACTTAAAATTAACTATGACAGCAAGAGTAAGCTTGCGGACATCAATCCTTCCTCGGACCCCGTATACACGGAAACTTCGTGCACTAGGTTCGCCCTTTAGTAACTGTAATAGCAAAGTTATAAGATTCTAGATCACACGTGGGGTGGTAGCCTGGTTTTGATTCTAAGCGTAGGCCTAATAGAGTGACATTTTTTTCTGTTTAATAATTGAGATTTTTTTATGGAATATGACCTGCACTATTAGCCGTAAAGAAGTTAATAGCCTTGTTTGTTGGAACTGTCAGATTATGAGAATTTCATTTATTTTTTAAAAATTTGTGTTGCAGAATTTCAAAAGTTACCCTCCACAAAGCGTCAATTATTATTTTGAGATATTTTCTTATTTGATCATTAAAGATAACATTTCCATAGAGATATATTGCCTAAAAAGTGAAGATAAAGAGATAGAGTTATGAGGAGAATATTCTCTTTACCTTTTAAAAAAAATGATCAGATGGCTAAAATTTAACATGAAATGATCTAACAGTTGTAGAGATTGTTTTCGTTTATATATCTAGATATTTTCAATAGAAACTGCTCTATTTTAAAATATAGATTTCTCTTCTTTTTCAGGTTCTTGGAATCTGTAAATTCTAAATATCAGTTAGGTAGAATTTTAGACGGACATTATAAAAGTCTGTCAACATAATTTTTCGCAAACACTCACTTACACAAACATAGTGTTTTGTGGCTCCCACACGCTGCCTTCCAAATTCACACTCTTTTTTTGATATTCACACTCTTTTTTATCTTTTAAGGAAAAATACACACACTTTCAACACTAACAAAACCAAAAAAAAAAGAGAGGAGGGTGAACATTAAAATAGAGAGTGTGAGAATTACTCCCCCTAAAATATATAAAAAAAATATTATAATTTATAATAGTTGGTAGAAGTAGATGTCTCCACAACGTTTACTTCAGAATTAAAAACAGAACCAACCTTTGGGTACTTTCCTCCTTAGTCCTTACAAAATACTCCGTACCAAACTAGAAGAAGCAACACAACAATTTCCAATGATGAATGCGCAGAACCAACCAAACTTTCTTTTTCCTTCCTTCCTTCCTTCCTCTATTTTTTTCATTTTAAACTTTGAAGGTCGATGCAAGGTTACTGTCAAAGGGCATTTTCCTTCTGCTTTCCAATGACATTATTTCAAGGTAAATCATATTACTATTTCTATCCACCATAGAAGAGCAACGAACAGTTCTTTCTCTCATGAGCTAAATCTGCTCAATTACCTTCTACATTCCTAGTAGCCAGGGAAATATGGCAGCAGAAAAAATTCTGTCAGGTGTTGCAGCAAATGTTTTGTCGTGTCTGGGGTCCTATGCAATTCAAGAGATTGGATTAGCATGGGGTTTCAAAAAAGATCTGAGAAAGATGGAGATCATGGTCTCCACTATAAAAAATGTTCTTTTGGATGCACAAGAGCGGCAAATGAGCAGCCGTGCTGTGAAAGAATGGCTAGAAAAGCTCGAACTCATACTTTATGATGCTTCTGACTTGTTGGATGAGGTTGCAACTGAGACTAAGACAACGCAAGTGGAAACTCAGAATATATAGCTTGGTGAGAAAGGTACACTACTTCTTTACAAGCTCAAATCCACTTGTATTTCGATATGTCGTGGGGCGTAAGATAAGGGATATTGGGAAGAGGCTAGATGAAATTGTTTTGCAGATGAATGCTTTTAAGTTTGTAGTGAAACTAGTTGAAAGGCCAATTCAGATCAATAGAAGGGAAGAAACCTTCTCCTTTGCGAATACTCCGACGATTATCGGAAGAGATGCTGACAAAGAAAAATTAGTAAGGTTGTTATTGTCCCCTGGTGATGAGGAGAATGCTGCCATCATTCCCGTAGTGGGAATGGGAGGTCTGGGGAAGACCACACTTGCACAATTGGTATACAATGACGATAGGATTCAGAAACATTTCACCAAAAGATTGTGGGTCTGTATTTCTAATGATTTTGATGTCAAAAGAATCCTAATTAAATTATTGCAAGCGGGTGATTCCAATGGGGACGCTAGTTATAGTAACGAAGGACTTGAGCAGTTGCAAAACCGAGCTAGAAATGTGTTATGCGAAGATAAGTTTGTCCTTTTTCTGGATGACGTCTGGAATGAAGACCGTGTAGAGTGGAAAAAATTGGAGGATTTGTTAATAACGCAAGCAAGAGGAAGCAAAATTGTCGTAACCACACGTAGTAAGAAGGTTGCTTTAATTGTCAGAACGAGCACCGTGAAACCATATGAACTTAGCGGTCTTTCAGACGATGAATGTTTACGTATATTGGTGAAATGGGCATTTAAAGAAGGGGATGAGAGTAAGCATCCGAACCTAGTCAACATCGCTAGAGAAATAGTGAAAAAGTGTGGAGGTGTACCTCTTGCAGCGAGGACCTTAGGAGCATTATTGTTTTCTAAAACAAATGAGCATGATTGGTCGTCCGTGAGGGACAGTGAAATGTGGGCTCTTGTACAAAAGGAGAATGATATCTTGCCGATATTGAGGTTGAGTTATGACCAAATGCCATCATATTTAAAACCCTGCTTTCAATATTGTTCATTGTTTGAGAAAGATGAAGATATTTATGGAAGGAAGTTGATTTACGCTTGGATTGCCCTAGGGTATGTCCAATGCTCAGACCCGAATGAAGAATTAGAGGACATAGCTGAAGGATATATTCTCGAGCTTGTAAGGAGGTCCTTTCTTGAACTAAATTATAGCATCTTTCCTATTCCAGTTAGAAGGGAGACATATAAAATGCATGATCTTGTTCATGATCTAGCACAATATGTGGCTGGTAATGAATGCTTGACTATTAAAGGGGCTATTCCCGAGGCAATTCCTGATACGATTCGCCATCTATCATTCGGTTCAAATACATATTGCACATTTCCAAGACCTTTGATGGAAGCCAAGAAGTTGCGGACCATTTTCTACCCAGTGAAAATAGGGCCCACGTTTGGATCATCTATTGAGCCAGAAATCGCAAGTTTTAGATGCTTACGTGTTCTAGAAGGACGTGATTTTGACGACAGCGTTTCCTTGCCAGAAAATATAGGGAAATTGAAGCTGTTAAGGTATATTAGTAGAGCTGACAATCTCCCAAAATCGCTTTGCAAGCTATTAAGCTTGCAGTACTTGGATCTCTCCGAGTCACGGGTCCACAAATTGCCGGTAGATTTCTGGAAACTAATTAACCTGCGGTTTTTGTGCTTGTCAACAACATCGACTTGTCTTCCGAAAAAAGGAATCAGTAGGTTAACTTCTCTCCGAACACTGTTCATTTGCAGTTGTTACAATTTGACGTCTTTGGGCGAAGGGATAGAACATCTCTCTTCCCTCCGGGAATTGGCCATAATGCGCTGTTATAAGCTGGTTTCGTTGCCAATTGGCTTAAGGCACCTCACTTCCCTCGAGGTTTTGGAAATTCATAGCTGTGAAAGCCTTAATTTCTCGGATGACGACGATTTTAAGGGGCTTACAAGCCTTAATACACTAAGTCTAAAAGATCTCAGAGGGTTGGTGAGTTTGCCCAAGGGGCTTCAGGACGCTGCTGCTACACTCACTCATTTGGATATTCTAGAGTGTTTGAACTTTACTTCACCATCAGAGTCCGTCCTCCCGAATCTCCTATCACTTCAATCACTTACGATCGGGGAATGTCATAAGGTCGAGTCCCTGCCAGAAGGGATGCAATGCCTCACTAAGCTACTGAATTTGACTATTTACAGTTACAATCTCAACACCAGCAGTTATCGTGAAGGTGGAGAGGATTGGCCGAAGATCGCCCACATACCTAGAATTCAAATTGTTGATAACAACAACTCGGAGCATTCCAGTCCTGACACAATCAATCACTGGTATATTCTCTCTTTTCTAAAAGTATATCTCTTCTACTTCCATAACGTCTTCCACTTTAATTTTACAAGCCACCTGCAGCTAAAGCACTCGTATTTCTGAAAGTTGAGCATCAAATCCTCGTACGTATCACACACACAATGGAAAACAAAACTAATGCCTCATGTGTACTAGACTCTGATGAATAGCGTAATCACGGTAATAATTGAAATCCAGTCAGCTACGAATATGGCATATCTAGTTTTTTTGTTTATGCCATTATGATTTTGCTCTCTGATTCTGTTGTTTACAGTTGGCAAATATGAAGGCTTGGTAAGGTACGCGTTGTCGCTCTTCTTGTGTGTAGTCGAGTCTTTTGGATTCCTTGTGCTTTGGTGTTGCTGCTGGTGTGCTTGGTGCTGGTGTTGCGGTTCTGGCTTTCATTTTCATGATAGTTGCTCAATTCGTTTGGCGGTGCTTGCTCTGTTGTGATGTTTGTTTTGCGATTCTACGTGATGGCAATTGGTTATTTCACTTTGTTTGGTGAACTACGGATTATAAAACTCTTGTGTATGCCTTTTGTTTTCTTGAATGAATTGCTTATATTTTGCTGAAGGATCCATCTGCTGGGAATGTACCCTTCAGGGGCGTGGTTCTCCTCGGGAACTACACCATTAACTTCCCAATTTATGTTTTTTTTTGAGGAAAGTCCACTTTCACCCCCTGTGGTTATCGCCATATGCGGATACACCCCCTATGATTTAAAAGTGTGCACATAACCCCCTGTGGTTTTCAAATTGTGCGGATAGACTCCCTGCCGTCATATTTTCCATCCATATTAACGGAGGTGTATCTCACACACCTCTAGAATGTAATCTGAGTCGTTCATAATGTATTAAATAAAGAATAGAGTATCTCTGTAAAAAATCATCTTAATCAGCCATCAGTAACCCAGTGATGTAATTTTTAGTAAATTCAAATTTGAAATTTTAATTTCATAACAAAATCGATTTGATCATAAGCTTTTCATTTTTTGATTGACTTGAATTTTGGCATAGACGTAGTACTCGTCAAAATTTACAATATCAACGGTTTGGATTCAATTTTTGGTATACGGGATGGTGTGGTTAGATTTAAAAAAGAAGAAGAATCAAGGGACGTGATGGGGGTATAACGGTCTTTTAACGTTGTTTCCGTTAATATGGATGAAAAACATGACGGCAGGGGGTCTATCCGCACAATTTGAAAACCACAGGGGGTTATGTGCACACTTTTAAATCATAGGGGGTGTATCCGCACATGGCGATAACCACAGGGGGTGAAAGTGGACTTTCATCTTCTTTTTTTTGGTTTTTTTTTTTTTTTTTGTTGGTAAATGATTTTTTTTGGTTGTTGGCTTGGCTTTGTATTGTTGACTTTGCTTCTGAAATCAATTTGAAGGCCGTGTTCCCCTAGATTGGTAATTTACTATGATACATCAAATATCTCTGCAAGAGGCATTATTAAATTGATGACCTGAACGACTGTGCTCTTGTGAAGCAGTTCAATGTATCTGCGACAAGGGGTACCCGTAGAACGATAATGCACTACGTGGTGTAGTGCGCCTCGGTACGCTTTACCAAGTCCTTATCATCATGATGATCCGAACCCCTTGTCCTTGTATGTGCTCATATTAGAGACTATTAAACTCGTTTCTAATGTCATACATCCTCAAAATCAAGGGATTGAACTTTCTAATGGGCTCTCTGTAGAACTCCAACCATCCATATATACTAAATCAAGCTCACGAAGGCGCGCCATTGGCACTTACCAAACCATCTAGGAAAATAATGTGGAACTATCTTAAACGTAACATCGATCGAGATCCAATGATCCAAAGCAAACCAAAAAAGAATAAAGCATGTATAACCAATGCCAAAAATGCACTCTCTACCCTTTCTGAATACAGGACCAAAGAAATCGAGTATCGGATAAATCGGAGAAATGAACGAGACACAGCAGAACTACAATGTTTGGTTGAGCTTTAGAGAAGATAACTTAACCAAGGGAAATCCATGTAATAGCCATTGTGCCGTTCTCTTAAATGACAAGGACACAAGCAAAAAACTGCGACCAATTCAATGAAGTAGCAAAGGTGGAAAGGATCTGGCTTCTCTGCAGTTGACTACAGAGAAGCCTGTACAGTTCAATTTGGACCATTCATATTGACAATTAACGGTTCAGATCAGTTGAATACTCTTACCGGTAAAATACATTCTTACAGGTAAGAATATCAAAACAAATCCGAACCATTAAAAACTTCATCCGACGGTTGCGATCACTCGGACCGCACCTCTGCAGTTCAATTTTAGAGTTTTGTGCAGGTGGAAATAAATGGCAAGATCACTAAAACTAGATTTTCACGACAGCCTTGCTGATATCTTGACCCAAACACTAACATAAGATGGTTGCACCACTTTATGTCCCGCAAAAAAAATACTTCCTTTTTGTTGCAAAACCCATAAAGCCAGGGATTTTTTAGTCTTCTTGTCTTGCTTAAAGAAAAAGATATTAAATGCATGTGACTATTGTGATCACATGCAATAGTCATGTATTTATATGCTCCGAAGCACGTGATTTCGTAGTGCAAATTTTCCAACTACGGTAAAATATTATTTCTACTCAACCAATCACAAACATAACTCACAGATTCCCCACAAACAAGACAAATGAATCAAATTTATTAATTAGGAGAAGTTGAACCGTTTGCCCACTTAATGAAATGTGTCCTAATCAAGATCAATAATAGATCAGAGATTCAGAACTTCATTACCAAAAAGATAATAAATAGCATCAGAATCAAAGAGAACATGGATACTTAATGTGAGAAAACTTCATATTCATCAATCTATTGTTGTCCGTTGATCATCGATCCTGTCACTATAGGTTTTAATTTTTTTCATGGACACTCAACTTGAAAAGCCCAATCAACGAAATGGTCCTGATTAGATCACCGGGCCTGGGGTGAGGCTCACCTCCCCTCACAAATATGATTCTACCTAGAGTTTGGACATGAAGCAATTTGGTAGTGGGACTCAAGGCCCATCTACTCATCGTTCAAATAAAAGAACATGAACCAATGTGGGGTTGGTTTAGTAGTGGAAACTCAGGATCTGACGGTTAATACAAGTTCCCATGGCCCCCTTATTGGAGCTAGCTAAATTAATTTCTAACACTACCCAAACGTGTTGTGAGTCTACCTTTGATCCCGACATAGGTCCGGCAGGATCATGATCACATATAGATAATACCGTTATGCGACGGGATAATATTCATTGACAGAAGTGACGTTGTACCATTTCTGCACTTCTATTTTTTAACCAAAAGAGAATAAAAAAAGAAGGAAGTGAGAGAGCAGCGTACCTTCTTTGGAAACGCAAGCCCCCTGTCTAAACTATTGGTGAATCCAAATGAAATGCCTTGGGCCTTGGACTTTGCAACCATGTAGAAATTTTAAATCCAAGCTAAATTAAACTTAACCTAGGTGAAGAGGTCTTAATATTAGGTGATTGCATTCACACCTTGGATGGCGACAATTGGCCCAAAGATACTGGAAACTTTACATAAAATATTCAAGTGGCAGACAATTAGTTCATGCGATTGGGTACAATTGTTTTTGTCTAGACATGTAAGAAAACATATTGCAATAAATTACAATTAACCCCCTCTAACTATGCCTCGGTGACACTTAACCCCCTCTAACTATTATTTTTGGCACTTAACCCCCTCTAACTAACTGAAATTCAAACGGTCATAACTTCTTCGTCCAAAATCAAAAACATGCAAATTATATATCGATTTCGAGATCTTGAAGTCAGCTTTCTAATGACACCAAAATCACATCACGATTCAAAGCACACAGAAAGTTATGATCAAAAGAGTAAGGGCTGGTAGACAGAAAGACCGTTTTGATCATAACTTTCTGTGTGCTTTGAATCGTGATGTGATTTTGGTGTCATTAGAAAGCTGACTTCAAGACCTCGAAATCGATATATAATTTGCATGTTTTCAATTTCTGACGAAGAAGTTATGACCGTTTGAAGTTATGACCGTTTGAATTTCAGTTAGTTAGAGGGGGTTAAGTGCCAAAAATAATAGTTAGAGGGGGTTAAGTGTCACTGAGCCATAGTTAGAGGGGGTTAACTGTAATTTACCCTTTGCTTTATTATAAAAAAAAATATGTTCGAAAATATGTTAGGTCCACCTAATCAATTGCAAATATTCATTTTATAAAATAGATACCGACAAGTGGGTTAGAAAAGTAGTAGCTAAAATTAACCAATATTATAGCATAAAGTTACAACTGGTGATCACTGAGAGGGAGGGGAAGGTTTCAACTGGTGCAAATTCATATATTAGCTCTCGTCATAATTAGAAATGTTAAGAAACCTTAAAATAATGAACACAATTAAGCAAATATATTAGATAGTTAGAGTTAGGAAAATAGCCTGTGAGATGGATGATAGGCGCAACATTCGATGTCCTAAAGACATTTGCCTCCCTTCGTGTAGGTTCTAGCGGCTGAATACGACTCTAAGATAAAACCCATAAATTTCACAGTGTGTCTCCACGCAACACAATTGGTGGAAGACGAAGGTGCCAAGAATGAATCGAATTGCCTCTCTGAAATATATATTCGGACTACTAATCGTATTAAATTATTTTCATCTTAAAAATGGAATTCGAGATTCTTAATTATTCATCTTAAAATTATTAATACTTAGCCATGTTTATTCAGGAAAGCTGAAATTGGTACACCATAAAATCTTAATCCACAACGGTAAGCACAAAATTTACGTGGGAACTCCACTTGGGACCATATATGTTTTACAGTAATTTTTTCAATCCCAAAAAGGCTACCTATTTTTAACATTTAGAACCAAATATAGTCCTTTATTGGGCTCTAGACATTTTATATTTCTTTGAGCTATAAATCGAGAACACTTGGAGTTTGTTTGGAACTTGTGAAAAAGAAAAGAAAGGAGAGGAAAAATATAAATAAAAATAAAAAAATTCTCTTCCATTATTTGGTTTGGAGAAAAAAGAGGAGAGAAAATAAAAAAAAATTAGTATAGTTCACAGAACAATTTATCTTCCATTTTCTTTAATTTTCTTTTCTGCTACTTTCCTCAAGTTTCAAACACAACGTTAATATTGCTGAAAAATTAAAAAAAGGAGAGGTGCACGGAAAATGTACCGGTGAGTTCATGCTATGTTTTTTGTCTTCAGTATTTGTTACTACAACTTACTTTTCGTAATTCTTGTGTAGTTGTTCTTCGTAATTTTCAGGATTAATTGATTGTTTCGATGAGTGGAATAGAAAAAGGATGAAGACGTGGACCGAAGTTGAAAAAAGTTCAGATAGGACAACATTGTACGTAGACAACAAATATTGGAAGTTGTTTGGTATTTTTTCGTCTTTAGTAGTAATTTTTTTTATATAGGTCATGATATTTTACTTTTTAAATTCCTTTTGTCAAGACCGATGATTAATTTTAAAAAAATTAAATAAATGAATAAATCTACAATGACGAAAAAATTCCAAAAATTAAAAATTATAGCATGAACTTGCTCGACCTCCTCTGAAATGCCGTTAATGTTTAAGCTAAAATATGTCTCCGAGTTCCAGCCCACATTGACTTTAGAATTGAAAATTGAATTTCCCATTTTCTCGTGAAAAAGCTAGATCCACCTTACACGCAAAGTAGACTTCCAAGTCCAGGGCAGTTTCCTTGTGCTTTCCCATGAAATTATTTCAAGACAGAGCACATCCCAATTTCCATCCGCTCAATTGTCTCTGCCAAGTAAACTTCCACATCCCTAGTAGGCAGGGAAAATATGGCAGAATCAATTCTAACAGGTATTGCAGCTAATGTTTTATCGAGTTTGGGGTCTTCGGCGATTCAACACATTGGATTATCATTCGGTGTTGAAGGGGAGCTGAGAAAGATGGAGACCAATATCTCCACCATCAAAGATGTTCTTCTAGATGCAGAAGAGCGGCAGATGAGCAACACTGTGAAAGGATGGCTAGAAAGGCTCAAGCTTATTCTTTACGATGCTGAAGACTTGTTGGATGAGTTTGCAACTGAGACCAAGAGAAGGCAAGTGGAAACTCATAATAGCTTGAAGAGAAAGGTACGCGACTTCTTTACAAGCTCAAATCCACTTGTATCTCGATATGACGTGGGTTGTAAGATAAGGGATATTGGGAAGAGGCTAGATGAAATTGTTTCGCAGATAAAAGATTACGAGTTTGTTGTGAAACTTGTAGAAAGGCCAGTTCAGATCAATAAAAGGGAAGAAACCTCCTCCTTTGTGAATACTGTGAAGGTTATTGGAAGAGATGCCGACAAAGAAAAATTAGTAAGCTTGTTATTGTCCTCTGGTTATGTGGAGAATGTGCCCATCATTCCCATAGTGGGAATGGGAGGTCTGGGGAAGACCACACTTGCACAATTGGTATACAATGACGATAGGATTCAAGAACATTTCACCAAAAGATTGTGGGTCTGTATCTCTAATGATTTTGATGTCAAAAGAATCCTAATTAAATTATTGCAAGCGGGTAATACCAATGGGGACAGTAACGAGGGACTTGAGCTGTTGCAAAACCGAGTTAGAAATCTGTTAAGCGGACATAAGTTTCTCCTTTTTCTGGACGACGTCTGGGAAGAGGACCGTGTAGAGTGGGAAAAATTGGAGGATTTGTTGATAACACAAGCCAGAGGAAGTAGAATTGTTGTAACCACACGCAGTAAGATGGTCGCTTCAATTGTCAAAACCAGAACCGTGGAAACACATGAACTTAGAGGTCTTTCTAAGAATGAATGCTTGGATATATTGGTGAAGTGGGCATTTAAAGAAGGGGATGAGAGTAACCATCGGAACCTAGTCAACATCGGTAAGGAAATTGTTAAAAAGTGTGGAGGTGTACCTCTTGCAGCAAGGACCTTAGGAGCATATTTGTTTTCAAAAACAAATGAACGGGATTGGTTGTTCGTGAGGGACAATGAGATGTGGGCCATTGTACAAAAGGAGAGTGATATCTTACCAATATTGAGGTTGAGTTATGACCAAATGCCGTCATATTTAAAGCACTGTTTTGCATATTGTTCGTTGTTTGAGAAAGATGAAATCATTTATGGAACGAAGTTGATTTATGCATGGATGGCCCTAGGGTTTGTCCAATGTGTAGACACAAAAGATGAATTAGAAGATGTAAGTGAAGGATATATTCTCGAGCTTGTAAGAAGGTCCTTTCTTGAACGAGTTTATACAATGGACGACGTTGGTAATCCAGTTAAAAGGGAGGCATACAAAATGCATGATCTTGTTCATGACCTTGCACAATATGTGGCAGGTAATGAATTCTTGACAATTAAAGGGGGTACTACAGAGGAAATTCCTAAGACGGTTCGGCATGTATCATTTGATTTGAATACAAATTGCTCGTTTCCAAGACCTTTGATGGAAGCCAAGAAGTTGCGGACGATAGTCTACCCGAACAATACAGAGCGCACGTTTAGATCACTTGCTGAACAAGCAATCGCAAGTTTTAGAAGCTTACGTGTTCTAGAAGGACATGGCTTGCCAGAAAATATAGGGGAATTGAAGTTGTTAAGGTACATCAGCACAAATGCACGTGCCGATCTCCCAAACTCGCTTTGCATGCTATTAAACTTGCAGTACTTGGATCTCTCCGAGTCATATGTGTCTGGATTGCCCGAAGATTTCTGCAAACTAATTAGCCTGCGGTTTTTGGGCTTGACGACAACATCGACGCGTCTGCCAGAAGAAGGAATCGGTAGGTTAACTTCTCTCCGGACGTTGTTCTTTTACGAGTGTGACAATTTGGAGTCTTTGGGTGAAGGGATAGAACATCTCTCTTGCCTTCGGGATTTGGTCTTACAGAGGTGTTCTAAGCTGGTTTCATTGCCAGCTGGCTTTAGGCACCTCACTTCCCTCGAGCGTTTGGAAATTGCTGATTGTGAAAGCCTTAATTTATCGAACGATGATGATTTAAAGGGGCTTAGAAGTCTTAAGAAATTGGAATTAAGTGATCTCCCAGGGTTGGTGAATTTGCCCAAGGGGCTTCTGGATGCTGCTGCTACGCTCACTCGTTTGGAAATTGGATTATGTATGAACTTTACTTCACCATCAGAGTCCGTCCTCCCAAATCTCCTATCACTTCAATCACTTACAATAGATTTTTGTCCTAATGTTGCGTCCCTGCCAGAAGGGATGCAACGCCTCACTAAGCTACAGGATTTGGTGATTTCCCACTGCGGTCTCAATTACACCAGCACCAGCAGATATCGTGAAGGAGGAGAGGATTGGCCGAAGATCGCCCACGTACCTAATTCTAGAATTCTTTAATCCATGACAGGTACGTTCTCTGAGTTCTTTTGTAATACTGTGCCCTATACCGACAACACTTTGCATGCTCATAGATTCAGGGTTTTCAGTTTTGAGAGCAAAGAGACTTAGCGTACTGCGCTCTCTCTCTCTCTCTCTCACACACACACACAGACACGCATTAATAAAAAAAAATTGAGTTAATGTTTTATTTGGTATCAATCACACCAATGGACAAACTCTAATCTAATAAAAAAATTGAGTAAAAGCTTCATTAATGGCATAATTGTAGAGTGTGAGAGCAAAACAAGCCTTCAAAAAATTGAATAAAAAGTTTAAGTCTCCCTTTATTTGGTCAAAAATTGAGTCGAGCCGTCGAGGAAGGGCATGAGTTTAAAGGGCTTTTCACTCATAATTTGATTTTGAGTTTGTTTAAAGGGCAAGCTAAGGCCTGGAGATGCTCCAATTATGTAATTCTATTTGGTGTTAACTGGTTTCTAGCCAATGCAGAGTCAAGGGAAGAATTGATGTAAGCAGCTTTACCCCTCAAGCAGAGAGGCTGTTTCCGCGACGCAAACCCGTGACCTCCAAGTCACAATGGAGCAACTTTACCTATTACTGTACTTTATATTCCCCACACTTGATTTTGAAGTCTTTTGGGGAACAAATATATGTGAAGTAGCTGTATAATAAGACTAGAATCCTTCATAACAAGGATTCTAGATATACAAGGATCCCAAATAAAATTTCTCTTTAATTCCTACTTCCTATCGACTTTCCCCTTTAATTTCACAAGCCCCTTTCTAGCTAAAGCACTCACATTTTGGCGGAAGTTGATTTTCAAACCTCTTCATTTGAAATTCACATGTACCCAAACGCGGACCTTTGATATGAAGAAAATAATCAACATAGATACGATGAGCCATAATATGCCGCGCACATATAATACAACACAACACTAATGCATCATGTAAATACTGTTATAATTTGGTGATAAAAATCTACGTATTAATGTAGTTTTTGGTTCATCTACTTTCCTAATTTGGCAGTCCTTTATAGTCCTATTTTTCATTTTTTCCACAGGTTGCCGATATGAATTGCTTGCTATCTTATGTCTGGCCTCCTTTTATGTGTGGTGGAGCTTGAGTCTTCTGGCTTCCTTGTGCTTGGTGTTGTGTTGGTACGTGCTGGTGTTCTGAGTGATGGTATTGCGGTTTTGTGTTTTTCATTCTCGTGACAGTTGGTCTATTCGTTTGGTGGTACATGCACCGTGTCTTGAGTCCCATTTAATTGGGATCAACTACTTGATTTTTTTCTCCAATGCCCCTGCCCAAGGCATCATGTTCCGTGATATCCAAAATGCTTACTGCTTAGGGCCTTCTATTACGATGTATGTGGTGCTGTTCTACAAGATGGCAGTTGTTGTTGTTGTTGTTTTGCTTTGTTTTGTGGACGTACTGATTTGTTTGGAGGACTATCTGTAAGGCAACGGTTATATGTGCTCTCATTTTCTCGGTATTAATGAACCTATGGAATTGGTTATTTGGCTTTGTTTGGTGAACGACGGATTATAATACTCTTATGTAATGGGATTGATTATTTCACTTTTATTTTCTTCGAATGAATTGCTTATATTTTGCAAAAGGATCCATCTGCTGTGAAAGAACCCTTCAGAGGCATGGTTCTCTTTGGGAACTATTCCATTAACTTACCAAGTTAAGTTTGATTTTGTTGGTTAGCTTTGTATTGTTAACTTTGCTTCGGAAAATAAATTTGCAGGGCCTGCTTACTCTATTCATTTAGTTTACTTTATGTTCCCGATTGTGGTTTCATCTCATGTTTATTTTGTTATTCTGGTCACACAACTTTTCTCGTGCAATAAAAGCAAATAAATTTAGCTTCTTTCGCTCTGTTTTCTTTCAATCTCTTACCTATTCATCGCATTCCACCTAGTGAATTCATGCTCCGAACAAATCAACTTAAGATTCAACGTTGTATTAGGATCCAAGAATAGACTTTTTATTGACACGAGCTAAAACTTCTATTAATTCCTACTATGTGTTTTGCATAGGAAATAGGAATACTAAATGATGAAAGCTATTGTTAGCATCAGAATCAAAGAGAACATGGATAGTTAATGCGAGGTTGTCCGTTGTTACTCATAGTCAGAATGTTGTAACAAGCTCTGTGAAAATTTCAGCTATAGAAAATATTTCCTGAAGGAATGCGCAAAAGTTTTAACTAACGTGTCGGGTTATCAAGTTGTGGAAAGCACCAACCTATCCATGACTTGCAGCAAATAAGCACCGGTACATGATATTCGAGGCAAAGCCCTGCATCAAGAAGACATAGGTGTCGACAAGTCATCTAGAGTGCTGCGATCCTATGCTGAAGGAAACCAAGTAAACAGACCAGAAACCTTTCTAATCGGAGAGACAACAATTCCAATTGCCAGTAGAGCAGCTGATAGCAAATCTGTGTTCGTTCACTGCTTCACAGTAACGAAAAATACATATTACCTGATGCAGGAGCATTTTAATGGGAAATAACGTGAAGTTCATGCTGAAGTAACTTTCTAGCTTCTAGAGTCAAGAGTCTAATTACTTTTGTATTTATTTTATGAGTCTTTCTTTCATTTTCTATGTCTCTAGTTGTCTTTTATTTTCTCTAGGAGTCATGTTTAGCATTTATTAAGAGTTTTGAGTTTATGAAAATATTGTGCAAGTATTTATTGCTTGAGAGTGAGTGATTCCTCCAACAATCAAGTGTGTGACTTGGTCGCGTGAGTGTCTTCCGCGATTAGCAACGTCGAGTGACTTCCGTTGCCCCCGGTGAGTGTCTTCCCGGGATTATCCTAACCTTGCGGGTCTCGGCTTGCATCAAATTGGTATCAAAGCTAAAAAAATCCAGATTACGGGAGTTTCGTTTCCAGTGACTATGCCTCCAAGGCGGCAACGAAATGTTCAAGATCTTACTTTGCGTGACCAGATTGCCGAGTTACGTCAATCTAATCAAGCTCTTCAACAAATGATGAATGAACTCCTTCAACGGATTCCAATCACTAATCAGTCTACAGTTCAAAGCGAAGGAAGCGGACGAACAATTTTTGATAATGAAGAAGAAGATGACCATTCAACTTCTTCTACTTCTAGTACCGTTGCAGAACCAGCTTTTGTCAATCCATGGTCTATGGATCGTTTGGCTCGTGCTTTGGAAAATTCAGATCGAAGCATACAAGTTCATGTTCCCGATTTTGAAGGCAAACTCAATACCGACGAGTATTGTGATTGGACAGCGGCACTCGAAGCTTTCTTTGATTGGAAAGACCTCTCGGATGAAAGAAAAGTGCAGTTCGTTGCTACAAAATTGAAGGGTCATGCTCTAATTTGGTGGCAGCAATATCAGCGTAGCAGGGTTCGAAAAGGGGTTCCAAAGGTCAGTACATGGACAGAGATGAAGCTGAAGCTTGATGAAAAGTTTTTGCCGCTGGATTATGCTCAAACTCTCTACCAGAAGCTACATCAATTGAACCAACAATCTGATCAATCCGTAGCAAATTACACCGAGCAATTCTACCAGCTTTTGAGCCGCATTAATCTGTGTGAGAGTGATGAACAGCTTGTTGCAAGGTATGTCAGCGGGTTGAAGTCCGAACTCGAGGGGGAACTTATCATGCTTTCTCTATCTTCTCTTGAGGAAGCTTATCAAATGGCCCTCAAAGCAGAAAAGAAACTAAAATGGGATTCTTATAAAAAACCAGAGAGTTCAAAAGGCAAGAAGGACATGGTGGAAAAGGTTGGGGCACAAACTTCTGAACGTCCAAACCCGCAAAAGGGAGAAAACAAAGATCGAGGAAAGGGAGTTCCGAAGTCCGAGTGTTTTCGATGTGGTGAAGCTGGGCATAGATCTTATGAATGTCCTAAAAAGAAGGCTGAATTGAATCTCATGAACGAGGAAGAACAAGAGCCAACTTATGATGAAGAAGTATTCGAAGAGGTGCAATGTGAACCAGATTTTGACGCTAAGAGTCTTGTAATACAGCAAATTCTGGTTGTACCAAAGGACGGAGCTGAAAAAATATTCGACGACGAAGCATGTTGTAAAGCTACAGCTGTGATTGATTGGTCCAAGCCTCCTATCTATGATGAATACCCCGAAGACGAGGGCATTGCATTGGGAGAGCTTACCTCCGTGTTACCAATTCACAACACCCGACAAAGTTCAACTTGGATTTCAAACAAACGCAAGTCTGATGATTCCAACTGGATAGACGAATCCGTCTATGAACAGCGCACCAAACTTTTTGAGACTTATGGCATCATTCACGGATTTGAGTGTCTCTTCATTATGGATTCAGGGAGTCAAGGCAACTATGTTTCTCAGCAATTGGTCTCATTCTTAAATCTACCGACTGAATATCTTTCCAAGCCTTATCATGTCAGTTGGGTAAATCAAGGATCACGAATATCTGTAACTAAGCGTTGTTTGGTGGAGTTTTCGATTGGGAGCCAGTATTGGGACAAGATTTGGTGTAACGTCTTGCCAATGGAATCATATGATGTCTTGTTGGGACGTCCGTGGCAATGGGATAGAAATATTATTTATCGCGGGCGAGAGAATGTGTACGAGTTGAAGATGGAAGGTGAACCAATCAAATTGTTTCCGAACGTGGAGAAAATGAAGTGGAAGAAAACTTCATTCCTCACAAAAGAATTTGTTCCACCCAAGAAAAAGAAGAAACACGTACCCCTACAGTGTCATGGCAAAGAAGAGCAAAACTCGAGGTCGAGTTTTTTTCCGAAGAAAGGGAGAATGATGCAGGAGCATTTTAATGGGAAATAACGTGAAGTTCATGCTGAAGTAACTTTCTAGCTTCTAGAGTCAAGAGTCTAATTACTTTTGTATTTATTTTATGAGTCTTTCTTTCATTTTCTATGTCTCTAGTTGTCTTTTATTTTCTCTAGGAGTCTTGTTTAGCATTTATTAAGAGTTTTGAGTTTATGAAAATATTGTGCAAGTATTTCTTGCTTGAGAGTGAGTGATTCCTCCAACAATCAAGTGTGTGACTTGGTCGCGTGAGTGTCTTCCGCGATTAGCAACGTCGAGTGACTTCCGTTGCCCCCGGTGAGTGTCTTCCCGGGATTATCCTAACCTTGCGGGTCTCGGCTTGCATCATTACCCAAAATGAAATTGAATGGCTATGCAACAAATGGTTAGGATTTAGGGGGCATCTGTGGCTTATTGTACATGTTGATTAGGTATCCTATACAAGTCAGACATCCCCGACCAATGGCGAAGACCTGGACAAGAACTGCATGCCGACCAATGCTTTACTTGTTGGTATCAACATATATTGTTACGAAAACCTGGACAAGAACTGCATGGCTTGTGCAAATGCAAATTTTACGTACATCTAATTCTTCTTCAAATCTAAGAACTCAAAGAGATGCAATACGTAACCTTCTCATCTCAAGCGGCAGGAAAAAGGACATTAGAGTGACATCAGGGAACAGCGACGAGCACATTTTGCCTACATAACTAACAAGGACGAGAAGACGGGGACAATGACGGTTGTTTTCGTGGTGGTGGTATTAGGATCGATGAACCAAACCATGCAAGGTGATGATTCGGCTAAAAATATCAGCCTTCTTACAAATCAAAAGTTAATTACTAATGTTCCCAAAGATCTGTTCATAATCCATGAGATGGATACAAGAACAGTGACCTGCACGTTTATTTTCCAAAGCGAAAGAAGGTAAAAATAGAGTCAATCAACCAAATTAACCAAAGAGAAATTGGAAGGCTATGTATAAGAATCTTAACAGAGCAATCGCACCCCTGAAAACGCAAGCGAAATCAAGAAAATTCAGACATTGGTAATCCAGAGAGCTCAATCCTCGTCTCTAAAAGCCTGGTCAAAAAATGATCTCTTTAATGAAACAAGTTTAGGATATCAACAAAACTAGGGGTTAGTGATGTATTTTTCTCTGGCAAACATGTCAAGTTAGATGATAAGCACAAGAACCGAAGGTTAATTAGTTTGCCAAAATCTTCAGGCAGTTGATCAAGTGTTGATCCAAATAATGCAAATTTATTAGGTTGCAAAGAGATTTAGGAAGTTTTTCGACATCACAACAAGTGAGGTACTTCTACGGTAGAAGTTTAAGCCGCTATGACCGAAGTTCAACACTCGTAAACATCTAAAAACTGGAATTGCTTCTTCGACAGATGATCTAAAGTTGGGCCCAGTTTCACTTGGTAAAAACATGGTCCGCAATTTCTTTGCTTTGATCAAATATTTTGGGAATTCGCAGTATAGACTCGAATCAAATGGTACATGCCGAACCCTGTCAGGAATTACCACGATATTTTCCCCTTTCACAGACAATCGTTCATTACCAGCCACATATTATGCAAGATCGTGAACAAGATCATGCATTTTATTGCAATCACTGTCAGGTTCTCTTCTATGTACTCTTCACCTATTTATGCATTGATTAAAAGTTATATGCATTTGAAAAATCTTCGTTCAAATAGAGGATCATCCTTTGTATTTAGAGGATCAAAACCCCATCCTCTTAACTAAGAAGAGTTCTACAGGATGAGTTGCAGCACTTATATATACTCTCTAATAGATATATAGAGGTGGGTTGAAGATGCTCTTATTGTCCCCCACGGCCCCACCGTTATCACCCACCATCGACCGCGAGTACACCACCTCTTTCAAATTTGCTCTTCCTCTCTTCTTACTAATCAAAGTTGCAGCTTCATCTAATCCTCGGTCAAAGTTCAAAATTACGGAATACTCCCTCCGTTCCAAATTAATAGTTCGGTTCTGTCTCCAATGTAACTTTTAAATTGTTAATATCTTTCAATCTACAATGTTTTTAAAGATTTTTAAAAACTTTGTATAATAGAACTCAATCTATCATATAATTAAGATCTATATTGCACATAAAATTCATTATAGATTGGAAGATATCAACGATTTAAAAAATACATTGGAGACCGAACCGAACTATTAATTTGGAGCGGAGGAAGTAAAAAAGAGGGTATGTATATACCATCAAAACCACCCCACTCACCATCCACCTTTGGATTCCATTGAAATCTTCAGCTCAAACTTTCCAGGTATTTAGCTTCATCAAATTCAAAAGGCTTCAAAAGTTGTCTTGGGATGATAGAGAGAATTGGGTCTTGATTCCCGACATTACTTTAAAAAAGATAGACAGCCAAATGCTTTTTTCATGTGGATCACAGGATAGCTATAGTAGCCTAGGAGTACTGAGCATCGGAAAAAAGAGCATTGAGAGAAACTTTCCCCCACTTTCATTTTTTTTTTTGGGTAAATCCCTCCACTTTCATTTTTGCTTCTTCATGTTTTGCCTCATGTACAGCACAGATATATACTAGGTAACTACTTGAAATTAGTTTTTCTATTTAGCTAGTTTTATTTTTTTTGGTGCCAAAAATATCGAAATTAATGGTACCCAAACACCTGCACCAGAGAGTACCCCGTCACACACCACTATCTATAAGAGACCTCACCACACTTACGCTGGGACCGAAGTTAAAAATATCACCATGTGTGGTTGATGTTAAGAGTATGTTTAGCCCCAATAGAACTACAAGAGTTCAAACTCGGGTCTTGTCCAACCAAGTTTGAGTTTCCACCGTTGAACCAACCCCTGATTGGTAGCTATTTACTTTCTATATAAAAGGCTCATTTCAAGTCTATTTATCAACTATTCTTTTCATTCCAACAAACTCATGCTCGATCCTTCTGTTCCAATTTATTGGTCCTTCATTGCATTCTAACTGGATAAAAAGTTGATAACATCGTTTAATTGGTAATTTTTTTTATATGCAATATAAAATATAAATGATGTAATTTGATCAATCTCAATTAGTTTTATCAACCAAAGCTTTTAAAATCACATAATTTGTAAATCAAACAATTTAATCAATTTGAAAGAGGGAAGAACTCCGAAATAGACTAACAAATTGGGACGGACGGACGGAATAGTATTCTCTTACCTTTTGGTAGAGCATATTTTGCTCAACAAAATTTCCACTCGTAGAAAGCTTCTAGCTCAATGGTAATGGCGCCCATAGCATAATGTCTTTTGCCCGTTTCATAAGTTTATATTCCAAGTCAAGATGTTATGAAAGTTCTCCACTGAGAAAATTTTGCCCTAACTTTTTTTTTGGTCAAAGGATGAAACATCAATCAATCAATAATGAAGGGCCCAACCTTAACTTTGTGTTGTTTCCAGCTGTATTAGGTCCATCTTAATATGTTTTTTTTGACTGCTGATTTTGCCACTTCATTTTTTGTTAACGGCACTCTCCTGCAAGTGCCCTTAACAAAAAAGAGAGTGGCAAAATCATTTCCTTTATTTTTTTTCATTTTTTGATCGTACCATCCGCCTGCATAAACCAAAACCGCAAGTGCCACCAATCCGATGAACCACCATGATTTCCCACGCGACTTGTAAATCAATTGAAATATTTCCCATCAATTGCTTCGGTGAGAGACCCTCTATCTGCTCATGGACTAATTAAGGGGAAAAAAGGTGTTCATTAAATTAAAATTAGATGATTTGATCGATTACTTACATTTATCCGATTTGTTGGACTTATCTCCTCCCAAGTGGGAGCGAAATCATGGGTATGCGTGTAGACACTGTCGGCAACTATTCCTCAATTACTTCATGCGTATAGACATTTTTTTTTTTTGCTAAGTAAAAGGGGAGGAGGAGGTGACCGGGCATAGCAATCTTCTTCCGGGTGTGATCATGGGAACTCTAGACCTGCGGTGAATTTCGGATCATTTTCAGTATACGTTTGGTTGGTAGTCGAATATGCCAACCACACACACAATCACACACATACTCACATGTTTTGTGGCTCCCACACATTGCCACTTTTGTTATAGGACAAGGGGTTCCTGTTGTGCGCTAATACACTACATGTTTGTAGTGCGCTTCATTGTGTGCTCAATTGAAACTTTGTGATCGTGATCTAAGCCTTTCGGCGATAAAGGTATTTTTGGGTAAGTGGTTAATTATAAAGGTTATTGAACACTATATGCAAAACGGAAGTCAAGTTAATCATTTTGTGATCTAAACCATTAACAAGATAGATTTAACGTACAATATATATTTGGGATTATAATGACCATCCATTTTCGTGTTGCTAATTTTGTCTGACCAAGGAACTAATGATATTCGATCAATTTAGTTTTTTTTCTTAATAGTTTACTCAACGAACCCTATAAATCAGATGATGACGATGACAGTATATTGAGGCGCATAACATACACATTTCTCAGGCTTTTAAGTTTCTTTTTTTTTTTTTAGCCAAAGAGCAGAAACAATCATCATGTGCTATATTCTATACTTGCCTTGCCTTAATTTTTTTTTAAGTGTCAATAGGTATTAGTAATACCGATATATATATATATATATATATATATATATATATTTTAAATTATTCATCTTAAAAATTGAATTCGAGGTTCTTAATACTTAGCCTTGTATATTCAGGAAAGCTGAAATTGGTACACCATACAATTTAGAGGATAAAATCTTAATTCATAACGGTAAGCTGAAAATTAGAACCAAATATAGCCTTTATTGGGCTCTAACCATTTTATATTTGTTTGAGTACTAGGAGAGGAAAATTTAAAAAATTCTCTTCCATTGTTTGGTTTGGAGAAAAAAGAGGAGAGAAAATATAAAATGTAGTATAGTTCACAGTACCAGCCCACATTTAGAATTGAAAATTGAATTTCCCATTTTCTCGTGAAAAAGCTAGAAGAAGCAACCTGCCTAGAAAAGAAAAAGAAAAAGTTCGAAGAAGCATATCCACCTTACACGCAAAGTAGACTTCAAAGTGAAGGGCATGCAGTTTCCTTGTGCTTTCCCATGAAATTATTTCAAGACAGCACATTCCAATTTCCATTTGCTCAATTGTCTTTGCCAAGTTACCTTCCACATCCCTAGTAGCCAGGGAAAAACATGGCAGAAACAATTCTAGTAGATATTGCAGGTCATGTTTTATCGAGTTTGGGGTCTTATGCAATTCAACACATTGGATTACCATTCGGTGTCAAAGGGGAGCTGAGAAAGATGGAGAACAATATCTCCACCGTCAAAAATGTTCTTCTAGATGCACAAGAGCAGCAGATGAGCAACCGTGCTGTGAAAGAATGGCTAGAAAGGCTCAAGATCATACTTTACGATGCTGAGGACTTGTTGGATGAGGTTGCAACTGAGACCAAGAGAAGGCAAGTGGAAAGCTTGATGAGGAAGGTACACTACTTCTTTACAGGCTCAAATCCACTTGTATTTCGATATGTTGTGGGTCGTAAGATAAGGGATATTGGGAAGAGGCTAGATGAAATTGTTTTGCAGATGAATGCTTTTAAGTTTGTTGTGAAACTAGTTGAAAGGCCAATTCAGATCAATAGAAGGGAAGAAACCATCTCCTTTGTGAATCCTGTGACGGTTATTGGAAGAGATGCTGACAAAGAAAAATTAGTAAGGTTGTTATTGTCCTCTGGTGATGAGGAGAATGTTGCCATCATTCCCATAGTGGGAATGGGAGGTCTGGGGAAGACCACATTTGCACAATTGGTATACAATGACGATAGGATTCATAAACATTTCACCAAAAGATTGTGGGTCTGTATCTCTAGTGATTTTGATGTCAGAAGAATCCTAATTAAATTATTGCAAGCAGGTTATCCCGATAGGGACACTAGTTATAGTAACAAAGGACTTGAGCAGTTGCAAAACCGAGTTAGAAATCTGTTACGCGAAGATAAGTTTATCCTTTTTCTGGACGACGTCTGGAATGAGGACCGTGTAGAGTGGAAAAAATTGGAGGATTTGTTGATAACACAAGCCAGAGGAAGTAGAATTGTTGTAACCACACGCAGTAAGATGGTTGCTTCAATTGTCAGAACTAGCACCGTGGAACCATATGAACTTAGAGGTCTTTCTAACAATGAATGCTTGGATATATTGGTGAAGTGGGCATTTAAAGAAGGGGATGAGAGTAAGCATCCGAACCTAGTCAACATTGGTAAGAAAATTGTTGAAAAGTGTGGAGGTGTACCTCTCGCAGCGAGGACCTTAGGAGCATTTTTGTTTTCAAAAACAAATGAACGGGATTGGTTGTTCGTGAGGGACAATGAGATGTGGGCCATTGTACAAAAGGAGAATGATATCTTACCGATATTGAGGTTGAGTTATGACCAAATGCCGTCATATTTAAAGCACTGCTTTGCATATTGTTCATTGTTTGAGAAAGATGAAATCATTTATGGAACGAAGTTGATTTATGCATGGATGGCCCTAGGGTTTGTCCAATGTGTAGACACAAAAGATGAATTAGAAGATATAGGTGAAGGATATATTCTTGAGCTTGTAAGGAGGTCCTTTCTTGAACGAGATTATACAGGGTACTTTTTTAATCCAGACTATCCAGTTACAAGGGAGAAATACAAGATGCATGATCTTGTTCATGACCTTGCACAATATGTGGCAGGTAATGAATTCTTGACAATTAAAGGGGCTACTACCGAGGCAATTCCTGAGACGGTTCGGCACGTATCATTTGATTTGAATACACATTGCTCGTTTCCAAGACCTTTGATGGAAGCCATGAAGTTGCGGACGATAGTCTACCCAAGCAATAGAGAGCGCACGTTTGGATCACCTGTTGAACCAGCAATCACAAATTTTAAAAGCTTACGTCTACTAGAAGGACTTGGCTTGCCAGAAAATATAGGGAAATTAAAGTTGTTAAGGTACATTGATGCACCTGCAAATCTCCCAAACTCGCTTTGCATGCTATTAAACTTGCAGTACTTGGATCTCTGCCAGTCACATGTGTATGGATTGCCCGAAGTTCTCTGGAAACTAATTAGTCTGCGGTTTTTGGGCTTGACAACAACATTGACGTGTCTGCCAAAAGAAGGAATCGGTAGATTAACTTCTCTCCGGATGTTGTTCTTTTACAAGTGTTTCAATTTGGAGTCTTTGGGAGAAGGGATAGAATATCTCTCTTGTCTTCGGGATTTGGCCTTATGGAACTGTTCTAAGCTGGTTTCATTGCCAGCTGGCTTTAGGCACCTCAGTTCCCTTGAGCGTTTGGAAATCGGTTCTTGCAAAAGTCTTAATTTATCGGAGGATGATGATTTAAAGGGGCTTAGAAGTCTTAAGAGATTGGGATTACGTCATCTCCCAGGGTTGGTGAATTTGCCCAACGGGCTTCTGGATGCTGCTGCTACACTCACTCGTTTTGACATTGAATTCTGTCAGAACTTTACTTCACCATCAGAGTCCGTCCTCCCAAATCTCCTATCACTTCAATCACTTGCAATAGTGGATTGTCGTAAGGTTGCGTCCCTGCCAGAAGGGATGCAACGCCTCACAAAGCTTCAAGATTTGTTTATTTCCAGGTGCAGACTCAACACAACCATTAGATATCGTGAAGGAGGAGAGGATTGGCTGAAGATCGCCCACGTACCTAATATTAAAATTGATGGGTAATCAATGACAGGTATATTCTCTGAGTTCTTTTGAAATCCTGTGCCCTATACCGACAAGATTTTGCATGCTCATAGATTTAGGGTTTTCAGTTTGGAGAGCAAAGAGACTTAGCGTAATGCGCGCGCTCTCTCTCTCTCTCTCTCTCTCTCACACACACACTAGAAATTAATTATTACCTGTCAAAAATACAAATACATCTGGACGATTTATTGTCGAGATGGATGGTCTAGATAAAAATCCTCACGCAATCCTCATAGAGAGATCCTCATAGAGGATCCAGATCCCTCTAGCATTTACTCAAAATTTTGCCCAAATTTGAATTAATGTTTCCTTTGGTATCAATCACTCGGACAAACTCTAATCTAAGAAAAAATTGAGTAAAAGGTTCATTAATGGTATAATTGTAGAGTGTGAGAGCAAAACAAGCCTTCAAAAAATTGAGTCTCTCTTTATTTGGTCAAAACGTTGAGTAAAACTTAATATGGCATGAGTTTGAGTAGAAGAATGACATGAGTTTAAAGGGCTTTCGCTCATAATTTGATTCTAAGTCAGTTAAAAGGGCTAGGGCTGGAGATGCTCTAATGC
>CM036317.1:5441717-5829217 GCA_020567845.1 Rhododendron henanense subsp. lingbaoense
AATAATATAGCTGAAACGCACGCTCTTATGGTATGTTTGGTTATCACATTTTTCTTGATTATATTATAGGATGTGATTTTGGCCTTCCAATTTTAGTCAGTGGCACTCCACATTTTTTTTATAATTTTAGATGATCAAGACACAAAATAGAGTGTTAGTGACTAAAACAGAAGTGCTAAAATCAGTTTCCTTATCTTATTTGCTTTATCCAATCGTTGGATGGAGACTGGTAGTTGAACACTTGGGTGACGACTCCTTTTTTGGTTTATGTCTGGACTCCAAGAGCAATGTTGGGCCACACGTTTGGGCTTCTTCCAGGCCGGCCCCATTTTGTCTTCCTGTTCCAGTCCAACCCCACTCATTGTCAAATCATACCCATGTAAGCCCTGTTTTAAGTGAGCTACCCAAAATACCCCAATATCCTCGCCTCTCCTCTCATCTGTAGCCATAAACCCTTCTTCATCTCTTGTCGTCATCAACTCCCCACCACCAAAATAACCACCAGTAAACTCTCCGACATAAAACACCTCCGCCGCCGCCATCGAAAAACTCGCCTCCGATGTCCCCACCGCACCACCACCACTCGACTCCCCTTTCTCCTCCGCCGCCCTTTGCGCGTGCCTCAACACCGCCACCTGGATCTGCGACCGCGACAGTTTGGCCGCGTCCGGAACGTCCGGCAGACAATCCGAGAAATTGAGCGTCGCCGACGGCCCGCGGAGGCAGAAGGCGATGGCGTCGTAGGCCCGGGCGGCCTCCTCCGCCCTCTGGTACGTCCCCAGCCAGACCCTATCGCGGCTATTCGGCTGCCACACCTCCGCCACCCACTTCCCCATTTCCTCATCCTCACCCCCTTGTAACGACCGTCACGGTTCCCGGCCCTCCGTTTGCACACCGGACTTGGCTAGCTTATCCGTCAGCAACTCAAGTCGATGGGCCCGCCGCCAAAAATAGGGAGCGACGTTCGAAACACGCGAACAGATCCGACGAACTGTGACAGAAGGAAGATTTCTGTGGCGATCGTGGTCTTCGCCCCTCTGATTTCTATGGAAATTGCGTCCCAGCCGACCATGGGGGAACAATCGTTCCAGTTGTAGCCGTGTTCGTCCTCTGTCGTTGTGGCGGTGGTGGTGGTGCTATAGCCGAATAATTCATGTTCCGCGATGGTTTGATCCACCACCATGGCCATAGCTAAGTCAAAACACTCTGCAATTTGTGAAATTCGAGCTCAATTGGGGTCTCGAGAGAAAGAGAGGGGTTTTCTTCACTGTTGCGTTGTTTTGTTTAACGTGGCACTATTTATCTTTATAACAGGTGTGAATTCCTTATTTGTAAATGCGAATTTTGTCCCAAAATGTAAAATTCACATGTCCCAAAATACAAAATTCACACGTTCAAAAATTTTAAGGTGTGAATTGTGCAGATAAGTGTGAATTTTGCAGAATTCTGAAAGGGGGTGTGAATTCACATCAAGGTTTCACCCAAAATTCACATCAAGACTTCACCCAGAATTCACACCAATAATTCACATCCAGACTTCATTCAGAATTCACACCAAAACTTCACACCTAGAATTCACACCAAGACTTCACACCAATCTATTAGAATGGTCATAATAACAATCTTCGGGAAATTCCATTGCAGACGGGGTGTGAGTTGTGTAATTAGGTGGGTGTGAATTGTGCAGATGAGTTGCGAATTCTGCATTTAGGGGTGAATTCAGGAAAATGAGTGTGAATTCTTGAAAGTCGTAGAATCAAATATCTCTTAGGGTTAATCAACGAGAGCCCTAGAGTCAAAATTTAATTATGACCATTTAGGATAAAATGATCAGAAAAATAAAATCTTTCCACCGATTCAAACGGATTGAAATTTGGAACATTTAATAATTTTTTAACTATATTTTTTAATATATAAATTGTCTAAAGGGGTTGAAATCACGTATTTTTTTAAATAAATTTTATATTTTTAAAATCTACTCTACAAAACCTATCAAACAAGTCTAATATTGAATATGAAATAATGTGTCTAAATTAAATTATTTTTTTGGGCCCAATATATTATCTGTTTGTTTTTATTTTTTTGTCCTTCATTTTTTTTAAACTTCTATATTTGAGTTTTCAAGTAAATTATGTATGTTGAATCCACTTAAATTTACTTTATATTTCTCTGAACAGTCAATAATGCCAACTGAAATCAAACTTCATTTAATTATAATTGAGTATATAGAACTAATACATGAACATCATTCGCAACATCATTCCCAACTGACCAACTATCCGAAAATAAAAAATTATACTGATCCATAATGTTTTTTTATGAATTACGAAAATAAAATGAAAGTTGAGAAAAATTGTGAGGATGTGATTACTCAAAATTGCTCTCAATCTCAATATATGCAAGAGTACACCATCATCAAATTATATAGCCAAGGGAAATGTTCAACCATAGACAAGTTGTTCTGCTCTGATCTGCAGTTGCTCTAAATTTGCAGCTGCTCTGAAAGTTGATAAGGTGCTCAACCATAGGTAAGTTAATAAGGTGCTCATCTCAAGATTTTTTTTCTTTGCAGGATAACTAATTACTCCTACTTTCTACCCCCACTGTAATGTTTAGTCATCAAGCCCCAATTCACCTATGTGCTCCACGTTCAAAACTCTTCAAGGCTCACATGCACACAAAAGCACCACGTGCACTACAAGGCACCGATTGCCTCTCTTTTTTCTTTTTCTTTTTCGTTTCAACCGGTGGAAAAATCTTAATTTTTTGATCATTTTATCATAAATTGTCATAACTAAAATAATCAGAAAACTTTTTCTCTTTCCACTGGTTCAAACGGATTGAAATTTGAAACACATTTTTCAACCTCGTTAGACAGTTTAAACAACGAAAAAAATATAATTTTTCTGTTTTACATTATTTCACCATCAATATTAGACTCGTTTGATAGGTTTCGTTGAGTAGATTTTAAATATATAAAATTTATTTTTAAAAAAATGTGAAAAAAAAGTTATTAACATTTCAAATTTTATAACAAAAATCAAATGTAAGAGAGGCTGCTTGGGTGGGGGTGGGGGTGGGGGTGGGGGTGGGGGGGGGGGAGGGGGGAGGGAGAGAGAGAGAGAGAGAGTACGGGGGGCGCGATTAGTAGTTTACCCCCCTCTCTCTCTCTCCTGCCTCTTCCTTGCCTAGGGTTTCTGAAATCCGACTGCTGTTCTCTTTATCCTTCTCTTGCGCATATAAAAAAACAAAGGTGGGTTATTAATTATTATCACTCCTTTTTCCTTAACTATCACATCTCTGTGATTATTAGCGGCGACGGAACGGCGAGGCTAATGAAATACAACCCTCAAAGCAAGGAAACAACGGTTCTTCTCCAAAATCTCACATTTCCAAATGGAGTATCACTAAGCAAAGACGGAGACTTCGTTCTTGTCGCAGACACCACCAACTGCATAATTCTCAAGCTGTGGCTCGAACCATCATCAAAATCAAAGGATGGTTGAGGTTTTCGATCGGCTCCCCGGGTTCCCGGATTATATCAAGAGGAACCACAGAGGGGAGTTTTGGGTGGGAATTCATGCAAAAAGAGGGAAGTTTTTGAAATGGGTGTCATCTTTTCCTTTGGTAGGGCAGGCTTTGATTAAACTTCCATTTGACATAACAAAAGTGTACTCATATTTTGCAAGGTGGGGAGGGAACGGGTTGGCAGTGAGGTTAAGTGGTGATGGTGATGTATTGGAAGCATTGGAAGATGAAAGTAGAATCGGTTGGAAGGCTATGAGTGAAGTAGTAGAGGCCAGGATCGACGCTAAGGATACAGATGTAACAGATTGATCAATACGAAGATGTGTTCGGAATCGTTTGATCGATGCATGTGAAATTCGTACAATGCACGTGGAACCACTCACATTAAATTAACTTTCGGTCTATAGTTTAGGAAATTTCGATCAATGCAATAATAATATTGTTGTTGAATATCCTCCACCAAAGCTGAAATCTCCCTTGGGCAAGGATAGGTATCACTCTTCATACAGTCGATCACCATGTTGAAATCTGTATAAAAAATTGCATCAGACGAACCCATATCCACCATCATACCAGAAGCTATACACAAAGCTCACACCTCTGATGAAGATAGCAGACGAAGTCGGAAGCCATTGTTCTGCTCCACCATTATCCCTAGCAATGATGCCATCTGCAATTTATACGCTCCATCACAATTGAGTTTAACCACTTAAATAAACTAAATTATTCGAATTAACCTAATGAGCTCCGGATATATAGCCCCGTATGTATGTGATAGGAGGGTTCGCGGAAACTGTATTGTTGGTGTTTCCAGCATAGAAGATCTCGGCTCATTGCCGAAAATCTCTGTGCCCTATGCTGAGGGGTTTTCCAGCCATTGAATCTTGGGCTTTGAAAAAAAAAACACACAATTCAACAGCCGAAAAAACTCCTCAACACATAGGCACATGAATTTTCTTCATAAAAGATCTCGGCTTCATTTCAAGATGGGGGGCCCAAATTATCCCTTGTCAGTCGAATCCCAGCCTGCATGATTTTGGGTGCTACACTTTTGCAGGGGATGGGGATGCTCAAGAAAAAGAAAAATATTCGGTGCTCATGGGCACTGGTCCTTCCACGCAGAAGATTAATGTGGGGTTTAAGACCAAATTATAGGCTGAATCATTATTTTTGTGATAGATGAGAAACCAAGGGTACCACATGGCCATGTCTCAGAGCTTTGAATGATTTCTTAATTCTCAAAGGAATTGAAGGTCCGGTCTAAGACATGCAAGGGATTTTCCAAGTCTATTTCGATTAGCAATATACTATATAGTTTACTTTCCAAGGAAAAAAAATTAAGAACGTAAATTGCATCAAGAACTATGTTTATCAATGTATCGAAGGGCTATATCTGTATGGTCTACCAAAGTACACTACAATTGTTACAAGAGGATGATCAAAATAATTGTTTCCTGAGGTAGCAAAATACAATTTTGATGTTAAATTTTGAAAAATGCTATGCTAGAAATGCTCTTACGCACGTTGATGTGAGGGGTGGGGCCATACACATTGTGTGGTCTTGCAAAATTGTCTTAGGAGGAAGCATGGATGATATCAGCCTGTAATTAAGAATCTCAAACCTTCTTCAGTTTGTTTTTTTTACGGGAACCTTTTCCTGCCTCCAGTATTTTCCTCCACTATCGTTTTTGGGTCTCAAATTTTTTGTGATCCATTTGTTTCGCTTTCATGTGGCTACTGGTGGCTTCAAACATAGGTTCCATTTTTGCTTTTGCATATACAGCCCCCGGCCATCACTTTTTCCCTTTTTGGCAATTTAATTCCTTGTTCTCTTTATAATTCAAAAAGAATTTTTTTTAAAATTCTCCCTAGATTCCCCTACTTCCAACATTTCTCAAAAAATATCTCTCTCCACTTATTACCCCTACTATTTTTCAAAAAAAATTTCAAACACCAATCCAAACATAGCAAAATCAAATAAAAATCGGTCTTTTTATTGTCAGTTCACATTAAGCACACAAGAAGACAAGAAAAATAAGTATTCTTGTGTACCTTTTGCACCTTTTAATACATATTCACATACTTGTAATTGTCAACTCATTGGGCTGATTTCAAAATTTTCTAATAATAAAAATATTGTACAAAATATCCATAATCGAGGAGTCCTAGTATATTTATTTACAATTTACAAACACAGAATATGCATGTGTTTGCATTTTTTTTCCCCCCGGGTGTGCATCTTCAACCTCGGTAAGATAGAGTTCAACTTTTTTCATAGGTTAAGTCCAACCACCCTCCATCGTAAAATTTACAGAGCGTTTCTGTTAAATTAAATGGACTAAAAATCAAGTTTTAACTAATTTTTTAGGCTGGTCATTCTTCTCACATGCAACAAGTAAAATACCCCATTTAGCGAAAATAACTTGAGTATTGTCATTAGTCTGTAGTCCAATAATATAGCTGAAACGCACGCTCTTATGGTATGTTTGGTTATCACATTTTTCTTGATTATATTATAGGATGTGATTTTGGCCTTCCAATTTTAGTCAGTGGCACTCCACATTTTTTTTATAATTTTAGATGATCAAGACACAAAATAGAGTGTTAGTAACTAAAACAGAAGTGCTAAAATCAGTTTCCTTATCTTATTTGCTTTATGTCTGGACTCCAAGAGCAATGTTGGGCCACACGTTTCTGATGTTGAAGGTGGGCCCAACGTACTGGCATATGAATGGGCCGAATGGTGATGGCGGAGAATTTGCTGACGCAGATCCTAACACTATTTCCCGTCTCCCACATCACTACTTCTAATCTTCTATCCAGATTCCCTCACAGCTCAGCAGAAAGATTAACTAGTGTTCCCGGACATCGTCACGGATTCCCTTCAGATTCTTTTTTAATACACATTGATATAAAAACCGCACACACGAGGTCTTGGGTGCCAATATTATATTTTCTCAATCCCATTTTGTTTTCGATGCTCATATCAGTTTATAATCGCTTTAGATATTCTAATATGAATTTTCAAAAATATATAATATGAATTTTGTTTGATAAGTCTCAATTAGTTCTATATTACAAAATTTTAAAATTATGAAAAAATATTATAGATTAAAAGATATAAATAATAAAAAAGACAAGAAATTTAAAAATGGACAAACAAAATAAGACGTGAGGAGTGTGAATAATTCTAAAGTGATACCATCACTTATCTAACAAATTTTCAACAACAGAAAGCAGAAATCACAATTTTGTGAACTAAAAAAAGTGACTGAAAATACTCCTATAATATGCAAAAATTAAATACAGATATATTTGAAATCATCCAATATATATCAACTCCCATTTGTCGTGTGAAACATTCATACATCAGAGGATTCAGGGTGCATCTGCATTTAAATTTAAGCACAAACACCTAGACTATCATTGCTCAAAAAACACATATGGGTAATGATCCAAAAAAATAGCATATAAATATTTCGAATCTAAAAGGCATTTCCTTTCCAAATTCACTCATCATCAATAACTCACCACTCTCTTCTTCTTGGCACCAGCTATTCTGAATTCTCCCAAAAACGTTCACGCTCAACCGAGTGGGAAACACCAAAGAAAATTACAGAACACAAACACCGAATGAAGCACAGAGATGGCGACTACAATAGCCAAGATCAGTAAGGTTGCGGGCAGATTATTATCCCACAAATTACCAAGACCCATTTCCCGTTCTGGGTCGTGCGGTAATGGTGTTCGGGCCGAGTTTCTGGTGGATCGGTTTGGGGTTTCTGGTGGGTCATTCTATTCCTCGGCGGCGGTTCCTGTGGAGTCGGATTTGGTGGGTTCGAGGTTGTTTGGGTTGAAGGATTACGAGGATTACAGGAGGGCTCTGTATGGTGGCATCACTCACAAGGCTCTCTTGGTTGATGCTGTTGGAACCCTTGTTGTGCCTTCTCAGCCCATGGCCCAGGTCTCTCTCTCTCTCTCTCTCTCTCGGTGTGGGTGCGTGTGTGTGTTAAAAGAACTGCTGGATTTGTCTATTAATTTCGTATTGTCTCTCATTGATGTTCGAAACCCATTTCATTTGTGTATAATCTCTCCCCATTTCATAGTTTATAGTCCCTATTTCATAGTTTTTGTTACCATTTTCATGAATGGAAGCGAGCAGTGGTGGACGCACAGGATTTGTGTCTAGGAGGGGCCCAAATCACGTGTATTTACATATTGGTGATAAAAAGGATATTGTATAAGTATATATTGTTACTTGCAAGGTCAGAAGACTAGACGACATTTTGTGTATTTGAATAGCCATCATTTAATTTTATACACACAACCTAAAAAAATGATAGATAACTTGAAAATTGAAATTTTAGAGATTTTTACTCCGTGCATATGGAAATTTTAAGAAATTTCTTTCACTAAAGGAACTTGCAGGGCCCATCCCATAGATTTTTTCCTAATTAAGCTAAAAAAATTATTATATACGCAAGAGTATTTGGAGTTGCGTAAGAGCCCAGGTTCCCTCCGGGACCGTCCTGGAGAAGGGAGGGAGAAGTTTTCACCGACTTTGGAGAAAGCAGCTTTTGGGATGAGTTTGATAGTTTTTTTAGAAGTTTGATGAAATATGTGAAAGAGTAAGGATTGGAGCATTCAGTTTCTCAACAAAACTGGTTAAAATGGGTTTTAGGAATCTCTAATCAGGATGAGTAGGGAATGTTTTCGCCAAAGGTTTGATGCATCAGAGTGGTTCATATCAAATCAGGCTTTTAACCAAATTTATACTCAAATGGTTTTGAATCAAAGAATAGTAAAGATTGGAGAGGGTCTTACTTTCTTGATCTGCCTATTTTGCAGATTTACAGACAGATTGGGGAGAAATATGGTGTTGAGTACTCAGAAGCTGAAATATTAAACAGATATAGGTGGGCTTATGAGCAGCCTTGGGGTAGATCTCGGCTCAGGTAACTCTTTATCTTACTAATTTTAAGCATATTATTGCTTGTTTATCAAAATTGATTTAGTTTCCTTGTTTGGCTTTGGAAATATTTTGGAAGTTACATAGACGATTAGATATGAATTTTGATGATCATTTGTTTTGTTACTACTTTATGATATCAAAAGCAAGAATCAGAACTTCTCTTGTAGAATATATGAGAATTATAACCAAACCAAACCAAACCAAGCTTTATGTCCCAATCACTTGGTGTCGGCTACGTGAATCATTTTCCTCTATTTGGATTCATGTCATAAAGATCTGACGGGTTTTTTACGTGCTGGCAATATATGAGAATTATATTGGTAGATTTTGTCTCCCTTCCATCTGAACCTAGGAGAGTGACAGATGGGCTACCTCGCGCGGCTTGCATGGTGAATAGAATTAAGCTTGTGCTAAGTGATTTAGTGAGACTGGAGCTACGAGTCTTGATGCTGGCTAGGAACTTAGGATGCTTTCTCAGTGGTTATATATTTCCAATGTTTTCTTTATATAGTGTTGTGCTTTCTTTTTCACCCATGGCAGTTGCATGTTGTAAAATGTAAACAATATGACAGAAACAAACTAGCTAATGAACTGCTTTAGATTAAGTGATAAGTGATCACTTGCAGACACTTTCCCCTTCCCCACATAAAGCAATGAGGCCTAGCCGCCTACTCCAATGTGCTTCACAATTCATTACTCGTGCTTGTAGTGGGCCGGACCGACCGCCGCACTTGGTCATCCAAACAGGCCCATTCAGATGAAGAGGCCTGGCGACCCAGCTAAGCCCAATTGATCGGGTGGGCCATTCAGCTCGTAGCATCTTGGGCTGGGCAAAGGGTTGGGCCATGGGCCCATGACATTGTATTTTATGTGCGTGCAGTGCCGAGCCACGTCGGTGCCAGGTAGCACGGCTCGGTCACGTGGCACCTGCCTATGTGGCGCTTGGCAATCATCATGCAGGACGTCAAACCACGAAATTCCCTTTAGATGTATCGGAATAGCACATATTGATGGCTTAAAACTTCCAGGTAACTAGTTTCAACTTAGGTATAAGATGTTGGACATGGGCTTTTTAAATCAAAGTTCTTTTAAGGCTTCAATATATACCTCTAATCTCTGAATTTCAGGACAATTCTTCCTAACTAGTATCTCTCCAGTGAGGAATATCTCTTTCTAATGAAATCTTACTAATTGTGCAGATATGTTAATGATGGGAAACCATTCTGGCAATACATAGTTAGTTCTTCTACTGGCTGTTCCGACTCTCAGTACTTTGAAGAATTGTATAATTATTATACAACTGAAAAGGTTGGTTCTTACGATGGTATGAAAAGTGAGGTGGTACTTTCTCCAGAGTCCAGAGCAATTTTTAGGAACTTTATGATTTCTGAGTTGCAGCTACTGATCAAATTACCATGGGATTCTAAGTTAATGTTTCATTTTTTCCCCCTATCTAAAGGCGTGGCACCGCTGTGACCCGGATGCTGAAAAAGTATTCAAGGCTCTCGGGACTTCAGGCGTAAAGTTGGCTGTTGTGTCAAACTTTGACACTCGACTAAGACCTCTCTTGCGAGCTCTCAATTGTGACCACTGGTTTGACGCTGTGGCAGTGTCAGCAGAAGTAAGCATCAATCTAGTTGTTTTATTTTTTCTTTGTTACCGGAAAGATTTATTTATTTTTTCCTATCATTCTTTGCCTTTTGGTGAAAATCCAACCTCTCCCCCCATCTCTCAAATAGGTTGAAGCAGAGAAGCCAAATCCCACTATATTTCTTAAAGCTTGTGAACTGTTGGGTGTAAAGCCTGAGGATGCAGTTCATGTGGGGGATGATCGTAGAAATGATATTTGGGGTGCCAGAGATGCAGGTTGTGATGCTTGGCTTTGGGGAAGCGATGTACAGTCCTTCAAGGAGGTATTCGT
The DNA here is from genome assembly GCA_020567845.1 of Rhododendron henanense subsp. lingbaoense. Taxonomy (NCBI): domain Eukaryota; kingdom Viridiplantae; phylum Streptophyta; class Magnoliopsida; order Ericales; family Ericaceae; genus Rhododendron; species Rhododendron henanense. The sequence continues at coordinate 5,452,139 of CM036317.1, forward strand.
TTTGTTGCTTGTTAATGAACTACATGAGCTGCATGGCTTTGTGCTTTGTTGCTCCTGGTTTCAACAGTAATCTATATTGTTCATCAAATTTTAGTGCTTTTCTTTAAGCAAGCCGTAGAAGAAATGGGTGGATGTTGATAGTGATATGATAACATTTTATCTGTAAATCTTACCAACCAAAAAGAACTCCAGTTGGACTTAATCTGCAAAAAGGAAAACAGCGAACTCTTTTTCTGTACGTTAATCAGTCATTCCCAATAACTTGAAAGATGCTGTGTAAAGCAATTTAATGCAAACACTGATCTCGATAGTAGAAGACCCATTGGCCCCGCAAGGGTGACCACTTAAAACTGCTGAAACTGCTGTGGGCACCAATGCTAGGGACCATTCATACGCGAGACCTCGCAGAGGAGTATGATGTTAGAAAAAGTTGTTTGGTTGGACATCAACAGTTCGCATTTGAGGATTACAAAATAGATGCTAAAAGTTTGTAGATCACATTTGCCGTCAGTTTTGCCCTCCACAAATTTGAAATATTGATATAACTATTGATGCTTGCCCATACCCCCAATGATTGGGGACTACATGGGTTCTGTTGTTGTTGTTATTGTTGTATATAACTATTGATGCTCGATTAAAGCTAATTTATTGCAGGATCTTTCTACTTTGCGAGGCCTAGAATACAAATGATTCATGTCAAAACTGGAGGATTGGGTGTCCTTTACATGTTGTGTCTTGAATTTTTTTACAAAGATTATCGCTTCAGCATGTCTTGTCATGTCTCTGATTGTGCTACTTAAGCGATGAACTGATCAGTTTTCATGTTGCAGGTTGCTCAGAGGATAGGAGTCCAGGTCTGAATAAGGATTATTCCTCCCCTTGCAATAATTTGAGCAGTAATTGCATTGTATAATGGCTTCTCATCTTGTATCTCCGCCTATTCCTAGTTAGTTGTATATATTCTCTCTTTGTAATCAGTATGAGAAAAAATAGAGATGCCGGGAATCTGTTTCTTCGCATGGAAATGGCAATAAAAGAACCTTACAAACTTGGGTCTTTTTGTTTTTGTTTTCATTCTCCAAATACAAGTTGTAATTGTTGGTTTTTGGTCCATACAACAAGCATATTCAGATTTCTCCAAGAGGGGGGAAAAAGTTCAGTGACGCGAGTGGTTGCCAATCATTCACATGCATCATGTACTCTGCAATTTGTTTTTCATAACACATCTTTGTAGAATTCATTCTGGAATGAGCGGCGAACCTCCTAAAAGCGAAAAAGGAGAAAACATAATCAAACAATTGGGCAGCCAAACAGGCCCTAGGTTTTGTGGTTTGACTAATGAGAGTCCTGATACACAATACTGTCAATACATATGGAGTATATCATTTTAGTAGCCACTTTGAAATTATTATCAAGAGTTAGAAAGCAAGACAAGTCCAAACCGGGAAATCCGGAAAGGAAAAACAAATGAAAGAAACATGGTACTATTGATTATGAAGCAGAAGTTGCATTACATATTTATTCTAGAAAAACGCGTTGGGCCAGGGTGGAGTCTCGGCCCTTCTATTGAGATCCTTCCAAGCATTTTAGCTTTCGGAATTTTGTGGATCGGTTCCTCCTCTTATCCTTTGCCGAGTTATTGTGCCTCGTGTCATCACCGTCATTAGCTCCTCTTTGTATAGTTCCTAAAGCTGAGCAATTACAGGAACAAAGCAAATCAAATCAAAGATAAGGTTATTGTCAAATCAATAAATTGTAGAAAATGCACAAGGAAAAACTACTCAAATGCATGTAGATTTTACTTACTCGTCACTACAGAGGTTCTGTGACCAAGAACTAAGTCGCAAAAAACTACTAGCATTTTGGTCGCAGATTAATATAGCAACCAAAATACGTGATCAGAAAGCTGGTCTGGTCTCTGGAAGTTAGTCGCACTTGATATTTGGTGACCAAAATATGAGGCAATATATTCCATATTAGGCAACCAAATGGATGTTGTCACAATAAGTACATGATATTAAGACCGACCTCTGTTTGCAAAAAGAACTAAAATGTGGTCGCCTTATACAAGCTTTCGTCGCATAAAAAGGTCAATAAGATATCGGAATTCACGTGTTTTGCTGACTGAAAGCCGATCGCCGCGTATATAAGTTTTGGTCACGGAAAAGGTCCATGGAACTCACCCACCACCTGTTTTGATAACTGAAGATCGTAGGTCCGAAAAAACACTGTGTTTTTTTGGCAAATGCATAATCTAGGGAATCGAAAGAGCATGCGATACTTCAAAAATAGCGAAGACATCAATTCTATATGTACAGATACGTTTATGATTTATCATATACGTTTTCACAAGTATCCGATGAGTATGGTATTTGACACGGATACGAGACAAATACAATCCCCTTTGTTGAATGGTTATAGCCTAGCCTCTATCTTCAAATATTATAGGGAAAATTTCAAAATTCCCCCCAATCTTTACTCTAAATTTCAATTAGACTCCCAACCTTTTTAAAAAAATCAATTTTACTCCCAACATTATCTTTCGTTAATTAAAACGCCCCCTTCCGTCTGAATGACTAACGGATTTCGTTAAAGGCTCCGTTAAATAGCGTCCCGGTAGAATTTCGATGATCCGAGCCGCTCAATGTGTTCAGAACATGAATTTAAGAGTACCTGCGAGAAATTAGCAAAAAAAATGACCGGGAAGGACTTCATCTGAACAGTTTTTTATTAAATAGTTCAATAAAAAACTGTTTAAATCAAGCCCTTCCCAATTATTTTTTTTCTGATTTCTCGCGAGTAACTTTAAAATCACATTCTAATCACGTTGATCAGCTCAAATCATCGAAATTCGATTGGGAAAGGGGAGGTGCGGATCGATCCGGATTTTGTTCAAGTCCAGACGTCCGGATTTTGCTTCGATCCTTACCTCCCATTTTCCGATCGAATTTCGATGATCCGAGCCGCTCAATGTGATTAGAACGTGATTTTAAGAATATCCGCGGATAAATAGCAAAAATACGTTTACCCATTTTTTACGATCACCCTCTCTACGAATTTTCACTACGGCCAGACCCCCTCATTAAAGTTTTCATTTGGAGGACCTAACTCCGTTGGACGGAATAAATGAAAAGACCATTTTGCCCCTAGATACATACCCACAGCCACACTTCTTTCTCTGCAAATTGAATATCCAAATTTTTGCCCCAAATCCCAAACTCAATCCCCAACCATCATCACGCAATTTCTGGCCGGCAACCAGCACCAGCACCACCTCTCTCTCTCTCTCTCTCTCCCCGTAAACCCTTTCAAACCAGAGGAGTCCATAGAAATCAATAACCTCCATTACCTTACCCATGGAGGAAAACCCAGAAGATGCCATCATTGAAGGAGAAAAGAGCTTATGGTATCACCATCTGGTGAAAACCCATCTCACAGACCCGTGGCCCCCATTCCCTTTCCCTAACCCGAAGAACAACCACACCCCTATATTTTTTAACCAAATTTGGAATTCAAATCGGGAAGAACCAGGACGGCCCATCCTCGTCTTCATCACCACAGTCGATTTTCCTATTCTTTAACGGCCCATCCTCGTCTTCACGCTCCGACGAAGAAGTAGGCGCGTGCTCTACGCTCCAATTCAACCACAAGCCGACTCGCCGACGAATTCGAAAGTGTACTTAACGTCTCTCTCTCTCCCCTCCTATTCTTCAGGCTGCATTTGGCAGGGCCTCCAGGAGGTTTGGTTGAGACCTCGTGGTGTTCGGTGGTGGTGTTTGGCTGTGGTGGCGGTGAGGTTATTTGCAGAGGTGTTCGGTGGCTGGTGGTGGTTTGGTGTTAGGGTTTTGGTTTGGGATTGTGGTGGCTGCTGGTGGTGATTTCGGAGAGAGAAAGAGAGAGAGGGGGTAATTTTGGAACATTTTATCACTTTTAACAGAACTTAGGTAAAAAAATTAACGGTTCTTGACGGAAAGCTGACGGAATGGGTGTAGCGGTAAAATAAACTTTAATGAAGGGATCTCGCCGTAATGAAAATTCGTAGAGGGGGTGACCGTGAAAAATGGATAAACGTGGAGGAGTGTCTAGGTAAATAACCTCAAAAAAAATGACCGGGAAGGACTCGATTTAAGTAGTTTTTTATTGAACTATTAAATAAAAAACTATTCAGATGAAATCTTTTAAGGTCCTTTTTTTGTTGTTGATTTCTCATGACTACTTTTAAAATCACATTTTGAACACATTGAGCGGCTCGGATCATTAAAATTCGATCGGAAAAGTGCTTGAACTTGTCACGAATTTTCAGAAAAACATATAGACTTTAACTAATAACAAAAAGACACCTGAACTTGTTATTCCGTCAACAATTAGGCCCCTATCATCCTATTCCGTCAATTTGTAACGAATGTAACTAATGGAAAGCTTTAACCCTCCCCTTTTTTTTTTTTTTTTTTTTTTTTTAACTTTTTGCTTCAAAAAATTACTTTCAATTCTTTATTTATTTTAGTAGTAAATAAATATGCAATAAAGTTCTTTTTTTGAAAATTTTTCTTTGGTTTTCCTACCAATGCACAATATTACGAAAATCAAATTACTTTATCGAATTTTTTTGATGTAACATACACAACAGTAATGTATAAGTGATATGTTCTTACATTTGATTAAAAAAATCATAACTAAAATAAATTGAGCGTATTAACATAGTTTTTATTTTTACATTCGAACTACAATTTCACAAGAGATGTTAAAGAGATTGGTTATGATCTTAATTGATAATAAGGCGTCATTCCACTAAGAGTATTTTTGGACATTTGAGGCTTTTTAACTTTTTACGCTTTTCGAAACAGATCATTCTCCTCTTATATCAACTAATAAGCCAAAAGTTAGCGGAACGGCCCCGAGTTTTTGGATATGTAAAGTACGATGATTCAATTAAAAATTTTGTTTCAAAAAATGTGAGGAGAAATTATTTTCTTTGAAACCGGGGTTTTGATGTTATAAAAGCTAAAATAAAATGACAATGTAATTTTGACTTTTTGTACTTGTATATTGATATATTTTGTTTGACGTAATTGTAAGTGGGCAACAAAATACGAGCTGTGTTAATGGGACATGTTTAAGGTTCTTTAAATCTATGAGTTGTGTTAATGGGACTTACAAACTTTGTATTATTTTGTAAACTAGTCATAAATGTTTGTAATACTTTTTTGTATTGACAATATTACCCTCATTTCCTTTTAAAATTAGATAGGTGAAAGGTTTTCAATACAAATAAAAAGGTTATGTAGATGGAGAGGGAAATAATTCTTCTTCCTTTTATTCCTGTAACTTGTTTTGTTCCAAATAAAGCAATGCTTTGACGTCACAATGTCTATTTTCATAATTTTCGAAGGCATTTTTCCTATGGCAAAAAAAGTCTCACCATTTAACTTCATTTTTTGTGATGAAGGGACCTTTTTGGATGTCAAAAGCCATGTCTGTTGGCAAAATTTTTGTAAAACACGAAAGCCAAATATTGGAAACCTTTCAAGTTAAGTATTTCTTCTTTTCATTTGGTTGAACTCACAATCCAAACATTCATCATCTATTGTCTTACAAATTAAAATACCAATATCTAGTAAAAAAAGCAAAAAAAGGAACTCTTTATCCAGTAAAATAGTAGGTACAAAAATTTCTTTCCAAATAAATCTAAAAAAAGATACGAACATGAACATAAGAAAAAAGGGCATTAATTTTTGCACTCCCTTTTTTTATATCCCCACTTCTTCTTTTTTTGTCTTTTATCAAAAAAATACATACACTTTTAACACTAAAAAAAAGAAGAAGAAGAGTGCGGATATCAAAAAAGGGAGTGGGAATAGCAATTCCCAAGAAAAAATTCATACCTTTGTAATGTCCTTAAGAAAAAGAACGTAACGAGAACACTTGGTTTTTGTTTTTTTTTGGATGCATTTGGTTGAATATAAGAGGACTTGGTTAATTTCTTGCAACCGCCATCTGTTAAGCACTTGATTCTTAATGGAAAAGAAAGTGCCGGCAAGTTCTTTTGAGTTTAGTTGTTTTTCTCCCTTTAAAAATCGAAGAATGGGAAGAGTTATATGGTCTTTTTTGTCATTTCAAAATATTATTTGACTTCTTTTGGTGGATTGGCTTATGTTCTCAATATTATTAATAGATGTTGGAATGAGTATAAAGAATATAATTAAAGCATTTAAAGAATTATAAATTTGTGCCCCAAACTTATGTGCATATTGCAGCATTTGCCATAAACAAAAGACAATGAAGCACCATCATTATTTGAACAGAACCATCTATTTTTGAACCGTCACTGTCGTGTCATCACCATCATTAGCTCCTAATCGTCTTTTCCTTCTTCTTAAAGTTAAAAAATTACACAAACAAAGAAAAGAAAAGATTAAGGGAAAATCAAAGAAATCTATTCAATAAAACAGAAGGGTTGTCCTATGTGGCACCATTTGTCCTAGGTGGCATCCACCATGCACATGCACATACGTTCACACACGCCGGCACACACGTTCACCGTTCATACATCAAAAATGTGATTAAAAAATTAAGTGTTCTATTTTTCAATCCGGTTGAATCGGTGCGCAGTGCCGTAAGCACGGACAAGCACTAGAACATTAACCTATACTATACTACTTCTTTTAAATGTATATAAAGGTGTTTTCTACTTTTCACCTTCCAAATTATCCTTTCAAACCATCCAAAATAACAAACCTACCTTTGATAACCGAAGCTACACATTTTTCCGTTTTCAGTTCTTCTGACATTGTGAATCGTTGCCACCCTAGGGCCTGTTGGTAAAAGTTGTAGCCTTTCATATTTTGGTTTTGCCTTGGAAATTCCCACCACTTGGCATAAGTTTCAGAGAAAAGTCAAGTTGTACTCCCACAGAGAAATTTTTCAGTGCTAAGCAGGTATATCTCACGTGGTGCTCACTCGACACTCCTGAGCCGTCCGATGCACTTTTGGACGGTTCAGATTTTAATCTTCTCTCTCCTCTCACCCCTCCTCTTTATCTCTCCTTTTTCTCTCTCCAAATCTGAGCCGTCCAAAATCGCATCGGATGGCTTGAATGTGCCGCCGCCGCCGCAGCAGCCCTCGACACCATTAGTAAAAAAAATAAAGCGGCACCGATATGCTGATTTCTATTTCCGCTGCCATCCTCTCTCCCTCACGCACGTTGTCCCCTCCTCCCTACTGACCATACTTCGACTATCAATCGACCATACTTCTGTTAGTCCAATTCTGTAGACTGGACGGAGATTCTGCAGAGTGAACAGAGACGGCAAGGGTGAACGGTCGGTTTTGTAAATGGTGGGTTTTCTTAAAATGTCACCATTGCCTTAATTTTTGGATTTTCCGACTGCTTACCCTTGAAAACTACAGACCCCTCATGCAAAGTTCTAAACGGAGTTCTTATTTGCCTACTAACTGATCGATACAATGTTCCAATGGCAATTTGAAATTCAACTCGATATTGCACAAATGATTCTAAAAGAGATAGAGACATGTAGGGCTGCAAACGAACCGAGCGGCTCGCGACTCGGCTCGTTAATAGCTCGTTCGAGCTCGACTCGGTTCATAAACGAACGAGCTCGAGCTCTACTACCTAGCTCGTTTAACAAACGAGCCGAGCTCGAGCTGCCTTAAACTCGGCTCGAATGAGCTCGCGAGCTGACCTTTATATATATATATATATATATATATATATATAAAATATAATATAATATATGTATCTGTATGTATATATACATATACATATAATGTATATATAATATATATATATACATTTCTCACGCATACCGAGCCGAGCTCGAGCTCGGGTACAATGTTTCGAGCCGAGCTCGAGCCAAGTCTGTGCAGCTCGAGTCGAGCTCGAGCCGAGCTCGAGCTGATGTATATTCTGGTGAGCCGAGCTCGAGTTGCGTGAAACTCGGCTCGGCTCGGCTCGTTTGCAGCCCTAGAGACATGGTTCCTTTACTCCTGTGGAAATAAATGATACTTAAAATGAATGGAAAAGAAAGGGATAAGTAAATGATTCCTGCTGGTTATGGAATAAGTAAAAATTAGATATGCCTGTGCTCCTGTGGAACTAACGATTCTTACAATGAATGGAAAAGAAAGGGACTTGGGTTATTCTATCATACCTTGAATGGATGACTACGTTCTATGGACTGCCTTTTGTGAATTTGGAGCGAAACAGTTGGCTTAAGAGGTTTTGTATTAATTAATTTTCACGGCAAAAACTCCAGTAATTGGTAATCTAACAATATAGTTGGTTATTGCTATGGTTATAATCTAAAGTGTACAATGATGGAAATAATTCTTATGTGCACTGTCCTATCTTTCTGTAGAGGAGCGGTGAAAAATGATGCGATGTTTGCCGGAAGTTTCAGGCGTCGGCATTCAGAACTTGCCTAACAAATTGCCGTCGACCTCTCATTCCAAATTTCCTACTCCGTCAACACGCATAGCCGCCAAGGAGGAGGAGTCCACAGTACCCATAGAAGTTCCACAACCAGACTGCCAACGAACAGAGTCGAGGTAATTTAAAGTTGTTAATGATTGAGGTATGGTAACGAATCAGGTGAGAACTAAAGTTCATAAAATTTATGTCCTGTGTTTCCAACAAACATAAGTAACGTAAATAGCATTTGAAAAATCTGTATTCATTTAGTATAAATACTCTGGTCGGTTACAAAGAGATTTAATTTGGACTGTTGAGATCAACACATGATATGAATATATCATTTTTTTGAAATAGCTACTCCATCATATGAAATAGGTGCTTGAACCATGTTTGCCTAAATGTTCTGAAGAGGGAAAAAATAGCTACTCCATCATATGAATATATCATTTTTTTGAAATATTGGCACACAAAACTCTAATGCAAATGCACCTCTTTGATTCGTGGACATATTGTTGCAAGTAAGGTGTTTGACATATTGATTCTTTCAGGGTTGGATACAGATTTCCATTTTAGTTGTATATTTTGTGTTGGAACTTCATGTATTCTTTTCATAATTTTTCCTTCCCATTCAATAGAGACCATAAAACTTCAGACTTCTTCTAACCAAACCAAACCGAGCCTTATATACCATGAATCTTTTTCTTCTATTGAGCTCTGCCAAGGGCCACTTCTTCTTCTTTGACCAAAATTGTTTCGATCAAGTATGACCTTAATATCGTATTTGTACGTATTTGTCAATTACTGCATGGTTTTTAGTTCAAGTATGTGGTGTGTTGTTAAGCCTTGTGGTCTTCGTTGGGTGGGTGGATCATTATCATCTGAAAACTATTATGGAAGTTTTCTATATTAGGCTGTGTTTGAATTTTCATTTCTTTTTCTCTCGATATTTGAAGCTAGAAAAAGTCTGGACTTTGTAGTTACCACTTACTGACAAACATTAGTTTCATATTAGTATGATAGTATCTACAACCATCTGGTTATATTTGGGTTGACACCCTCAATTTTGTAAGGCATTTTGGAGAGCTATGAATCTATGATGGGTGGAAATGAAATAACCATCATGCTCTTTGAGATTGTCTTAATAGTGAATTACTTACAATGTACGAAAATGTCTTGTCTAGCCTTGACTGATGTTTTCTCTCTTCAAACTGGTGATAGGAAATAGGATAAGGGAGGTATAAAACACAATTGTGAAACTTCAATATGGGAATCACTATTTGTCTAGAGAGTCATGCATATGTTGATTTCCATTTACCAAGACTATAGCAATCCATGGAATGTTAGGTTTATTGGGTTTTTATGGTTCTTTTGCATTGGCAAAAGTAGAAAAGTTTTTTTTTATAACATTGACCTCCCAGTTTCCATGACCGCTGGGAATATCCAGAATAATACATCTAAAATTTCTGTAGCCTTTAAATCTGCTGTTAAGATTTCCCTAGCATGAAACTGATTAGTTGGACCTTTCTAGGTTGTGGTAAGATGAAAATGAACACTGATGACAGTGCTCAAGGAAGCTCAAGCTAAGCAGGTTTCAGAGGGGTAAACCGAGAGAAATGAGGTCTATGGGTGCTGGAATTTTATGGGCTTCTTGAAGATTGTACCAGCCTAGACGCAGAACTTTTGGGGATTTGGAAATGAAATGCATGGTGTTGATCTAGAATCAAATCCTCATATTGCGGCGACTCTCATCAATGAAGGAACTCCAGAAAATTCTCCATACTCTTCAACAAGGAAATTGAGTAGCTGAATGTTTATAGCTAAAATGCATGGGACGCTGATTACTCTTCCCTTCGATCGAGGTTCTAGACAAGTTCGCCACTGATGTTCAAGAAATGAAAGTTATTGAGTGTTTTATTTGGAGCATGTTTTAAAATGTGTTCTCAATCTTGCACTTTATCCTCAAAATTTTAAAGATGGTCAAGATAAATATGGTACATCCATCCAAAAACTCATATGAAGATTTGAATCCTATTTTGTGGAAAAAAATACAATATGTTAATACCAAACCAAACAGAACCTAAAATTCCAAATAAATGGGTTGATGAAACAAATGGTTCGTTTCGTTTCAATTAAAAGAAAATGTCTGCACAATTACATCACTACATCTAAGTGGATGTCTAGATAACGCCAAGGAAGAGCAAATGGTTCGTTTCGTTTCAAAGTAGAATTTCTTTTAATTGGAAGAAGTCCACGTGCTTTGCATGTGCACATCTACTAGTTACAGAAAATGTATGAAAAACTAGAATGCAAGTAGAATTTACTCTCTTAATCCTCCTCGTTGCTGATAAAAAAAAAATCCTCCTCGTTGTAATCCAGATTGAGGTCTATTTCCTTTCTCCTGTAATCTAGATTGAGGTCTATTTCCTTGCTCCTGTAATGTTGATTGAGGTCGAGATTGAGGTCTATTTCCTTGCTCCTGTAATCTTGATCGAGGTCGAGATTGAGGTCTATTTCCTTGCTCCTGTAATGTTGATTGAGGTCGAGATTGAGGTCTATTTCCTTGCTCCTGTAATCTTGATCGAGGTCGAGATTGAGGTCTATTTCCTTGCTCCTGTAATGTTGATTGAGGTCGAGATTGAGGTCTATTTCCTTGCTCCTGTAATCTAGATTGGGGAAAAAGTCTATTTCCTTGCTCCTTTTCTGAAAAAATCAGATAACTTTCTTAGAAAGCTGAAATAGAGGAGGAGATCCTAATTAAGGGTTGATGTGATATTTTAATAGCAATTACTCTTTTGTTTGGAGAAAGCTATGGTAAGGGGGCGTACCATAGATTTCTCCATTCTTAAAACTCCAAGTCCGACCCATAAAGTCACATCCTCAATGACTCATTGTTGTATGTGTATTCGAATAGGGAGACTGGACAAAAATTGTGCAACTCATTGGAGGCTAAAATATCTACTGGATGCAACAAGCACGAAATGTCCGGTCAATCAGTTTGTGCATTATAAAATGGTAGATAATAAGTCTGTTATTGATCAACTGCATAAGATTCAGTATATCTCAAATAAGTTCAAGATTATGGACATGAACATGGATGAACTTTCTCCTTCCCGGAAAGACTGTCCAGGAAGGAAAGAAAACCAACAAAGATAAATAGAAGCGGAAATTCTGGCAGAGCAACGACTCGAAAGTCAAAAGGGATAAAGCCAAAAGTTGAATGTTGGCTTTATATCGGTGATATCTAGAATTCATGCCCGTACCGTACGCCCCTTGTGGATGAGTTCAGTCAGGCCATAATCAATCGTAATAATGACCAAACTCAAACGCAGCGTAGGCCACTGTGAATAGTGATGATTTTTTAAGACCAAAATCTAACGTAACGATGACCATAATCAAACTTACGTACGTAACAAAACCAAACATACAAGGGATGTACCTTACGCCCTTTTTAAGGGGGCGTACCATAGATTTCTCCCTTTTTAAGACTCCAAGTTCGACCCATGAAGCGGTGATAAAGGAACACAAAGAGGATTTAAACAAAGTCTACAACGGTAAACATTCACACGAGAGGAGGGAATGTTTATTTTTAAATACAAAAAAATTTGGTCTCCGAACCTGATCAGGTGTGTGGTTACTTGTGTTGGAAGAGGAGGCTGTCCTATCATTTAGCATCCCATTATCAGTAGTACTTGGAGATAATCCCCACTTGCCCTTTGATTCTTGGGGCTCAATAACTACAATAGACCCGTTTATCAACCCAACGGTAAACTGGTTGGGCTTCTTCGGATGTGCTGCAACGACTCTGGGGTACACAGCTTGGCCTCTGCAACATATTGCAAGGGAGGGTTTAGTATGTGTCAGATCGACAACATTCAAAGTTTAAACAATGGAGAGAGACAGAGAGAGAAAATTTAAAAATGGGTGGTGAAATTAACATAATTTAACCACTAATAAATTAACCCAGTCTACTATCTAATATACCTTTAGATATTTAATTTTTTCTCCACAAAAGCAGCACTAGGCCTATATTGGTAATACTAGAGGAAGTCATATTTTACTCGCAAATAAATCATGAATACTATGGGTACCCCCGAAAAGAAATTGATAGTGTACAGATGGAGTGTGGGACTCACCTCAAAGTCTCACATAAATAATCTAAATCGTTCATTTTGTCTGAAACATTTTTTCAAGAATATTCGTAAAAATTTAGCCAATAAGCGGTTGATTTATTAATTTAATTTTTGGTCTTTGAATTCATAAGGATTAATAAATGAATTGATCAAGCTCATATCAATATCCAATTGAGTATATTCTTTTGCAAGGACCCTTAAAAATATGTTTGAAGCACAATGAGCACCTCGGATTGTTTATGTGAGACCCAAGATAGATTCCTACCCAAAACAAAAACTTGTTCCTTTGAAAGGGTGGTGTCAAGTGACACCCACCTCTGAGAGAGAAAGAGCCGCTTGTCAAAAATATGGACTTCATTGTGATCTTTAATCATTCTCTACGCCATTTGATCTGGAGCAAGGGCAACTAGTATGTGATAGAAAAGTGAAGCTTCTCTATTTTGGGCTGCCTTTGCTTGTAGTTGTTTCTGGAGTTTTGGATTTGGTGTTTTAGCTAGGTTTGTGGGCTTGTCCCTAGTGGTGTTTTCATTATTTTAGATTTTTTTGGTTTGATTGGCTTCTTGTCATCTTTTGGTGTTGGTTTTCGGGTGGCTTTTTTTGCCGGTGTGCCCGAAATTCGTTTAATCTTTGTTATCTTCCTCAAAGATTAATAAAATCTTTTTCTAAAAAAAAAAAGTGAAGCAGGAAGAAACATCTTTGAATTGGGCTTTGAAAGAGAGAATGCATCATTGTCCTCAATTTTAAAAGAAATTTTCGGGTAGGAAGTGAATATCTCTTGCAAAAATAGCAACGAAAACTGGGGCAATTGGGCATTTAAGATATCTAATGTCATTTTCTTCGTTTGGGGGTGTCCATGACCCCACCCAACAGAAATGAGGAAAATAAAAATGAAAATAAATCCCATGGTGTCGCTTTAAATAAATTTCACAAACGTAAAAAAGTTTCGGAGAGGGCCTTGATGATGCACTTACCCCCTTAACAATGCTGGGGACAAGTATATGGATGGCACAATATGGCATGTAAGCGTCAAGCTATCTGCATCAAAAATTCCGATATTTCCATCGCAAAAGGAAGTGTAAACAAGTTGACTATCGCAGGAGTATGCTGCAGAGGTAATAGGTGCAGGAAGGACATCTTGCGGAACCCACTACAAGCAAAATAAACATCATTAGATTTAAAGTTTGCATCACCCAATCTCCATAGCAAAGAATGAGTGTGATTTCTACCTGACGTATACGATCCATCTCGGAAGCATCATATATTGCTAATTGTGTTTCATGGGATACCAACAAACGGATTTGATCAAAGTTGAATTCCACTCTTGTGTCGCCATTACAAGCCTTGCTAGCTGGCAGTTGTATTGAAACTGATTTCAAGTGCTCCCATGTATCTATTCTCCAAATACAAAGCTGCCAACACGTGGTATCTATTATTAGTATATAAAAGAGGAAAAAAGTCAAAACTATGGGATAGTAGAGAGTCATTGGGCAACAGGGGAAAGAAGAAGAAGTGAGGGATAAAGAGAGTTTGGGCGACTCAAGAGACATATTTAAAGACTTTTGGTTAATGAAGAGACAAGTCGATCTTCTTTGTAACAGATTACAAGATTTCTGCTTCGTAGGATGGGTGGCAGTCATGCTTAGGAACCAGTCTTATTTGAATCATGTGAACCAAAAATTCTATATCATAAAGTAAATGTTTACAGAAATTTCTACCCCAGAAAGAATCGTCACAATTCAGTAACATAATAAGTACCAAAAGGGAAATAAGGGAAACTAAATGGTGCAAGTACCTGAGCATCAGCTCCCGATGAAACCATTATGTTAAGATTGGTGGAAAAAGCTAAGCCAGTTATGCGCTTTTTGTGACCTTTCAGTTCTGATTTTACCTATAGAAGGCAAGGTATGTGTATCAATTGTTTGTTGATGTGAGCAGTAATCGTATCTGATTGAACTCACGTGATTATAGAAATTAATTACCTCTTTCACCCAAACATTGTATATGCGGATTGTGGAATCTTCCATTCCAATGGCTATGATGTTATTGTCTCGAGGATAAATTCCCAGGAATGTTGAAGCTGGGGGAGGTGTCATAAACGTTGTCATTACCTACATTTCAGGAAAAAAAAAAACTCAGCTTTAATCCTTCCTTAATAACAGCGGTACTCATTAAAATGGGCCATATAGTCATTTGCAAAGATACCTGGAAATTCCTGATCATGTTGAATATTGAAACCTTTCCACCACAAGCTGAAATTATAAAAGATTCATTCTTTGAGAGTGCCATGCAGGGCACTGCTTCCTCGAGGTTGACACTTGTCACATCATTTGTCATAGCAAGGCCATTGGGTGGTTCCCATTGTTGTGGAAGAACACTGGTTGTAGCCTTTAAAACCAACGTCAGGGAATTTAGAAGTCTCTACTTCAAAAATAACCACAAATACAAGAAATGAAATAGGTACAGACTTTAGATTAATTACCATCCCAATTGGATTGTGAGGAATGAGACCCCACTTCCAAAGCATCATAGTACCATTACTCCCAAGTGCTAAAACACCCTTACCAATATCTGTATAGAGTAGTTGAGCAACCTAGATACAAATGTGTTAGTCAATCATCATTCAATAGGTGAATTTGAAACCAAAAATGTGAAGTGGAATTATCGAGACGTACCTTCTGCACCCCATTAAGGGGTTGCTAAAGAGTTTTGCTTAGCGGTAAAAAAAAAAGTATAAATGTGTTTATTTTGGTGAAAAACTTATTGAGCATAGTTTACTTTGTTTTATTGAACTATATATTCTATACTTTTTTATTAGCAAAGAAAGATTTCCATACCATTAATTAAGTAAATGATAGAAAATAGATTTCCTATAGTGATACACCAGGGAGCATCATGCACAAATTATGGGTGCGTAAATACGCCTATTTACGCCCCCTAACTTGGCTTGTTATGTCAAGTTAATATGTTATTTGGAGTTTGATACTCGCTTTCTTTATTTCAAGACCTACGGAGCTGTGTTGAATAACATTTGAAGCTAAATCGATATAAAAATAATTAATGATGCAAAGTGAGCTCGAAGACATACTTAGAGAACGATGGAAAGGATAGGGGAAAAGTTGAAAAGAGAAGTCAAAAGAGGGGAAGGGGAGAAGATAGGAGGAAGAGAAAGAAAGGGGAGCCAGAGAGAGAGCAGATCGGGAGAGAGAAGGCGGTGGTGGGGAGGCGCCGCCCCTCCCCCAGCGAACAGCCTAAGCTAGAAGTTTAGAAAGAAGGGGGAGAGATTTTAGATAGAGATTCCTACCTTAAGTTACTGACTTATTGTAAAGTTAGCTAAAAATTGCAGCCTGTGAAAGAGGAGGAGAAAAGAATGCAAGAAGAATATGTTACTGATCTGTGTAGAGAAAAATGGGGTCCAGTCAGTATATATTGCTCTCTTTTTTCATGATAAGTATCTTTCGAAATCAAATCAACCGATACCTAATCATGATGTTTGACGTAGATAATGTTGCCAATGAGTTCTATAAAGGTTCTAATTATCTCTTTTTGGCATAGAGAAGATCTGCATGTGTCAAAAAGAATGAAGCTTGCATGGTTCTTTTTCTCTTTTTGCAGTTATATTTACCTAAAATTGCAGTCTATGAGAGAAAAGAAAAGAAGGCAAGAAAAGGATATGTTGTTTTAGTGTGTAGAAAGAATTGATCAAAGTATGGACAAACGTACCTCTTGCAAACCTTGTGTACTACTGGTATTTGGAAAATTTCTCAAACTCGGGCAACCTGCCACTTGGAGATTTTTCAGATTGGAGAATGAGCTGGTTGAAAATTCACTGCCCCTTAGGTCACGCACACTATGCAATACGGGTACCAAATACTCCAAGCAAAGAGTTGCAACCTGCAAAGCATTATGATTTTGTTAACGATCACTTAGTTTAATTTTAAACTCATAATAGTAAAAAGTTAGGAAACTTGGTAGCTAAAAAGTGTCCTTAGCATTGACTGACTTCTTCCATTTACCTTTTCATTGAAGAGAGGTTGAGGTTGCATTGGGTTATGGAGGTGGTCAGTTAATTTTGCCACAGTAGTAGTATTCACATTCACACTCGGGAAGAAACTCACAAGGTTTGGTAGATTAAGGAGTTCCAAACTTTCCAACTGAGGGAACTCAACGTCATCCACCGAACTTTCACCCACAATTGTTGACAGCATCTCGCAGCTCGATATCTTCAGCACACGGAGTTGTGGGATGCTCTTTGTCATGGCAGGTGCAAACACACATCTCAAGCTATTACATTTGCGAATCTCTAGAGTGTGAATGTACTTGAAGCCCATGGGAAATCTCTTCGAAATGCAATTCAATTTGGGTAGATTGAGTAATTTGACAAGTTTCAGTGGAGATAAAATCTCTGGGTTTGGTTCATTAGATTCCAACCCTTCCAATTCAAAGACTACCTCCAGTGAGTCGCAACTTTCTACGGTGAGTTCCTGAAGCTCTCGCAGCATCGAAAGGAGTTGTGATGGAAAAACACAAAGCAGTTTGCCGCATTCACGCACGGAAATGATTTCCAGTTTTGAGAATGAAAGTGGAACGTGTCCTAGTCTTTCCAGATTCCAAAGCCCGACAACTTCTAGGAACTCCAGGTTAGGTAATGAAACCTGCAAACAACTCATGTGGTCAGTGCAGTTATAATGTCTGCAATTTACAAAAATGATTTTGTTTTTCTTTTCTGTTTATGTCAAAGCTGAAGATATCGCAGTCCTTGAATTACCCAAAATGCAAAGCATGCTTATGGAAATATGAAATCAGTTTAATGCCTTCACTTTTATATATGCTAATTCATGATTTGTGGCCCTGAAATTGAACACCCCTGCTTGAGAATCTAATAATTATAGCTAGAATGGTTCTGACGTCAAAAATAAATGGCTAAAGCTTGAAAGTTATCAATTTTCAGGGTAGCTTTTAACATCCCACATGTGCGAAAGGAAAAGCAGAAAAAAGGAAATAAGGTCTTGGTCAACTGTTTGGTAGTTTTGTTTACATCTAAGAGGCACATGATTCTATATATCTGGTCTCCATCTAGTGTGGTGTCGCAAAACAAAATGTTCAATTATTTGTGATTAAGGGTAATAAGTTCAAGGATTTTTATATTCACGCTTCTCTTTTTACTGATGGCTCACCACTTTGTTCATGAAGTTATTACTAGTAACTTCACGTTAAAAGTGGAGCGCCATCAGTAAAAATGGAGCGCGAAAATCAGTTTCCTAAGTTCAATGAGTGACGAGTTTAATGCCCCACAAATAAACAAGAACTTATTAAAAGAAAAAAAAAATCTTGATAAAATTTTTGCTTCAATTCTCTCTTTTCTCTTTCTTTACTATTTTTAACAGTCCTCCTATATTGGGTCGTCGATAGGCTAAGAAAAAAGACAAAACAACACATGCTCCAATGTATCATTTATGTTTTTCAACACACTTTCACACACTCGTGCATTTGTCACACATTTTAATACACTTTTTCAACCTTAATAATAGGCTAATGAGTTTTTTATGTACATTTTCCTATTTTTAATCGGTAAGTTATATTTTTGAGCTGAATCGTGCAAGCATACATGTACTCTCTACTTAGTCTGCTGTATATGGAAATCGATAGAGTTCACAAATTCAATAAAGTACATATAGATGTTAAGTCCAAATCAAAGGTCTCACCATGTGCTACAAGCACTGAAGAGTGAAGAGTAATATTGTCAACCCTAGTACAATTTCTTTTTTGCAATATAGGTAAGCCAATACAAATTCTCTATTGCCTCTCTATCCATATTGTAACAAAACATATGAAAAATAGGTAGAAAAAAAAAAAGAGAAAAGAAACAAAGGGATATGGAATGAGAAAGAGAGAGAAAAACAGGCAGACATACCTTTTGGGGGAAAAGAGTAAGGATGTCGTTTTGCTCTGAATTAGAAGACAGATTACAATCGTTGTGGAAGAGGCGGTTGAACCCTCCAATATTATAGAGAAACAGTTCTTTCAATTGGGGGAAATCAATCTGGTCAATCCCTCTGCAGAAACCCACGAGACTTGGTAGGTTTTCGAGAAACAAAATTTCCAACTTTGGGAACACGATTATGTTTTTGGTTCCAACATGCACGTCTTCTTGTCGAGTGAGACATCCTTCAATTGGTTGGTGGAAGAGGGTTTCCAATCCTTCACAAAATTGGACTCGGATATAAGTTAGTTCCGCAAAGGAACCAGCAGGGAATGGGCCGCAGCATATCTCTCTTAAATTTGGTAGATCCAAGATTTCCAACGCCTTCAGGATAGGGAAAATTTTAGGAGCAGGAGCAGTACGTAGATGGACTGGATTCGTTGTATTGACAAGACATTCTGATGTATCACACTCATACATTTGCAGAACCTTCATTTGTTGGAGTCCATTAACCCCATCCCGGAGTTGTAACTCCTGCACCAGATCCTTGCATCCTTCCCCTTTAAGACATAGCCCATCACAACTCAACAGTGAAACAATCCCTCCATTGTCTGAAGGCGTCGGAATCTGCTTTTCGACCCACAACACCCTTTCACATTTATTTTTTGAGTAAAGCCCGTAATCGAAAAGGTTATAATGGTAACAGGATATTACAACCTTGTATATTTTAAGTTTGCTAAATATTGGGACTTTTGGAATAACTACATTGCTTCTTATACCGATCTCTAAGGTATTTAAATTGGACAAGAAGCCAAACTCTTTTAGGTTTGCATTTCTCACTTCTTCTTCCTTTCCTTCTCCTTCTCCTTCTCCTTCTCCTTCCCAATCAATAAATTTGCTGCTTGAGACGTATGCTTCTTCTAAACGAGCTAGGCGTGATATGACACCTGGCGGTATTCTAGCCAGTAAAGTAGTGTACCTCAGATCTAACAACTTTAAGTTAACCAGTTCCCCGATTTCTTCTGGTAGCTCCTTGATCTTTGAACAGCGAAAGCTAAGGGTTTCTAGATTTTGTAGGTCTCCCATTACGGATACATTACACAACGTGCCACCAAATCCTTCAAGAGACAACGAAGTAAGGTTCCTTAAGGATTGAAGTGTTAGGATACCACAAAACCCACGAAGTTCCAAAACTTTGAGTTTTCCCATGCCCTCAAAGAAGTTCGGCGGTAATTTCTCAAGTTTCTGGCATCGTAGGATTAAAAACTCGAGATTTCGGTATGTCAAATCTTCAGGAAGCTCTTCAATTTGATCCGATATCACCGAGATGGCAGTATAATGCTCAGATGTGGCTGTCTTTGGCCACTGCGATATTGCACCATGGCTTACTAGAGCAAATTTATCTGTAGCAATAGATATGCCCATATCGCGCATTAGGTCATGAACTTTCACACACTCTTCTTTTTCACTGTCTTGCAGTAAATAACGGCTCCTAAGATCATCAACTATAAGAAAAACTTGATCCCTTACTTCTTCCATTTGATTCATTCTGTCGAAAAGTGATAGCCCAGTTCTGTATCTGGCCAAATCTTCAAGACGAATATCTTCATCCTCTTGAAATAAGCAACAAAGCAAAAACAAGCGCCTAGCTTCCTCATTTTCTAAGCATTCGTAACTCAGCTTCAAACGTGAAGACAATTGCTCATCCGCTGGAGTGTTGGTTGCACAAGTTAGCCGACCAAGAATCCCTTCCCATATCTTCTTAGTTGCGTTTCTCCCACTTGTTTTTGAAAGTGCTCTACCAATACTTACTAGAGCAAGCGGTAAACGGTCACATTTATTCACTATCTGTTTGGCTATGGGTTGCAAATCCCTAGCCTCAACCGAATCACCAGCTTTCTCCCTGAATAGTTGCCATGCTTCGTCTTCTGACAAGAGTTCAAGAGGGATCTCCTTTTTAGTTGGTTGATCATGCCATAGATCTTGAGTCCGCGACGTGTAAAGCATTTTGAAATTCTTATCAGCACCTTCCAAAGGGATTCCCATGGCCCGTAGGTCAAATTCTGCCCAGATGTCATCCAGTATAACAAGGACTTTCTTGTTGTCTTGTAGAAGTCTTTTACATAGGAGATTAGCTCTTTCTATCGGGCTCTCCGTGTTTCGAAGATTTTTCAAACCAAGTGTGTCTGCAATGCAAGCCTGAACATGGGTTACGTCCGGCTTTTGCCCGACAGTGGCCATTGCAACTTCGTCAAAGTGGTTACCTTCCTTCACTCGGTTTGCAACTTCTTTCACCAGAGTTGTCTTGCCCACACCTCCCATCCCGCAAACCCCAATCAATTTGATCTCAGCATTCTTCAGAGCCTTAATGATCTCTTCCATAACAAGCCTTCGAGACTCAAACCCCGTAAAATCCCCATTTGGTATGGTCCCCGTGCATGAAGGTTCCGGGCCGTAGGATAGTTTAGTATACGAGACATCATCAGCCTGGAGGTCAACGACAACCTTGGTCTTCTTCACCGCTTTTCTGCTCAGTGAGTAACGTTGTTTGAGATTGGGGCACCACCCATATAAACACCCTTCCTTGACTTTGGCCTTGTCTTGGATAATTCCCTCAACCTCAGGTGTGACCTCATCCGCTCTTTCCAGCCAATTCTTAACTTCTGGTGCAATGATTCTCACATTTCTGAGGTCCTCGTTCACCCTAAGTTGGACCCCTTCTTTTGTTGTTTCCAACTTTTTCAATTGAGTTTCAAGTTCCGTTATGTTGCTATTGAAGCAACACATGTATTTGAGTTGTCGTTGTATTGGAGCAAACAAGTATTCTCCGACCTTCTCCAGAAATCCTTCCGCAATGTTCCCCAAACAGGTAAGAGCAAGTGCTTCAGCCATCTCACTTCTTTTGATTCTTTTCTCACTTTATTTTTATTTTTTTGCTGTTTCTGCTTTAATAATTATAAGAAATCACAGAAAATAGAAGATGGGGAGACCAAAGATAGCAAGAACGTAAAGAAATAGCAGTGCAAGCTGAAAATGAAAGTGAAGGGTACCGGAATGGTACAGGAGTTTGTAAGGTAAAGAAGAAAGCGAGATTAATAGCCAAAAGACAGAAGTCACAGAACAAATACAAGCAAATTGCAGATACAATTCAACGCAGGAACACAGAACGAGAGAGAGAGAGAGAGAGAGAGAGAGAGAGAGAGAGAGAACAGATCAGTAAAGGGATAAACAGAATTGAGGAGAATGAGCAGTGACTTCAATAGACGAGGGAGACTGTGAGAGAGAGGGACAGAGAGCGTGAGAGATGGAAAGCGGTGAGAGCAGATCACCACAGTTACTGCAATCAATTATCTTGAACGCAACAAAGATCACCAGCCGAGGGAGGGAGAGAGAGAGAGAGAGAGAGAAGGCACTAGCTTTGGGTATAGGGAAGATGCACTGAAAATTTCAACGGGTGCACAGTGTAAAGGTCAGCGTTCTTCTAGACTTTTAATTTTTGAGCTTCAACTTATTTACACTACGATCAAAAAAAAAAAAAACTTATTTACACTTATTTTGGCTATTTTGAAACTTATAAGTAAGCACATGCGTTCTTCTAATTGAGCTATACTTATTCGGCTAAAACACTTAATTGGGCTTGTTTGGGAAGCCTTAACTCCAAATTAAGTTCGGGAGAATGCAAGAACTAAAAATAAGTTAAGGTCCAAATTAATTTTAGAAGAACGCTGAGCGTGAGATTCGCATTCAAACTGTGTTCCCGGTAGAAAAAAAGTTTTGAAAAAAAGTTATTGTTGACAAATTGTTAGTTGTTTCCACTAACCAATAAGTTCTTGAAAATTTCAAGTTATTTCCACTAGCCAATAAGTTATAGATGGATATTTGAGTGAAAAATTGTTGAGAAAGAAGTTGTTAGTATGAACAACAAGCTAAAATGCCAAAACTTGTTACTTAGTGTGAACAAGATCCAAAAATGGTACGAGTTGTTGCCCATTTTTGTTAGTGGAAACCTCGCCTGAGAGGGAAATGAGAGGGAGAGAGAGATATGAATAGCCATGGATTGAGGCCCCGTTTCATTAAGATTTTTATTTTGTAAGTATTTATTTTTTGTTTTATAAAATAGATAATTTTCTCATAATACATTTCCTTTAATTCAAAGAATAGGAGAGAATTTGGGTCTTGATTGGCGGAGACCTCACCACACTTACATCAAGACCGAAGTTAAAATCTTACCACGTGTGGTTGATATTAAGAATATATATGTTTAGCCCCAATAGAGCTACGGGAGGTCGAACTTAAGCCTTGTCCAACCAAGTCTGAGTTTTCATCGCTGAACCAACCTTTGATTGGTAGCCAGTTCTGTATAATGGTTTATTTCAACAAGTCTATTAATTCATTCCAACAAGCCTGGTGCCTCTTGCATGTGTTTTAGTTTTCTTTCCTATAGCGCTCTTCAAGTTTGAAAAACTGATCTGCTTTGTTTCATTGGCTTCAAAATATTTACACAGTATCATATAGTACCACATAAGTGTAAGGATTTAATAATTATTTGGGTACATATGGAAAATTCAAAAATAATTGACAGCTAACGGGCATGACATCTCCAACAAGCCTGGTGCCTCTTGCAATTTATTAAAGCAATTTTAATGGTTACAATATCTTCCGATCCACGAATAGGGAACCCGCTTCTGCTCCATTATGGGAGACCATCTATCTTCCACCCACCCACAAACACAAAAACCCAAAGATTGTTACCCCTTTTACGATTAGATTTGTACAAATGCTTCATTTTGATTGTTTGTTGGGGTTTCCAGTGATCACTCTTTGTATGGTGGAAAATTGATGTGGTGAAATAATTAGCGGAGATGGTATTTTGGTTGGATGCTCTGTTTTTTAAGGGAAGCAATTTGAGAAGAATACACAGAAGAGAGTGGGAAAAAATAGTGGAATCAATAAAAAAGAAATTATAAAAACACAATATTTTATCGGGATAGTTTTCGGATAAAGAGTCCGATGCAGTCATATTGTAAAAGTGGCTATCTAAAGTAATAAAGTGAGTTTTTAAGGGGTAATTTGATCCAAAATTTAAAAAGATTTGTGCGGATGCTCTAAGACCTCAAACCGAAAAATATAAATCAAAGAAAACTTTTCAGCCCGATTAGGGGAGAAAAACTCAAATCTTTGGAAAAGGAATATCAACAAGAATCACCATTATTGTGATACGGAGATCTCCAGTGAGAAAATTTTGCCCAAGCTCGTCTTTTGTCGCATTCCACCGCATTATGTTGGCGGATCAAAAAAAAAATTACAATAATGAAGGGCCCAACCTTTAACTTTTTTACGTGGTTTCCAGCTGTACTGGGTCCATCTTAATATGTTTTCAATAATTATAGTGACACATCCAAACACACACCCATACTCACATGAGTGGTGGGCCCCATACACACACTAGAGTGTGTAATGTGTGTGGGATCCATCACACATGTGAGTGGTGGATGTGTGTTTGGTGTGAGTTTGGGTGTGATACTAGCACCATTGATATGTTTTTTCTGTGGCAAAATCATCTCAACCTTGCTATCAAATTTCTCACTGTTTTGAAATCGGGGTATGAAGAATAGCTGGAAATAATAAAATGAAACCGTAAAGAGGTAAAGTAATATTGGGACCAAAGCTTATACGGTCCCACCACGTATAGCATGGTGTTAGGGGTATGTATAACCCCAACAAAAGGTTATGGTCTTGTCCTATGGAGTTCGAATTTCCTGGCTTAATTATAAAAGTAAATGCAATGAAGATACAAATATGTTTTATATTTATTTGGCTTAGTTATACAAATTTATTATCGATGAAAAATGGGCAGAGCCATTTAGATAGTCTGATTTGTTGAAGTATTGGGCGAAAATTCATCGTAGCATTGTACCCTCATGTACTTGGGCTTTATGTGAAAGTGTAATATTACAAGTTATTTTGGCTCCTTAAATAGTTGGGACCGACCTTTCAATTTGTAATTTGATCAACTGCAATAATGGAACTATATCATATTTTTGAAAAAAACAAAAATAAAAGTTGCACTTTGGCAATCGAAGCGTTCACTACTTTTGGTCCAAATTTTTTGCAATTCAGTTGGTGGGCTTCTGCCTTTGTCACAAGGGGTAATTTGGTCTATTTCCTTAGCACGCTTTTTTTCCCACTTGCATATCTAGCTAGATCCTTGCACATCGCTTTAGTGCGATCTTGATTTTACAAGCATGTCTCGGTCACCTTCTAATTTCACTCTTCTTTCGTCCCATCAACTGAATTGCATTGCGGGGTTCTATTATTGTAGTGCCCCATTTGCAGCTGTGCTTTTTACCTTTTTTACCGGAGCGTTTGGGGTCCTTTACTGTGAATTTCATTGCCTTTGGATTCCATTTAAATCTTTTCTTCAAACTGTCACTTCATCAAAAAGGCTTTAAAGTTGTCTTGGTTGACAAAGAAAATCCAACAGCATAATTCGCGTGCGCGAGCATGAAAGCATATTTGAAATGCATCTCAAACAAATACAATTTGCGAGAGTAATAATTGAAAGCACGAACACAATGTAAGAATCGAAAGCGGAAGCATAGGGCATTTAGACAAATTACCCCATGTGATACTGACTCCCGACGACACTTTCAAAATGATACTGTACTATACAGCTACATGCTTTTTTACCTGTGGATCAGCCTTGTTCGGTTGTGGGTTTGGAAAATTTTAGGGTTTAGTTTTTGGGTAATAAATGAGGAGAAAAAATAGGATAATAATTGGAGATAGAGGTAATAAGAGGAGAGAGATGGAAAGAGAAATGAGATTAATGATTGGATATAGGAGTAATGAGTGGAAAGAAAAATAAAAGTAATGATTGAAAATATAGGTAATGAGTGAATTTGGGTTTGGAAAAAATACAACCGAACAAGGGCTTATTACTGAGCATCGGAGAAAAGACCAATCCCACTTCCATTTTTGCTTCTTTACGTCTTGCCTCATGTGGAGAAATAACTCAACTACAAGCCTCATTAAGAGAAGAAATAATCAGAACAAATACGGAGGAAAAAGAACACCCATACGCAGGTAGAAAGACTCGAACTCCTGACCTCCTAGTGAGATATAAGAGTCCTGGCTAACTGAGCTAGTCTCAGTTGGTTCACAGCTAGAGAGTATTGTCCCAACACACACCACTATTTGTATGAGACGTCATCACCCTTACATCGGGACCAAAATTAAAATCTCACCACATGTGGCTGATGTTAAGAGTATGTTTAGCCCCAATAAAGCTATACGCGTTTGAACTCGGGGCTTGTCCAACCAAGTCTAAGTTTCCACCGCTAAACAAACCCCTGATTGGTAGCTAGTTACTTTCTATATAAAAGCTCATTTCAACAAGTCTATTACAGTATTATCTACTATTCTTTTCACTCCATCAAGCTTATGCTCCCTCTGTCCTAATTTGTTTGTCCCTCATTGCATTTTAATTGGATTAAAATTGATAACATCTTTTAATTGGTGAATTTTTTATATGCAATAGAAATGATGTAATTTGATGGATCTCAATTAATCATTTCAACCAAAGCATTTAAAATCATATATAATTTATATATCAAACGGAATAATCCATTTAAACAGGCACGAACTTCCGAAATAGACTAACAAATTGGAGTATTTGAATAGTCAATTTAAACGAGACCTGCTTCCTTCTTTCCCCCTTTTTTTTTTTTCCTCTTTATTTCCTTCTTTTTTTTTCCCAGTTTGATTTTTTTTTTTCTCTTTATTTTCTAATTTTCAATTATTTTCTTGTAAGACAATTAAGAGAGATAGATGTGGCAATCTCAACTCATATTTTTTAATCCGTCCAAATCCGCTCACTTATAACCCAATCCAATCTGTCCATATTTTATAATGGGAACCCACATTTACATGGGTTTAAGTGGGTTAAAAATGGGTTCAATATGGATTAGAGTTAAAAGACCCACTCCTAAGTGAACTACGGGTACTCAATGTACGAATCTCCTGCTCCTGTTGTACGCATCCTGTACAAAATAAGAAGGGAACTATTTTTGCTGCCTGGAAGGCATTTTTAGTCTGATAAAAAAAAAAAAAAACTATTTTTGCTAGAAAAAAATCCAGTGAGATAAGTACGTACATCCTCTCTCTTTCTCTCTCCATTCCAAAGATAATCTCCAAAATCGATCACTTTGACAAGCCCCGTTCCGTTAAGAACTTTATCTTTTTAACATTTTTTGTTCTTATTAAATTTTTTTCGCCTTTATTAGTTTTACGCCAAATTTTTGTGAATTCTTGATTCGTCTAGTTGAGATGAATCGGAACAGTAAATAAAAATTGGAATGACCATTCTTATTATGGCCCTGCTGTAGCTAATTGGACCCTTCTGTCCAATCTTGCTATCATAAGTATGGCGAAATTCCACCGATCCAGATTCTGAGAGCATTGCCTCGTAGATGTATCTGTATTTTCCTTCATGGACTGGATAACTCATTGTATCCAAGTATTGGGACTTTATTTCCCACGGATCATTTCTCCATTGTTCATCTTTTGATTCCAAGACCATAATGGTCTCGGTAGTCTTCAAAGATTTGAAGGCGTCATTAGTCTGGATCACTTCCGCCATTGAAAGTGATGAGGAAGATGCAGAAGCTCCTTCCTGAAGTGATGGAAATTGTAGTTTGTTGGCTTGTAAGTAAGCCTCAATATCTGCATGGGTGACCTTAGAAGGTCACGCCAAATTTTTGTGAATTCTTGATTCGTCTAGTTGAGATGAATCGGAACAATAAATAAAAATTACAGTTGGGGCTGCACGCTTTTAATAAGTTTTACGCCAATTTCTTCCAAGTTTCAAACTCCAAAACACGACCCAAGAATTGTGCACGCTTTCTCATATGTTAAAATATTAGGGTGAAAGTAAAAAAAAAAATTACTTTTCTGATTCCTCTCGTCAAGACGATCAATAAGGCTAAAAAGTTTGTTGCAAAATGATCCAATGCGGAAAAAAATTGAATTAGGACAAAACGGGGAAAAAAAAACAAAGGAGTTTTTTTTGGTTATTATATATATTTTAAATTTTGAAATCCACTTTTGTAATTATCTCCCGTAATTATTGTATTGAATTCCACTAAGAGAGCCCTGAAAGGCCGTTCGGCTAAATATGCCAAGTGGCTTATTTTTTGTCCTTATTAAGTTTTTTTTCATATTTGTTAGTATTGCGTCAATTTTTGGGGGATTATTGCATCTCCATGACGAGAGGAATCTAAAAAGTAAAAAAATTCAATCGAAACGTAATTTTTTTGAATAAAGACAAAAATAAGCCAATAAGCCAATTTTTTCGTTTTTATTCAAAAAAAAATTGGATTTCGATCATAATTTTTTAATTTTTAGATTCCTCTCGTCATGGAGATGCAATAATTCCCAAAAAATTGACGCAAAACTAACAAATACGAAAAAAATTTGAATAAGGACAAAAAAATAAGCCACTTGGCTTATTTAGCCGAACAGCCCCTAAATAATGAGTCTTAGGGTGTTCGTTGAAAGGCTTAAGAGCA
This sequence comes from Rhododendron henanense subsp. lingbaoense, assembly GCA_020567845.1. Taxonomy (NCBI): domain Eukaryota; kingdom Viridiplantae; phylum Streptophyta; class Magnoliopsida; order Ericales; family Ericaceae; genus Rhododendron; species Rhododendron henanense. The sequence goes on from CM036317.1 coordinate 5,480,189, forward strand.
AAAAAATCATTATGGCCATTTAGAATAAAATGATCAAAAAAATACGATCTTCGCCCCGGTTAAACGGAATTGAAAATTGAAGCGCTTAATTCTTGAATTATATTGAACGGGTGGAACCACAAAATATATAGTTTTTCCATTTTTCATTATTTCACCATCAATATTAGGCTCGTTTGATAGGTTTCGTTGAGTAGATTTGGTTGGGAGTTTAGTTTAGTTTAGTTTTGATAGTAGATGGAGAGAGAAATAGAGTAATGATTGAAAATAGGGGTAATGATTGAAGAGAGATAGAGAGAGATGAGAAAGTAATAATTGGAGAAATAGGGTCATGATTGGAGAAAAAAGTAGGGTAATGATTAAAAACTAAATTAAAACTAAAACTAAAACTAAAAGGGCAAGTGAACAAAGCCATAGTTTTTCCATTTTCCATTATTTCACCATCAATATTAGGCTCGTTTGATAGGTTTCATTGAGTAGATTTCAAAAATATAAAATTTATTTTAAAACAATACGTCAAAGAAAAAGTTATTACCATTTAAAATTTTATAACAAAAAAATAAAATGAGAGAGAGAGAGAGAGAGAGAGAGAGAGAGTATGGCTGGGGGTAATAGGGGAAAACCGGGGTGGGGTCGGGGGGGGGGGGGGGGGTGGAAAAGCAATTTCCATTTAAACGGTACCCATCGCACTGTTGGAACAAGAATCACCATTGCTATGAGATGAAATTATCCAGTGAGAAAATCTTGCCCAAGCTTGTCTTTTGTCACATCCCATCAATCAATATTGAAGGGCCCAACCTCAACTTTATTACACTAATAATAATTTGGTTTCCAGCTGTATTGGGTCCATTTTGAACATGGTTTTTTCAGTGCATGGCAGAAACCGGGGTATGAATGAACTTGAAATAAAATGAAGCCGTACAGAGGTAAGTGGCTGTATTCATCATTCTAGAGTCTAGACCAAGCATGGAATTTTTAATGAAAAAGAACCAAAATCAAGTTAAACCTACTCCCTCCGTCCGGATTTAATTGTCCCTAGTTCTATTCTAACCAGCTACAAAACGGGTTATATCTTTGAATTCATAATGAATTTCATATCGAATATGGATCTGATTTGATAGATCTTGATTAGTTTTACAATACAATATTTTCGAAATTACGTAAAACATTATAAATTGAAAGATATAATCGATTGAAAAATAGCACGAATTCCAAAAAGGATTATTAAATCCAGACGGAGAGAGTACTTTGTTTCGTCTGTTTCCTTTTTAGGATGTCCCAAAAAATTATTTATACTGTATCTCATAATCTATGATATTTTATAATATGAATCTTGTTTAATATATCTCAACTTTTTTGAAATCATAAAAAACAATGACCACCTTAACACTTTTAAGTAAAAAACGTTGACTTGTTTTTTTACTTAAAAGTGGTTCTTATTCAAAATATTTGGATAATAGTAAAAAAAAATTATTTTCCCGATTCGTTTCGACGAGACAAATCAAAAAGTCAAAAAATTTTGGCGCAAACCTAACAAACAAGAAAAAAAATTCAAATAAAGTAAATCAAAACTTTATCTAAAAGTTATGAAAGGCTTATTGGAACAAGGCCTTAATTGTAATTTTGTCAAGTATTTAGAGAAAATAGGGAAAAATTCAAAAAAACCCCTGAACTTTGAACTCAATGTCAAATAGGCACCTGAACTTAAATAAACTTCAATTGAACACCTGAACTTTCACTCCGTTATTAATTTACCCCCTGCCGTCTCAATCCGTGACTTGCCGTTAACGGCAAAGGCAAAACGCCAACGTTTTGGTTAAATAAAAAATACTTACCACCAGTTTGCAATCCTATGAAGCAGAAACGTGATTATGAGAGCCTTAGAGACAAAATTTGATTATGTCTCTTTAGAATAATATGATTAGAATAATAAAATCTTCACACCCGTTCAAACGGATTAAAAATTGGAGCAATTAATTTTTTAACCATATTTTTTAATATATAAACGGTCTCAAAAAATTAAGTGCTCAAATTTTCACTCCGTTCGAATCGGTGCAAAGATCTTTTTATTCTTATCATATTATTCTAAAGGGTCGTAATTTATTTTTATCTCTAAGGCTCTCATATTAAGTATGTGTTCTTTATTTAGGACCTTATGGAGCAGAAATGTGATTATGAGCAGTTAATTTTCTGAGCACTTAAATATCTTTGTACTGATTCAAAACGGAGTGAAAATTTGAGCACTTAATTTTTTATGACCGTTTATATATTAAAAAATATGATTAAAAAATTAAGTGCTTCAATTTTTAATCCGTTTGAACGGGTGTGAAGATTTTATTATTCTGATCATATTATTCTAAAGAGACATAATCAAATTTTGTCTCTAAGACTCTCATAATCACGTTTCTGCTTCATAGGATTGCAAACTGGTGGTAAGTATTTTTTATTTAACCAAAACGTTGCCGTTTTGCCTTTGCCGTTAACGGCAAGTCACGGATTGAGACGGCAGGGGGTAAATTAATAACGGATTGAAAGTTCAGGTGTTCAATTGAAGTTTATTTAAGTTCAGGTGCCTATTTGACATTGAGTTCAAAGTTCAGGGGTTTTTTTGAATTTTTCCCGAGAAAATACATAAAAGAAGAAATTAAATAGGCATCTTATTTAGGAGATTTATTTAGGTGTCCATCTTAATGAATTTGAATACTTATGTTCGCATCCTCAAATTGTCATGTTGCCCTATTATGCCCTTGATTATTAGTTAATATCTGTATATTGTACTTTACATATCCTTAATTATACAGAAAGTCTACACACATAGCAATCTGTGCACAGATTGGGCACAGATTTTTTTGTGGGGCCCACCACGGGTTCCACACAAATCATTCGAGCCGTTCATTAAATGTAAAACATTTTTTCAAGGGTCCCCGTAAAAAATAAACTCAATCCGATACCTGTAGGTGCTCAATCCAACCATATAATTTTTCATTATCCGAAAATCTGAATGAAAAGTTAGATGGTTGGATGAAGTACCTATAGGTATCGGATTGAGCTTATATTTTACGGGGACCCTTGAAAAAATGTTTTACATTTAATGAACGGCTCGGATGATTTGTGTGGGACCCGTGGTGGGCCCTACAAAAAAATCTGTGCACAGATTGCTGTGTGTTGCACTTCTGTTAATTACGAGTATAAGAGCATCTCCAATCCAATACTCCATTTGAGAGTATCAAAATAATATTTTTTACTCATAAAATGATTATAGAGGAAATTACTATTTATGTTTACACCAACCACAAACCCTCTATTTTTGTCTCTAAAATCACTTTATGAAAAAAAAACCTTTTTTTATACTCTCATGAGGATAAAAATTAAGTAAGAAAAGCAAACAAGGACAAAAATATATTTTAAAAAGGTGAATAGTATTTTAGAGATGGTCTCTATATTTTCTCTTACCCTCTAAATATAGAGTATCAAAATTCAATACTCTCAAATGGAGGAGGGGTTGAGAGAATGGGTTGGAGTGCTTTGATACTCTCAAATAGAGATATAGAGTATGGGTAGGAGATGCTCTAAGAGTAGGATACTTCTTAGCCCCTAAATTTTCGGGATTAGTTCCCACTTTTTTCGTCCCCTCTCTCTCACTGGGCATCCCTTTGTGCCTCTCATCTTCGGAGAAAAGTAAAAAGGCTACTTCACACAAACTACTCTGTCCAAGTAAATCGACACCCAAAATCCTACTCTCTTTACTCTCTCTGCCCAGGTAAATCCATACCCAAAGGCCAATCGAGGTTTCTGCTAATTTTCCAATAACGAGGGAAGGCCGTGGCGGCTGCTCTCCTATTCGGCTTAATAAGCCAAGTGGCTTATTTTTTTGTTCTTATTCAAAAATTTTTCGTATCACTTGGTTTATCATTATTTTTTTAGGAATTATTGCATCCTTATGACAGGAGCAATCTAAAAAGTAAAAAAATTTGATCGAAATTCAATTTTTTTTGAATAAAGACGAAAAAATTCATCTACCTCGAAAAGTGGCTTATTTAATCACTACCGTTACCGGATTCTGTTGCTGGAATATCAGTGTTAGGTATTATCTTGGTTTCGATTTTTGTCATGTTTGTGAATTGATGATGTTTTAAATTCATCTACCTCGATTGAAATCTACACTTCTCAAAACTTGTCATGTTTTCTGATTTTTGTCATGTTTTTTATTTGATCATATTTTGTTCATCTATCTCGATTGAAACCTACACTTCTCAAAACTTATCATGTTTTTTTTATTTTTGTCATGTTTTTTATTTGATCATGTTTTGTTCATCTATCTCAATTGAAACCTACACTTCTCGAAACTTGCCATGTTTTATGATTTTGTCATGTTTTTTAATAGATCTTGTTTTGTTCATCTACCTCGATCAGGTTTTGCTATGTTTTATGAATTGATCATGTTCTCCGGCTTACACATTCATTTTTGTAAGAGTCGTGTTTTCTTTTTAGATTTTAGGGGAATGAAAATATGAGAAAGAATATTAGGAGAGAGAAAAAATTCAAAATATTAGGTGAGAGAAATGTTTGAAAGAGGAGAGAGAATTGAGATAATTAGAAAAGATTTAAGAAAAGAGAGAAAGAATTGAAAAATTAGGAGAAAGAAAGGGTAGTTTAGGATTTAATTGAATTTGAGGATGAAAAGATAAGTATTTAAACACATTAAAATGAGCACCTAAATAAATAGGATAAAAAAGATGGCTAATTAAGTTCCCCTACATAAAAATCCACCTTTAATTTGACTATATGGAACAAATTTACCGTCAATATTCATGGATTCTGGGTATGGTACCAGTAAAAAAGATGGATGGGGGTGGGGACTGTCCCTCAGGCTTTTGCCTCTGAATGAGGCCAAACGTAATAAAAGGGGTTATTTTTTTATTTTTTTATTTCTCAGAAAGGGGTGGTTGGAGTAGTAACTTTCAAAGTGAATATTATGTTGGAGTAATTAACAGGACAATACTGTAAGGTCAGTTGTTAAAGGTGGCATCACCCATTTCCTTATCCACAAGAAATCATGACGGGACGAATGGGTTTTTGCCACTTGCTACTTTGCTATAGCCTGTTTTGTTAAAGTATTGGGTGAAATTTGATCAACTGCAATAATGCAACTAAATTATATTTTCGATTAGCCTTGTTTTAAAATAATTAAGAGTATATCCGCCCATGTAAGTAAAAGATGCACTTCGGAAATTGAACACTCGCCACTTTAGGTTTGAAATTTTCAATTGAGCCCTTCAATTGGAGCGCCGCCTTTGTAACGTGGTCCTTCCTCTTCTTTGAATGCATTCCTGATTTCTTGATTGTATGTGCATATTTTCACTTTTTTCACGCGTCTTTCTTCCCATAAATTGGAATATGAAGTTCTACAACTGTAGTGCCCCGTTACGAGTGTGCTTTTTACTTTGCTTCCTGAGTGTTTGTGGTCAGTTACCGTGAATTTCATTGCCTTTGGATTCCATTAATCTTCAGCTCAAATTTTCCAGGTATCTCTTCATCAAAAGACTTCAAAAGTTGTCATTAATGATAAAGAGAATTGAGTCTTGACTCCGTACATTACCTAACAGCCAAATGACTTTTTCTTGTGGATCGATCACAGGAAAGCTAGTAGCCTACCTAGTACTGAGCATTGGAAAAAAGAGCATTGAGAAAAACTTCCCCCCAATTTCATTTTTGCTTCTTCATGTTTTGCCTCGTGTATAGCAGTGATAGGTAATTACTTAAAATTAGTTTTTTTTTATATATAGTAGAAAGTTTATTTTTTTGGTGCCGAAAATAATAGAAAGTGCACTACCAATAAAAAGGACAGGGGTGGGGACTCTCCCTCAGGCTTTTGCCTCTGAATGAATGAGGCCAAACGTAATAAAAGGGGTGGTTGGAATAGTAACTTCAACAAAAATAACTTCAACAAAAATGAATGAGGCCAAACGTAATCTGCTTTGTTTCATTTGCTTTAAGATATATATACAGTATCACATGATAAATAAATGTAAGGATTTAAAATTATTTGTGTTGTCATTGACTAAGTATATTTTTATGATCGACTAAAAATAAATTGAGAGTGATTTAGATAGTCTAATTTGTTGAAGTATTAGGTCAGAATTCAACTTAGCATTGTACCATCCTCGTGCTTGGGCTAAATATGAAATTTTCATATCCAACACCTTTTTTTTTTTTTTTATATTATTATTAAAGGAAAAAAGAGGGTTGGGTGAAATAGGTGGGTTGCCAAATTATGTCTAATTTTTCCAATTGAATCCCTAAATTGGATGTACAAGGCTAAACACGGGGTCTAAATCATCTTTTCCTATATGCAAATGCCTCTCACCCGCTGTTGCGGGTTTGGCCAAATGACCGGATTTTCCCATTTGGTTTACTGGGATTGGGATTCTGATTTGATCAACTTATCGCATGGGAAAAAGAGACTTGTGTTGCTAGACAAGATGTACTTCACAGACTAACAAGTCTTCCAAAATGAAAAGACTTATGCTTTGTTTAGTTTATGTTTTGAAATTTTTTTTGAAAAATAAGTGGAGAAAAATAGAAAGAGAAATGTTGGAAATAGGGAAAATTTAGAAGAAATTTTTTAAAAAATACTCTTTGAAAAGCAAAAAGAACAAGACATTAAGCACCCTCACCACTTGCTTTGCCTCTAGGTTCGTGAGTGGGGGCATTTGGGTATTTTAGGACACAAAAAATCTCATCCTTGGCATGACGTCTCGTGCTGTGGACGAAAGCATCCGTCTAGTCATAAGTTATATTTTAATTCCTTAATAATTGTGTTCTATCACTTTGTAATTTGATCAACTGTAATAATCCAACTATATATTATATTTCGATTAGCTTTGTTTTAAAATATTTAGGAGTATATCCACCCATGCAAGTAAAAGAAGCACTTCGGCAATTGAAACACTTGCCACTTTAGGTTTGAAATTTTCAATTGAGCCCTTCAATTGTAGCTCCTCCGTCTTTGTAACGGGGTAATTTGATCGATTTTGCTTACTACGCTTTCTTCAACGCGCACATCTTGGATCTTACATATCTTTGAGTGCATTCTTGATTTCTTGATTAATTGTAGCGTCTCCACTTTTTTCACGTGTCTTTCTTCTCATGTCATCAATTGAAATGTGAGATTCTATGATCGAAGTGCTCCATTACGAGTGTGCTTTTTACTTTGTTTTCGGGGGGTTTGTGGTCATTTACCGCGAATTGAATGCCTTTGGATTCCATTTGAAATCTTTAGCTTCAAAAGTTGTCTTGACGCCTGACATTACTTACAAAAGATAGACAGCCAATTGCTTTTTTCATGTGGATCACAGGATAGCTAGCACTGGAGCATTGGAAAAAAGTGCATCGAGAGAAACTTCCCCCCACTTTCATTTTTGCTTCTTCATTTTTATTTAGCTAGTTTTATTTTTTGGTGCCAAAAAAAATGAGTAGAAATTAATGGTACACAACACCTCCGCTAGAGAGTATTGTCCCATCACACACCACTCTCTGTAGGAAATCTCACCACAATTACGTACATTGGGATCGAAGTTAAAATCTCACCCCATGTGTAGTTAATGTTAAGAGTATATTTAGTCCCAATAGAGCTACAGAAATTTGAACTCGGGCCTTGTTCAACCAAGTCTAAGTTTCCACCGCTGAACCAACCCCTCAGTGGTAGCTAGTAATTACTTTTTATATAAAGGCTCATTTCAACAAGTCTATTATCTTCTTTTCTTTTCATTCCAACAAGCTCATGATCCATCTGTCTTAATTTGTGTCTCCCTCATTGCATTCTAACGGAATAAAAAAATTGATAACATCTTTTAATTGATAAAAATGAATGAGGCCAAACGTAACTTCGACCAAAATGAATGAGGCCAAACGTAATCTGCTTTGTTTCATTTGCTTCAAGATATATACACAGTATAATATAGTATCACATGATAAATAATTGTAAGGATTTAAAAATTATTTGTGTTGTCATTGTATATTTTTATGATCGACTAAAACTAAATTGAGAGTGATTTAGATAGTCTAATTTGTTAAAGTATTGGTCAGAATTCCACTTAGCATTGTACCGTCCTCGTGCTTGGGCTAAATATGAAATTATCATATCCGACAACTTATTATTTTATTTTATTTTAAAGGAAAAAAGAGGGTTGGGTGAAATTGGTGGGTTGCCAAATTATGTCCGATTTTTCCAATTGAATCCCTGAATTGGATGTCCACAAGGCCAAACGCAGGGTCTAAATCGTCTTTTCCTATATGCAAATGCCTCTCACGTGCTGTTGGCGTGTTCGGCCAAATGACCGGATTTTCCCATTTGGTTTCTACTGGGATTGGGAATCAAATTATTGCATGCGGAAAAAGAGACCTGTTTGTACCATATATTTACCGCCTGTCGATTATCGACCGGAAGGTGGCGATTATGAGAATGCTTCCTATTTTATTATTTCGTATTAATAATATAACTAGCTTTTATTTCTTTTATTTGTTTGTATTTGCATGTAGGACACTTGGCTTATTCCTACACACTTTGAAGTTGAAGAGAAGTTATTTGGACAAGTGGCATGCTCCTACACACTTTGGAGTTAGTGGGAAGTTATTTGGACACTTGGAAGATGATTAAGAATAGTGAGAAGTTAGGAAGTTATTTCCTGCACATTTTCTCTATAAAAAGCCTCTTTTGGCTTCATTGTAAACCCCCTTCAACGAAATCAAAGTCTTAACTTTGTTAATTTTTGTCTTCTCAACCCACTTCTGGGTTATAATTAGGATTAGGATCCATATTCTAAGAATAACTTAGAATATTCGATGTGTCGCTCGTGTCGATAGATCGATTCATTGGAAAAATAACAAAGTCCATTTGTTATTTTTCTTCCGCTCCACCCCACTTCATTAAACCATCAATCCATTCCGCCCAATCGATGGGTCAATTCCGTTCTTGAAGATTGGCGGGTGACGGTCTTCTTTTACGAGTCAATTCATCACCAACAAAAATAGCATTTGATTCATTCGCCATTTCTCTTCCGGTGAAGTCCTGAAATACGGCAAGGAACCTCAAATTCGTTTGTGGAGACAAGCCGCATTCGCCTTTTCTTTTTGTTGTTGGCTTTGTTTCCCGAAATCTCCGTCGATTTCGATCGAAGGAAAAAATAGGTAAACAAGACCTGTATCAAAGACTTGTGTTGCCAGACAAGATGGACTTCATAGACTTTTAAAAGTCTTCCAAAAGGAAAAGACTTAAACACCCTCACCGCTTGCTCTGCCTCTAGCTTCGTGAGTGGGGGTATTTGGGTATTTCCGGACACAAAAAATCTCATCCTTGGCATGCCAATCTCGTGCTGTGGATGAAAGCATCCATCTAGTCATAAGTTATATTTTGATTCCTTAATAGGTATGTCCTATCACTTTGTAATTTAATCAATTGCAATAATCCAACTATATATTATATTTCGATTAGCCGTGTTTTAAAATAATTAGGAGTATATCCGCCCATGTAAGTAAAAGAAGCACTTCGGCAATTGAAACGCTCGTCACTTTAGGTCTAAAATTTTCAATTGAGCCCTTCAATTGAACCGCCTCCGTCTTTGTAGCGAAGGTAATTTGGTCGATTTTGCTTACTACGATTTCTTCAACATGCACATCTTGGACATTACATATCTTTGAGTGCATTATTGATTTCTTGATTGTAGCGTCTCCGCTTTTTTCACGCGTCTTTCTTCCCTTCAATTGATATGTGAAGTTCTATTACCGAAATGCTTCATTACAAGTGTGCTTTTTACTTTGTTTTCGGGGTGTTTGTGGTCATTTACCGCGAATTGAATGGGGGGCGACTATTCGCAATCCTCAAATTTTCTCCCGTAGCCCGTTAAAAATTTTTAAAAATTATATTTCAGTAACTATATGTCAAAAATATGTTCAACATTCGGTAAACAACTGCCGAACATACATTTCGGTAAATAGCTGTTGAAAATAAGATTATATTTCGGTAACTACATGTCGGAAATGCACAAGAAACATATATTTCGGTAATTGGATGCTGAAAATGTATCTCAATTTCGGTAACTAACTGTCGAAACATATGGAAATTTTTAACGGGCTACGGGAGAAAATTGAGGGGTGCGAATAGCAGCGCCCATTGAATGCCTTTGGATTCCATTGAAATCTTTAGCTGAAACTTTCCAGGTTTCATCAAAAGGCTTCAAAAGTTGTACTGGGATAATAGATAATAGAGAGAATTGGGTCTTCACTCCCGACATGACTTACAAAAGATAGACAGCCAATTGCTTTTTTCACGTGGATCACAGGATAGCTAGTACTGACTATTGGGCATTGGAAAAAAGAGCATTAATAGGAACTTCCCCCCACTTTCATTTTTCCCTCTTCATTTTTATTTAGCTAGTTTTATTTTTTGGTGCCAAATATATGAGTAGAAATTAATGGTACACAACGCCTATACTGGAGAGTATTGCCCCATCATGCACGTCTATCCACAATTACGTTGGGACCGAAGTTAAAATCTCACCACGTGTGGATAATGTTAAAAGTATATTTAGCCCCAAATAGAGCTACAGGAGTTTGAACTCGGGCCTTGTCTAACCAAGTCTAAGTTTTCACCACTAAACCAATCCCTTGTTGGTAGCTAGTTACTTTCAATATAAAGGCTCATTTCAACAAGTCTATTATCCTCTATTCTTTTCTTTCCAACAAAGCTCATGATCCCTATGTCCCAATTTGTTTGTCCCAATTTATATGCAATATAAATGATGTTATTGGATGGATCTCAATTAGTCATATCAACCAAAGCATTTAAAACCACATAATTTATATATCAAACGATATAGTATAAGGACACTTGTTAAATTTTGGACGGAATTCTTGGGAGGTAGACAAATTTTGGATGGAATTCTCATTGCTAATGAGTTAATTGATGGCTGGAAAGGAAATGGTGATCAGGGCCTTGTATTGAAGTTGGACTTTGAGAAAGCCTATGACAGTGTGAATTGGGATTACTTGTTCACCATGCTTAGAAAATTTGGGTTTGGTAAAAAGTGGGTAGCCTGGATGAGAGCTTGTGTCACTTCTGCCAATTTATCTATTCTGATTAATGGATCTCCTTCTTCTGAGTTCAAAATGGAGAGGGGATTAAGACAGCGGGATCCCCTGTCCCCACTGCTCTTCAACCTAGTTGCTGAAGGTCTTAACATTCTTTTTGAAAGAGCCAAGCAGGAGAATGTGATAGCTGGAGTTAAAATGGGAGATAATGGGCCAATCATTTCCCACTTACAATTTGCTGATGATACCATTATTTTCTGCAAAAATGTTAGGGAAGAAGTGAAGTCAATTATGGGAATTTTGTGTACTTTTCAGTTAATTTCAGGCTTAAAAATTAATTTCTCCAAGAGCCAGCTTTGTGGAATTGGTGTACCTGAGGTGACTGTAGAGTCTTATGCTGAATTGCTGGGATGCATGGTGGTTAAGTTACCATTTAAGTATTTGGGAGACTTCCACTGGGAGCCAATCCTAAAAGGATATCTACCTGGACCCCTGTCATTGAGAGATTTGAAAAGAAATTATCTCACTGGAACATGAAAGAACATGACACTTGGAGGAAGGCTAACCATGATTAATTTTCAAAATGCCGGTTACAGTAGCAAGAAAGTTGGAAAAGATTCAAAGGCAGTTTTTATGGGGAAATTCTGTGGAAAAACGAAGACTGCATTTGGTAAATTGGGATAGGGTGACCAAAAGCAAGAAAAAGGGAGGTTTGGGGATTAAGAAATTGCTGATTCAAAATGCATCTCTGTTGTGCAAATGGTGGTGGAGATATGGTGTTGAAAAAGACTCTCTTTGGGTGAAAGCTATAAACGGTAAGTATGGAGTGAATGGGACTAAGTGGCTTCCCTCTCAAATAAATAATAAAGACAGATTTTCCAAGATTTGGAGAGATATATGCGAAATAGGCAGAGAGGGATCTAATTTTGAGTGGATTATTTCTGAGAGCTTCCGAATTAATGTTGGATCAGGGATGACAACTTCTTTTTGGGATGATACTTGGTATGGCAAGTATACTCTAAGGATTGTCTTCCCAAGACTTTATCTCCTTTCAAAACAAAAGAGTTTCATGGTTGGTGAGATTTACAACTCCTCAATTCTGGATTGGGATCTTACATTTAGAAGACGGTTACGTGTATGGGAAGCTGATCAGGTGGAGGACTTGAAATGGAGACTGTCTTCTGTCTCTTTGCAACCGTGTGTGGGTGATTCTCTGAGATGGAAGTGGGATAGTAAATCCAATATTTTTTCTGTCAAATCATGCTATGAGAAATGGGAATCGGAGTTTAATCCTCAGAACTTCATTGGGCCGTTATGTAAGCTGATTTGGAAAAACATTTGCCCGTTCAAAGTTGAGGTTTTTCTATGGCAAGCAGTGCAAGACAAAATTGCTACAGGCTCGGAGCTGGTGAAAAGAAATATTCTTGATCCTGAGAATGGTGATCTGGGCTTATGGCGCCCCTTTTGCAATCTGGAATTGGAAACAGTGTCTCACTTATTTTTACATTGCTCAAAGAATTGGAAACAGTGTCTCACTTATTTGTAGTGGTGGGGAATTGTGTGGGTCTGTCTTGCAAACTTATATGACCTTCACTGTTGGCGGTTTACGAACAAGTTTAAATATGTGGAGAAAGGCTGTTGGGAAATGTGTTTTTATGCTGTCATTTGGTGCATCTGGATTGAGAGAAATAATGTCATTTTAGGAACAAAGTCTATGAGGGGAGGATACTAGTGGATATCATAAAGACCAAGACTGCTCTGTGGTTAAAGGTGTGTTATGATCTTAATGGGTATTCAGTGGAATACATAAAGAGATGCATCCATGGAATTGGGAAACTGAAGGTGAGCAAACTATGTTTTGCAAATTACAAATTTCAACTGGACATACCCGACATAAGAGTAATCCATGCTAGCATAACCCTTACTTCTGGACTTCAGCTGATCAAAAAAATCCCCAACCATCTGCACACAATTCCACTGTGGAACTTACCAAAAGCAGAAAAAGACATATATGGCAAGCTTAAATAGACGAGAAAACATGATTTATACATAATCTTGTCAATTAAAATAAGTGCCACAACTGCACAAGGTTACCTCTGCTAAAGGCAACATATGGGTGATCGAAGCTCTATTCTCAGTAATGAATTTCATTTCTTTTTTGAACTCTCCTCGCCGTTTTTGAGCAAGGTCCATAAGTGTGCCAACGTAGTCTTTTGGAGTGAGCATCTTAATCTGTAAAGTTAATCAGAGGCAGATACAAGTCATTTTCAAGCTTCCAAAGAGCAACTAATCTGACGCCTCTAAATGGAAAATCATCTAAGGGATCAGCAATCACCTTTACAATAGGCTCTTCAATTGACCTCCTTTTCCCAGCTTCAGGAAGTAAAGATGGATTCGAACACTTGAACTATTTCGACAAAAATAAGAGTTCACACAAATTATGAGTTAAAAATCAGAATTTAATTAAATAAACAAAAAAATGTTGCAAAGACGATGTGTAACTTAAAATTCCTACAGAAAAATACACAGGCGATGCAGATTGCTGAGCATGCTAAAAAGAATAGAGGGGTGAAATCCAAAAAAGGATGTATAATTAACACACACGAAAGAAATATACTGGTGATGCAGAGAATGCCAACTAGAATAAAGGAACACAATAGAAGGAGGGGAGGGGGGGAGGGGGGGAGACCTAACCACTGTCGCTCCCATTTTCTGTTGTAAACGAGAACTTGTGCAGTGGGTATCCCATTTCCTGTTGTAAAAATATTTGTGCTTAGTGGCTAAGACAAGCATACTTCTACAACCATTAAAAGATGCATTCAGTAACTCTTACCTTATGTATAACACTATGCATGTAGCAGATACTTCTTTCATATGACATATGTACCCCATGTCAACTTTTTGCAATTGAGCATCAATCTTTGCACTAAAATGGTGAACAAGGTATTATTTAACATCGTTCTTCCAAAAAACCCCTACTGAACACACATCTTCCAATAAGCTACGAAAACGGAGAACGGGGATGATTCCCACACAAGGTCAAAACTTTTAAAAGTCAGATTTTCGCAAGAGAAAGTCACGACGGAACCCCGGACTCTGTACTATAGGATTTGTTTAGTATGCCAAAACCCATACTGAAAACAAATTCTTCAAGAAGGAAATTCCAAAATAAAACAGATATGCATTTGATTTTTTTTACTGTGGTGAGGATACCCTACCTTCCGATTCAAACTTTAAATCTACAAAATTGAATTAAAAACTCACATGCAAAACAAAAAATCCATGAAATCGGTAGACATTGTGGATATTGGAGGATTATCAGAAATCACAGAGAGGGAGCATGTCATTTCGTCCTTCACCAACAGTTAGGGAGAGGTTAAGAAAATGAGTTGAGGAGAAGATACATTCAATAAAATCAACACAAAATCAACACATTCGTAAAGGTACAGAAAGAGGTACATAGCAATAAGAGAGAGTGGCGTATAGGCAGGGCCAGAGACTCGCCGAAGATGAGGGTTGTCGAGTAGTCGGGGCGAACCCAGTCGTCGTCGAAGATGATGGTCGTCAGCACTGGTGGAACCCAGTCGTGGAACAGAAGGCGGTTCTCTCAGAGACTCGCCTTCTCTCTCTCTCTCTCTCTCTCTCTCTCTCTAGAGAGGTACATTCTCTTGCACTTTAAAAAACCTTAGTTCTTGGCTTTCATCTCGGAGCAACTGTACTTATTCTTGCACCGGAGGGCTATTCCGGAGATCCTCGATCCGGTGTGGTCTTTTAGTCGTACTTCCTTGTGCAAGCTAGGTGAAAGTCAGGAGCCATTCTCGAACTACAGTCAAGAAGGAGCGAACCAGATTCATCGGAGCCCCACAATTTGATGAACCTGACGTGAATCCTTCTTTTCAGATCCACGGCGGCTCCTCCTTTGTTCTTTGAATCATTCGTTCCTACAACCTCTTTCTCTCAAATTTCCGTTTGACAAAATGGGCAGACCACCACCTCCCTTTCAACCCCTAAACCCATCCTTGCAAATTCTCTCCGAAACTAGTGTCAACACCACCTCTCCCTCTCACCCACCCGGCTTCACTCCACCTGGCCCCAGCGTCTCTGTTCAACGACCGACGGGCATGAGTGAGGATGCTCTGGCTTATGTTCAAATGCTGGAGCAGCAATAGGAACAGACCAATGCTGATGTCGCTATCCTTAAAATGGAAATTGCTAGAATGAAGGCAAGAGACCGTCCGGCAACCTCCCACTCTGACTCTCAGGGAAGGCGCCGACGGGGCAATGGGCCACCGCCACCCTTGGCTGGAACGCCATTTGTGCCGAACAAAGTCCGACCGAACCTAGCAAACTCTGCCATTGCCTCGAGGAGTTTAACCCGACCTTTCGCCAAACGTAGCAACTGTGGCCGAACCAGAATATTTCGACCGGTACACTCCAGACACACAACTCGAGTCGCACCTCTTCTATTGAGATCCTTCTGGACATTAGCGCTCGCATTTTTCTGTTTTTTTGGCTCGGTTCCTCCTCTCATCCTTGTCGATTTTTTGAACCGTCACTGTCGTGCGTCTAATCACCATCATTATCTCCTTATTGTCTTTTCCTCCTTCTTAAAGCTAAAAAAATTACACAAACAAAGAAAAGAAAAAGATTAATGCCAAAGAAATTAATTACAGAAAATGTATAGAAAACTAGAATGCATGTGGAGTTTTACAGCTTTCTCTTAACCCACCTCGTCCTCGTCCAGATTCAGCTCCTTTTCCTTTTTCTCCTTCTCTTCCTCCTCCTTTTTCCTCTTCTGAAAACAACAGATAACTTTTTAGATGAGCTTGTGGTTCACAAAGATTTAAGAATTTGAGGTGCATACACATATAACTCTGCAACTGTAGTCGCTGAAGTAAGGCACATGGTCAAATGGAGCCACACATTTACTAACAAAAGTCTCTTATATGATTTCTCATGGTAAATAAGTCAATTACAGAGTTGTTTTTGTATCTGTGACTAGGGGTGGCAAATTGAACCCAGACCCATTAAGAAACCCAAACCCATCTATTAAAAAATAGACCCAACCCAACCCATTTATTAGCTGGGTCAGAATGGGTCCAACCCATCTAACCCATTTATTAATTGGGCTTAACTGGGTTTTAATTGGGTCAACTTAAATGACCCAATAAGTCATGAGTATAACCCAACAAAAAAAACCCCATTTATTAGTCGATACTTTCCTCCCACCTCCTCGCAGCCGTGCTTGCCATCACCACCTTCTCCTCCTCCACCAATCGGATCACCACTAGCTGCCACCAAGCACCACCATTTCCACTACCGTACACCACTGCTGCACCTCCACAGTTAAACACCATCACCATTCGACCGAGCTCCATCGCCGCCCCCAAAATCTCTCCAAAACTCGTTTCACCGGACGCGAGGTAGTCCGAACTAACCTCCCTACGTATATTTATATGTTGTTATGTAATTCTATCAATGTTTTGATGATGTACGTTTGAAGTTCCGTTGCGATAACAAGAAACCCGAGCCGAACCATAAACCTTCGAAAAAACTTGGAATTGGAACCTTAAATCGCTGTGAAAAACTAATTAAATGTTCGGGCCCAGTATATTGGTTGTTGCCCAATAGATTAAGACTGATTTTAGCACTCCATAGTGTATAAAAACGAACACAAATGAAGAGAAAGAGTGCAAACCGAGTTCCGATCAAAATCTGCGGGTTTTTTTAAATTGCTTGAACTGGAAAATCTGATCTGTTGACAGCAAATTGGACAAATGGGTACCCCGCCCAATTTGGATTTCCGCAATGCGGCCTCTCGCTCTACCTATTTACTTTTCTTTTCTTTTCCTTCGCTCCCAGGACACCTCTCTCTCTCATCACAACCACCTCCCACATTCCCCTTGTGTATACACACACGCCCTCTCTCTCATCCGACTTGTCTCGACCGTTTGAATTCTTAACTCGAAGAAGATCGATCAGTTTCTGTACTTTCACAATCTAGTTTTCGATTAATAGCGGGCCGATGCGTTATTTTTTAAATTGCAAGACGAAAAAATTGGCTTATTTTTGTCATTATTCAAAAAAACCAACAAATACGAAAAAAATTTAAATAAGGACAAAAAAATAACTCAGTTGGCTTATTTAGCCGAACGGGATTATAATTTTGCAAAGGAAGTACAAAACAGAAAAAAGCGATGACCCACTTAATATGGTAATTAAGTGTACAGGGGTAATTTGGTCATTTTACTAGTAGAGGGATAGTATGGTAATTTTAGTGTACATTGGTATTTTAGTCATTTTAAATTTTAGTATATAGTATTTAATTGGGCTAATGGACGGGTCGGGTTTGCTTTTTTATAAATGGGTCGGGTTGGGTATGGGTAATTAGCCTCATAGTTAATAGGTCTAAATGGGTCAATGACCCATTAAAGACCCAACCCACTTACAACTTGCCCAATTTGACCCAAACCCGCCCATTTGCCACCCCTATCTGTGACTTAATTTCAGTTTAGTGACCACCTGATATTCGCTAGAATCCATCGAGCAGAGTCCCACAGGGATCGGTAGAGTCAAGCACAGGGTCTCTGTGGCTTTACCATAAGATATTGAAGTTACGCCAACCATTATAATTATGGGGTTAAATAGCATCACAAATTATACGACATGTCATTTAGGGAACATAATTTAGTTCAAAATTCTCAACCTTATCCCTTGCCGGCTAGATGCTTTCGGTTAGTACTATCCTATTTGTCTAAAACATTACGATATAGTACCACTTGTTGAGAGTTGACCTTAATTATCATTATTGAGAAGATAAATAAAATTTGGCAATATTATAGAGCAGTTGATTTAAGAGCCAAAAACCGACCTTGAAAGTTGTGAGTTTCTTTCTTAAATTTAAACAAAATATAGAGTAACAACTCATTTAGATATGAGTACAAATGAAGGTGTTAATAGCTTAATTTTTATGAGGATTTTACCAAAATTAGATTTAATAAAGATCCGAGCAAGTCCTCTTCCAAATCCAAACTGGTAAAATCTTCCAGCCGATCGACCCTGATAGCCAAGAATCCAGTGGCCGCCCTCCTCCAGGAAAACCTCACTGAAACCCGCTGGTCCAGTATTCCCACGGCAGCTCCCATCCGTGTTGAGTTCCATCTACTCTGTTCGTTGAAAACACGATGAAACCGGTCTCAATTGCCGAGGAAGGGCATAGTATTCTAGACACAGAACCATAAATGATATCAATCATGAATCTAATGCCATCCGAATAAATCTCATCGGGTTGCAAAATAATATCATCAAAATTTTTTTATCTCTCGCAAGCCAAATTCGCCACAAGATGGCAATAACTAAAACTTTCGGGGGATAACGTCTGAATAAATCTCATCGTGTGGTGCCAAACTCTCCATTTGTCAATGTCATCAGATTGAGGTCCTTGGACATGAGGAAGGTTAGCCCAAACGTTAGAACTTATAGGACCATTTTATTAAAAAGAGATGAATCACGTCTTCCCTAGCATTGTTGCATCTGGGACATAAATCATTCTCCGAAAGACCCCAAGTCATTCTTCGGCGAATAGTAAGCAACTTGCCATGCATACAAATTACAAAGCCACCCAAAACTATTCAGTTTGGCATGCAGGAAGTTTACTTTCATTTGGTCACATTAGTGATACGGGAATTGCCATTATGCGAATGAGTCCGGCTGGGACGTCATTAACCATGGCAACTTTTGGAATCAGAGTGTTGGTCACATTAGTGATACGGGAAGAATTAAGCAACTGATTATGTTCGTTCAAGTTCCAAAGGCTTGCTGTCGGTAATAATCCTCGGGCAAGTTCAGATAGACATGCTAGATTATTAAACATAGCTTTCTAATCCCAAGTCCACCACAATGTTTGGCTCCATAAACCGTGTCCGTAATTACTAGGCACACCGTCTCTTATCCATTTTGTCTCCCAAAATTTCGGTTCAATCTATCAATTTGATCAGTTATTGAAGAGGGCAGGGCTGAGGTTTGCATCGAAATCGAATAATTAGGAATAGTAGATGTTGTTGAACGCTAGGCACACGGGTTGGGAGACAATGTTAGATTATTGTAGGGGAGTGCATTTAGGCACGGTAATTTGCTAGTATCCATACATTTACACAAAATTGAGCATATCTCCCCCTCTTCATCAATAAGCAGCGACGTGTGGAATCTCCTTCACCGCTTTTTTAACTCGCTTCCTCTGTAGCAGTATTCTTCAAACTCCGCTTCAAGGCTAAACAAGAATGCCCAAAATTAATCAAAGTTCTATCTTAATTTTTTATCTTTTCTTTATTCTTGTGTAAACAACGTTAGACATTGCTATCATATCTCCTTATTTCACGATATAAGTTATTCACGGCTCCGCTTAATCTCACCCTTCCATTTTGGCAATCAATGGTGGAGATATGTTTTTAAATTTTGACTGGTAAGAAATATTTTTTATCGGTCAAAATTAGTTTTCGATCCGGACCGTCCAAAACACTTTTGAATGCCCGTAATTGGGCTCCGTAAAACTTTATTCACAAAACCCTCCATAAATAAGTTTTTCTGATCCAAATATATTTGTTACCCTGATGCTTTTTTAAGTCAGAAATTCAAATTATTCGGTTGACTTAGCAAACCACGTGAAGGCAGCAATAGATATTCTTGTCTAATTTTCGCGTGTCAACTTTTTTTGGGTCAACATGGTAAGGAATTTTCACTGATAAAAAGAGCATAGCAGTAGCCGAGCAAAAAAAAGAGAGCATAGCAGTACATCACGGAATATGATTATTGTTTCATAGAGGATTCAAATAACCAATAAGGAGGTCTAACTTTCTAAGTACGAATACCAAAACCTCGCAAAATCGAAGTTGTCAAAGTGTATTCAAATACATTTGCCGACTACGAATAGAAAGAAAAGAATACATCCTAACCGATCAATTTTCCACAACTTTCACTTCCGTAGGGCGAGACCACATGTCACGTCCTCCATTTTCAACATAAATTATAAAGGAGTTTCATAAATAAATACCTCAAAATATTCGGTACGATACCCAAAAGATCATTATATTTCCCATAATCATACTCCAAGTCCAAAGTGTTCAAAATATTACATCTTTGGCTCGACGGCCCCAAATCAACATAAGCATTGAATGTCATAAAACTAGAGAGTTTACAAAAGTCTCATAATCAAGGAATCATTACTTAAGTTACAAATACATCTTCAAAAGAAATTTACAAAGATGCCTAAGTAACTCTACAGTGTTAGCTTTCAAAAGATGTGTCCAAAGTCCAAGCACTCCAGCCATGCTCGCTACTGTCTAGAGTTAGTACCTGAAATGAAATAAGGCTTGAGCTATACTAGCCTAGTAGAAATTCTACGCAAACAATGTATGCAAGAGAAATGCGAGAACGCTGATACGACATGAACAAAAGACAGCCCAAGCAATAGACAATAGCTAAGGTTCAACAATCCAACATGCTTGACAAGGGATTTGGAATACACCTCGACCATTAACCGTACCATTTCCACTTTCCATGTGTCCAATATTGTGTCGCGTCATGTGTCATGAGCCGAAACTTCTGCCGGGCCAATTATGGGATCCCAATACCCCCTGCCAGGCACCATACCCATCGGTAGGTCCTGAAAGTAACCAATATGAGCCGAAGCTCCTGCCGGGCCAATTAAGGGATCCCGATACCTCCTGCCAGGCACCCATCCGTCGATGGGTCCTGAATGTTCATCGTTGTGTCAACAAAGATTCACGTGTCTTAAATTCCCATAACGTTTTATTTCAATTCAATTGGCGTTCAAACGATAGTCAAGTCAAACTTTATCGAACAAGGGCATGGGAATGCCAAGAATGCACAACGAACTCAACAAATATGATCAACAATGTTTGGGAGTGGTTTAGAGGTGTTTAGAATGAGTTAATAGTGATCGGGGGTCAAAAGAATGGGTTTCGGACCAAAGCAATGAAAACTGCCTTAAGGCTCACTGTATCGATACAGACAAAATCTGTATCGATATGGGATGGCTTCGAGGCATTCCAGAGAATGTTGTATCGATACGGATTAAGAGCCGTATCGATACAGAAGGCTTTCAAGCAGATTTTCTGGGTTTTCACACTACCAACAACAACAAGCACGAATTTATGGATAGAAAGCACATCTCTAACAGGTATTGAGAGGTAGAATCCCTACCTCGAGACCGAAGAATGAAACCCACAAAGATACAAGCCCTAGCTCTCCGAAAACCTTGATCCAACCGGAAAACACCACACCGAGCTCACACGGATGGGATACGGACCACAATACGCATAGAGGTTGAAGGATTGAAGGTTGTTTTGGTGGGTTTAGAGTGATTTTTGGTGAGAGAGCAAGAGAGAGAGTGAGAGGCGTAGGAGAGAGAGGGAGAACGGTGAGGAGAGGGAGGGGGGTTGCGTGTGATACTCCCACACACCCTCCTATATATACCCACACATCCATAAATCGCATATTACACCATTCCACAATCAATTCCATCATTTCGGCCTCAAATCACATAATTTCAATTATTTCGTTTTCCTTTCCAATAATCATGCTTTTATAAAAACATTAACATTCGATAGAATAAATACGGGTCTCTACGCCACACATTAATGGTGAGTCAATCCAACCGATCTCATCGAACCACCACTGCCGCTGCCTAGCTTCATCAAATGACCATCACTACCACCTTAATAGTAACTTGTCAACTTTCAGAGTCTCCCTATTTTGAATTGTGTGGGCTCGTCAGTCAAATCAATTTTTAACTCATCTGCGAAGTATTATGGAGTTTTCTGGAACCTAGCTAGTTGCGTTGCATATGGGGATAATTTAAGTTCCAAGGGTTTACGTTTGTATTGTTTCGCCTCTCTATCCTTTCTAGTAGAGTACGATAATGTAGTCGAAGGAGAAATCACTTTGATTTATAGACCCGCGCGCACGGCTCTCGTTGAGTCTCAGAACGTAATCACTTAATATCGATCTTGCTGTGATATGCATATTGCTACGAACGATATCCAATTGTTTTCTGAGAATATTTCTACTCTGAATCTCTGATCAATGCGAAGATTGTCTTCCAGTACACAAAGTTTACAATACCCTTTTGTAAATCTGTCTATGCTCTTTGACAACATGGAATGCAGCCGTACGCTGGCCGCATTGAACCCAACTAGCATGGTAAACCTTATCATGTAAGATAGATAATCGTAGCACGGGGGCAAAGTGTCAAATTAATTAAAATATGTAATCAAATAGTAGCCAAAGTCTTCTATATTACTGAGAATCATCACACGCAACAAAGCAATTTTATCATTTCTTCTTGGTGCCAAATTCTAAGATTAGAACACCTTAAAGAAGGATCGCTCACCTATTTTACAACATCAAATGAACAAATAATGTTACAATGTTCTAAATAAGGCTCAATAGTTTTTCATGCTTACCAGCACTAATAATGCACAATTTTTATAGCAGCTACAACGAAAGTATTAGTACAAGTAAGAAGAAAAGAAATGTGACCAAATTGGAAATCCTGAAAGGCAAAATAAACAAACGACTATGAAGTATGAAGCACCATCTGTAACGCCCCAATTTTCGGACACGTTATTAAAAAAATTGGGTTGTTAATCCGGGTCGTTACACCATCATTATTTGAACCATCGATTTTTTGAACCTTCACTGTCGTGTCATCACCATCATTAGCTCCTTATTGTCTTTTCCTCGATCCTTCTTAAACCTAAATAATTACACAAACAAAGAAAAGAAAAGGTTAATGTCAAAAAAAATTAATTACAGAAATTGTATGAAAAACTAGAATGCTTGCAAGTAGAATTTACTCTCTTAATCCTCCTCATCCTTATCCAAATTGAGGTGCTTTTCCTTTCTCCTTCTTTTTCCTCTTCTGAAAACAACAGATAACTTTCTAATAAGCACACAGTGGCTCAGTGTATCTTCACAACATCATATCCACCGACTTCAAGAAAGCAACATTGGATATTACTTAATTCTTGTACAACTAATTCTCAGTCCGTAACTAAACAGTGTAAAGTTAATTAGACACTTAGTTAGGATTTGGTTCAAGCGGTTCAATACGCACTAGTAATTTGTTACTCATAGTAAAGGCCTATATAGCCAAATGTAATCGCAGAACTGAGATTAATGAAACGAATTGGTTGAGTTCACGAATTGGTTGTGCTTAATTACTTGAGGACACATTAAGCACATCACACACCTGCATACGCATGTTATCAAAAGTCTCTTTTATGTTTTCTCATGGTAAATAAAAATGGTAAAGATTGGTGGGCTGAAATAGCAATTCCTAGATAGGCCTAACATTACTATAATTGAGAGTGGATGAATCAGGAAAATCTGTTGAAACTGTAAATTTAGTTATGACATGTTATGTTGTTAGCCGGTTAGGTATCAATAGGGCTTTTCTCATGGTAAATAAAAATGGTAAAGATTGGTGGGTATGTTATGTTGTTAGCCGTTCTTTCTTTCTTCTTAAAGCTGAAACATTAAACGACCAAGTATAGAAAATAGAATATCATTTGCCAATTAACTATTTTTGTAAAAATGTTTAGAAAACTACAATGCATGTTGAACTTACTTCCTCTTGATCCTCCTCGTCCTCATCCTCGTCCAATTCCTCTTCCTCGTTTCTCTGATTCTTGAAAACATTAGATAACTTCATAGATGAGCTTGTGGTTGATTGTTAATAAATGGAGGAAATAGATACGCACATCACACGTGTCATACATACATGGCTGAAAGGAGCTAGCCACACCAGTAGTATATTTACGAAACAAAATTCTATAAGTATAGCCCTATTGTATATCAAACAATAGCAATAATAGACGATGTAGAACAAAACCAAACCCGAAAAGGAAATCTTTAACGATCGAGTCGTTTACGTCCCCATAAAAAGCGGCATGCGGTACGCCCCTTACGTATGATTATTTTTTATTATGGTCTTCGTTACGGTTGAGTTCACAGATATGTTCGAGTTTGATATGACCATAATCAAACGTAACAATGACCAAACTCAAACGTAATGTAGGCCGAGCAGTGACGATTTTTTAAGACCAAAAATATCAAACCTAACGATGACCATAATCAAAAGTAACAAAACCATAATAAAAAACGTAGAAGGGGTGTACCATATGCCCTTTTTAAGGGAGCATACCATAGATTTCTCCATTCTTAAAACTCCAAGTCCAACCCATAAAGCGGTGATAAGGGGACACGAAGAGGATTTAAACTAAGTCTACAACTGTAAAAATACACACAGGAGAGGAGGGAATGTTTATTTTTAAATACAAGAAATTTCATCTCCGAACCTGATCGGGTGCGTGGTTGCTCGTGTTGGAAGATAATCCCCACTTGCCCTCTGATTCTTGGGGTTCCAAAATTATAACAGACCCGTTTGTCAACCCAATGGCAAATTGGTTGGGCTTCCACGGATGTGTTGCAACAACGAGGGGGTACACAGCATGGCTTCTGGAATATATTACAAGGGAGGGTTCAGTACGTGGCATAATGACAACATTAAAAGTTCGCAACGCTTCCAAAAAGAATCAAGAATTAGTGGAGATAGTTTGGTCCGAGAGGTATCAGTTCGAGGAGCATGATAAATTTATAAAAGAGAGAGAGAGAGAGAGAGAGAGAGAGAGGGTGGTGAAATTAACATAATTTAACCACTAAAAATTAACGCAGTATACTATCTTACATTCCTTTAGATATTTAGTTTTACCTTACAAAATCACCGCTAGGCCTGTATTCGTAATACTACGGAAAGTCATATTTTACTCACAAATAAATCATAAATACTATGGGTACCACCAAAAAGATATTGATAGTGTACAAATGGAGTGTAGGACTCACATCGAGGTCTCACATAAATGATCTAAGTCGTTCATTTTGTGTAAAATAATTTTCAGGATACTTGCAAAAATTTAGCTCAACTAGATATCGATAAACGGTTGATTTATTAATTTAATTTTTGGTCCTTGCATTCAAAGGGATCAAGCCCTTATGTCTGAAACATTTTTTCAGGATACTTGTAAAAATTGAGCTCAACTAGCTAGATATCGATAAGCGGTTTTTTTATTAATCTAATTTTTGGTCCTTGAATGCACAGGGATCAACAATTGCAGAATTGATAAAGCTTTTATTAATATCCGATTGAGTAAATTTTTTGGCAAGGACCCTTAAAAATACTACTATGTTTTAAGCAAAATGAATTGCTTAGATTGTTTATGTGGGACCCCAAGATCGATTCCTAACAAATAAAAATTTTTCCAACTATATGGACATCATTGTGATCTAAAAGTACATAAACACCTCCTCAACTATCACTTTTTTCCATGAAGACCCCCTCACATTTAAAAGCGCCCATACAGACCACCTCAACTACTAAAAACGAAAAAAATGCTAACTCCGTTAACGGAATGGAGGAAATGACTAAGATACCCTTTTTTATAAGGTGAAAGTACATAAACACCCCATCAACTATCACTTTGTTACACGGAGACCCCCTAACATTTATATTATACCCTTATTCTATTAGTCGTTGATCTAATCATTTTTTTCGTTTTATACAATTTCTTTTTTCCTAACATCAATCATTTTAAAGAGAACCTCCTATATATAACCATAAAAAATAGCACGATAACTATGGCGCAACGGCAGCAGGTGCCACGGTGGTTCTTTTGCTGATAAGAAATGAGAAGGAAAGAAGACGAGGGAAATGAGAGAGGTGTGGGAGAAGAGAAGTGGAGGAGAATGGTGGTGGCAGTCGACGGCAGCTACTGCGTTGCTTTTTTCATCTCTATTTTTTTTAACTTTTCTTTAGGGAGAGAGTGTATATGTATTGGAGAGAGAGAAAAAAGGTCACCGGAACCAGTAGTTAGTCAGTTAGGATATAGAGAGAGAATAATTTAGATGGAGAAGGAGATACTTGTGATTGAGAGGGGGGAGGAGAATACAGTCCTTTTAAGTTTTAATCCAACCATTGATTTTAATGGTTAAGATAGAGTTTTTTTTTTTTTAAATTGTGTGGGTGAAACCGGCCCCTATATATATATATATGAACCAAAGTTTCAGATCTATTTGCTGATTTTGGGTTTTGATTGGAAGCTGTTTGTAGAGGGAAGAAAGAGAAGGGTTAGAGGGGGTGTATGTATGCAATGCAACAAGGGTATTTTTTTCCGATTTAAGGATGAGGGGGTTCATCACAAACGGTTTAGTGACGGAAGGGTGTCACTTGGGTAACGGATATTAGTTGAGGGGGTCTGTATGGGCGCTTTTAAATATGAGGGGGTCTTCGTGAGAAAAATTGATAGTTGAGGGGGTGTTTATATACTTTTGCCTTAATCCATTTCTCTATGCCCTTTGATCTGGAGCAAAATGCAACCAGGATGTGATAGAAAAGTGAAGCTAGACGAAATATCTTTGATAGTGGGCTTTGAAGGAGAGAATGCATCATGATCTCAATTTTAAAAAATAAAAACAGCTACGAAAACTGGGGCAATTGGGGGTTTAATATAACGTTGTTTTCTTCGTTTGGGGGTGTCCATGGCCCCACCCAACAAAAATGGGAAAAAAATATCCCCTGCTCGCTAAATAAATTCACAAATGTAAAAAAGTTCTAGAGAGGGCCTTGATGATGCACTTACCCACTTGACAACGTTGGGGAATACGCAGATGGCGCAATACGATGTATAAGCGTCAAGCTATCAGCATCAAACACTCCAATATTTCCATCGCAAAAGGAAGTGTAAACAAGTTGATTGTCGCAGGAATATGCTGCAAAGGAAATAGGTGCAGGAAGGACATCTTGCGGAACCCACTGCAAGCAAAATAAACATCATGACCCTGTTTGGTTTGGGTATTGACGAAGGTTTTAAAGTATAATGAATAGAGAGATAGAGAAAATTTGTTGAGGACCATGCACAAGGTTTTTGAGTACCCCAAACTAGGCCTGTCAACGGGATCCGGATCCGATAAGACTTGGATCCGATCCGAATCCGATAAGACTCGAATCCGATAGTGGTAATCCGGATCCGATCCGAAAAATTTGGATCCGATCCGAAAATCCAAATCCGATCCGAAAACTTTTTTACTTCAAAAATTTTAACAAAAAATATATATATATTTTTAAAAAAATACAATTTTTTTTAAATAAAAATTATTTTCCAAAATAAAAATACAACTTCTAAAACATTTTTTGTTCAAAATAAAAAATTTACTGTTTTTTTTTAAAAAAAATTTATAAATTTATAAAAAGTTAAAAAAAAATAAAGTTCGGATTCGGATTCGATCCGAAAAAATCCCGATCCGATCCGTAATAATCGGATTCGGATTACCGGATTACGGATTTCTGTTATCAGATTCGGATTGGATTTTTCGGATCGGATCCAGATCCGATCCATTGACAAGCCTACCCCAAACGAACAAGCCCCATTAGATTTAAAGTTTGTAACACACAATCTCAATAGCAAAGAATGAGGTGTGATTTCTACCTGATGAATATAATCCATCTTGAAAGCATCGTATATTACTAATTGTGTTTCATGGGATACCAACAAACGGATTTGATCAGAGTGGAACTGCACTGTTGTGTTGCAGTTACAAGCCTTGCCAGCTGGCAGTTGTATTGGAACTGATTTCAAGTGCTCCCATGTATCTATGCTCCAAATACAGAGCTGCAAACACGTTTTAACTATTAGTATATAAAAGGGGAAAAAGAAAAAATGAAAAAAGTGATAATTGCGGGATAGTAGAGAGTCGTTGGGCAACGGCGGGAAAAAAGAAGTGAGGGACACAGAGAGAGTTTGGGCGACACAAGAGACATATTAAAAGACTTTCTGCTTAACGAAGAGACAAATCGTCTTGGTATGCACAGTTGATCAATGAGAGAAAACTACTTGGGGATGGCTTGTAACAGATTAAAAGATTTCTGCTTCATAGGAAGGGTGGAAGTTGCTTAGCAAACAGTCTTATTTTTTAACCAGTTTGCAGAAGTACCTTTTAATTCACTCCCCCTACTTCAATAAACAAAGCTCGTCTCGAGCCAAAGAAGGCTGACAAATGCCAACCACGTACGCCACATGTTACACCCATTTAATTTGTTCTCACCACAACAGGCTTCATAGTAGTTGGAAAGGCAAGGGAATCCCCTACAACTCAACACTAGACACGCAATTCTATACCTAATAGCTAAAGTAGATGTTTACAGAGAATTTCTACCCCACACAAACCAAGAAAGAATCTTCACAAATCAATAACAAAGCAAGTACCAAAAGGGAAATTAGGGAAAATAAAAGGTGCAAGTACCTGAGCATCAACTCCTGATGAAACCAATATATTAAGATTGGTGGAAAAAGCTAAGCCAGTTATGCGCTTTTCGTGACCTTTCAGTTCTGATTCTACCTATAGAAGGCAAGGTGTATCAATTGTTCGTTGACGTGAGCAGTAAACGTATCTGATTGGACTCACATGATTCGGGGCGGTTCCGGGGACACTTAAAAAAACACCTCATAGTTCTCTATCAAATTTTGATGATTTGAACCGTTCAATGTGTTTAAAAAATGTTTTCAAGGGTACACGATAGAAATCGAAATAAAAATGACCGGAAAGGGTTTGATCGAAGCAGTTTTTATAAAACAGTTTTTGTCAGCATTTATGAAAAACTGTACGGATCAAGCCCTTTCCTGTCATTTTTTTTTTTTGCCGATTTCTCGAGGTACCCTTAAAAACACGTTTTAAACACATTGTAACAGTTCGGATCATTAAATTTTGATCGGGAACTATGAAATTGAAATTTGAGATATTTTTTAGGTGTTTTTTAAGGGTCCCCAGAACCATCCCGCGCACATGATTATATAGAAATTAACTACCTCATCCTCCCAATGATTGTATATGCGGATTGTGGAATCTTCCATTCCAATGGCTATGATATCATCGTCCTGAGGATGAAATGCCAGGAATGTTGAAGCTGGGGGAGGTGGCATAAACGTTCTCTCTACCTACATTCCAAAAATAAATCTCAGCTTTAAGCCTTACTTAATAACGGCAGTACTCATTAAAATGGGTCATATAGTCATTTGCAAACAGACCTGCATGTCATCTAAGGAGAATAATGAAACCTCTCCACCACAAGCTGAAATTATATAGTCATAGGAGTACTTTGAAAGTGCCATGCAGGGCACTGCTTCCTCGAGGTTGACACCTGTCACATCATTTGTCATAGCAAGACCACTGGCTGGCCATTGCTGTGGAACAACACTGGCAGTGGCCTTTAAAACCAACCTCATGGAATTTAGAAGTCGCTTTTTAAAAAATAACCACAAATTAATACAAGAAATGAAATGGGTGCAAGTGAAGCAACTCCAGACTTGAGATTACCATCCCACTTTGATTGTTTATACTTGAATACCTCCTCCACAGCCGCATAGCACCATTACACCCAAGTGCTAAAACTTCACAACCATTCTTATAGAGAAGATGAGCAACCTAGATACAGATGTGTTAGTCAACAGGTGAATTTTTGACACCACAAATGTGCAGTACTATAATTACGGAGACACACCTTGTGGGCTTCGTCTGTGCTGTCTGGCATAACAACCAGCTGGCATTGAGTTTCAGCCACTTTCCAGGGTTTGGATTTATCAGTAACATCATCTGGAGTTTTCGGCTTTTCCATACTTCTTGCCATAGGACCATCTCCATTCTAGAGAAAGACAAGACAACATAGCATCAGTTTCCACCTGGGAACATGTTTGTACTAAAAAATGACCGCCAATGTTAAAGTGCCATACAGCCAATACTTGGTGAAAAATAGGGCGGTTTTGTTCCATAAAAATGGGCAGCAAAGTGGATACATGGAGCTTTTGAAATGGTCCAAGGCAATGGGACACAAGGTGGCAGTAACCAGTGGAAGAAATCAATTAGTGGTGTAATGGGCAAATGTTAACCACCAAAAACATGCAAATGGAAGGACGTGCTGATGTGGGATGCGGTTTTATGCTCGTGCAAGGTTTCCTTTGCAACTGCCATTGGTCTCTATAAAAGCAAGAATCAGAGTCAAAGAAGAGGTCCCCGACCACACAACCAAATGTCTTTCCTTTATCAATTTCAATTACCATAGGTCTAGCATCTTCACTTATCTTTCCTTTAATGCAATTAGTTGCAACTGTTGGTGGGTAAGAGAGAACACACACAATCAAACACTACTCTTTCATTAATCAGACTCAAACAAAATTACATTACTCTGCCACTAACACTCCTCCCATTGGTGGGGGGGAGGCGCCAAAGGGGCTCCCTCTCTCACGTCTCTGCCTTCTCTATCTCACTCTTTTTCCCACACTTAAACACTGCTAATGGTACACATATATATAGGGAAATCAGTGGTGTGAACCACATGTGAACACTTCAGTGTGAACGCCGACGGCCGAAGCAAAGTTCCATTTTGCTTCTTCTTCCTTCAAGCCAACCCACACATGGGCGGCTAATCGAGCATTTCCCATTTCAACGGTGTTCTTTACGTTTGAGCACCGCGCTCACTACTTTTACTACATCGCTTGAGAAAATTGTAAAGTCCTCCGGTGGAGCAAAAAAGAACCGGTGGTGGATTTGATCTACTGCGCACAGTTAACCTATTCAGAAGTCAGTCTTCTACACTAAGACTAAACGTGGTCCTGGCATGCCCGCGCATCTCGATCACATGGCCAAGGCGTTGTTTTGCTTTTTTGAGGGAAACAGAACCTTTTATCTACGTGCAAAAATCCTTGAGAAACATATCCTAATTCTACTCCATATGTTTTTTGATACTGGCTATAAGAAAGCATACATCGCAATATTTCGGACTGCTCAATGGAAACCATGAATTTGTTGCTAGGGTTTTATCAAAGTAAATGGATTCGTTTTTGTTAGAGAGTTTCAAAATAATAAGTGGGTTTTGGTTTGGGAATTTTCTGAAAAGATATTGAGAGGGTTTATGTCAAAGTTTGCAACATCTTTTGACATGAGTTGTAACTTTATGCGAATGGTTATAACACCCATAAACTAGGATGTGTTTATTTGAAAGAGATGTAGTTGTTGGAAAGGGATATGAAACATGGGGTTGCCTCCAAGAGGCATGACTCTTCCCAATTAATTGTTTACATAAAAGGGGCATGATCTTTTCTATTTAATTGTCTTTAAAAGACATGATTCTTCTTAACTAGTGTTTTCGAAAGACGTGACCATTACTACTGTGTGTCTACCAAAGACATAACCTTTCATAAAAAGGACGTCTATACATTTATAAGTAGACCCTTTGTAAAGTCATTCATTATATATACCAAAAATTCCATATTGGATTGCTCCATCTATACACACTCTTTTCCTAGAATTTTAGGCACACTGATATTCTATTTTGCTGCAGAAATAGAATATCAGTTATTGGTACTTTTACAATTTCTTAATGGATATTCTGTCTGTTTTTGTTTGTGCAAACACAGACAGAAAGTACTTTGAGCTTCGATGTATTTTGATGTCAAATTTGTTGTAACCCGGTGCACACCTTTTGACTCACAATGGTATAACCAAAATTAAAAGATTTCTAAAGTTAACAATATTGGTCCAAAATATTGCTCACAATGGTATAACCAAATTTATCAACCCCTCAACCAAAAATCAAATTTTGGTCTTTGGATAACCAAAACTAGTAACTTTTTTCTCCTTGGATAACCAAATTTAAAGAGTTCCACTATCTTTTCTTTCTTTCTTTTTCTTTCTCTTTCTCTCTCCTCCTACCTCCAATCACTATCAATGGACCCACTCACTTATATTTATTCTCTCTCTCTCTCTGCCAAAAATGTATTTTTGATTATGGACCATTGTGGGACTTCACATTCCTAAACTTAACAACCCCTTAAATGGATAACCAAAAAATGAGGTGGCAACTTTTGATTATCCAATTTTGGTTATGTCATTGGAGAAACCCTTATGTATGATCGATTTTTGTTTTTTACCGTTCGATTATGGTATTGTTACGTTCGATTATGGTCTTTGTTACGTTTGTGTACACAGTTATGTTTGAGTTTGGTCTATCCATAATCAAATGTAACAATGACCAAACTCAAACGTAACGAATGCCACTTTGAATAGTGACGATTTTTTAAAACCAAAATCAAGCGTAACGATGAGACCATGTCAAACGTAACAAAACCAAAATCAAAAGTAAAAAGGGTGTAACGTACGCCCTTTTTGAGGGGGTGTACTATAGATTACTCCCTTTCTAAAACTCCAAGTTTTTTTTTTTGATCAACTTCTAAAATAAATACGCACATCACACACGTCATACGTACATAAATCTGCAACCAATGTTGGGAATTGGGCCACATGGCTAAAAGGAGCTAGCGACACCACTAGTATATTTATGAAACAAAATTCTATGAAATTCCATGAGTAAAGCCCTATTGTATCAAACAATAGCAAGAATAGACAATGTAGAATAAAACCAAATCCGAAAAGAAAATCTTTAATTGAGTTATTTACGGCCCCCTTAAAAAGCGGCATACAGTATGCCTTTTACATATGATTTTAGTTTTGTTACGTTTGATTGTGCTATTGTTACGTTCGATTATGGTCCTCATTACGCGCGTTTCAGTTCACATATACGTTTAGGTTTGATCTGGCCATATTCAAACGCAACATTGACCAGACTCAAACGTATCGTAGGCCGAATAGTGATGATTTTTTAAGACTAAAAAAATCAAACGTAACGATGACCATAATCAAACGTAACAAAACAAAAATCAAACGTAAAAGGGGTGTACCGTACGCCCTTTTTAAGGGGGCGTACCGTAGATTTCTCCCGTTCTAAAACTCCATGTTCGACCCATAAAGTGGTGATAAAGGGACATAAAGTGGATTTAAACTGAGTCTACAACCGTAAAAAAATAAAAAAATACACACAGGAGAGGAGGGAAAATGTTTATTTTGAAATACAAAAAATTTCGTTTCCGAACCTGATCAGGTGTGAGGTTGATTGTGTTGGAAGAGGACGCTGTCCTATCATTTAGCATCCCATTATCAATACTTGGAGATAATCCCCACTTGCCCTTTGATTCTCCGGGTTCCATAAGCAAAACAAACCCGTTTGTGAACCCAATGGCAAACTGGTTGGGCTTCTGCGGATGTGCTGCAACAACTCTGGGGTACACAGCTTGGCCTCTGCAACATATTGCAAGGGAGAGGGTTCAGTACACGACAGATTGGTACATAACATTCAAAGTTTGCAATGCTTCCAAAAAGAACCAAGAATAAGTGGAGATAGTTTGATCTGAGAGGTATGCAGTTTAAGGAGCCTGTCAATTTATAAACAATGTGTTGAGAGAGAGAGAGCAGTGGCGGAGCCAATATTTAAAGATGGGTGGTGAAATTAACATAATTTTACCATAAATAAATTAACCAAGTATACTATCTAACATACTTTTAGATTATTTTTATTCTCCACAAAATCAGTGCTAGGACTATATTCGTAATACTAGAGAAATTCATATGTTACTCACAAATATAGCACAAATACTATAAGTATTGACAAAAAGGTATTGATAGTGTACAGATGGAGTGTGGGACTCAACTCGGGGTCTCACATAAATGATCGAAGTCTTCATTTTGTCTGAAACATTTTTTCAATGATACTTGTAAGAATTTAGCTCAATTAGATATCGATAAGCGGTTGATTTATTAATTTAATTTTTGGTCCCTAAATTCACAAGAATCAATAATTGAATGAATTGATCAAGTCCTTATCGACATTCGATTGAATAAATTTTTTTCTACGGACCCTTAAAAATATGTTTTAAGCACAATGAATTGCTCAGATTGTTTATTGGGATCCCAAGATAGGTTCCTACCAAAAAAAATCTTGTTCCTTTGAAAGGGCGGTGTCACGTGACACCCACCGCAGAGAGAGAGACCAGCATTGCGATCTTTAATCCATTTCTCTACGCCCTTTGATCTAGAGCTAGGGCAACCAGGATGTGATAGAAAAGTGAAGCTTGAAGAAATATCTTTGAATGTGGGCTTCGAAAGAGAGAATGCATCATGTCCTCAATTTTAAAAGCAAATTTTCGGGTAGGGTTAACATCTCTTGTAAAAAATAAAAACAGCAACGACTGAAAACTGGGACAATTGGACATTTAAGATATATAGCATTCTGTTCTTCATTTGGTGGTGTCCATGGCCCCACCCAACGAAAATGAGGAAAAACAAAATCCTCTGCTGTCTCCATAAATAAATTTCATGGCAAACATAAAAAAGTTCTAGAGAGGGCCTAGAGAATGCACTTACCCACATAACATTGCTGGGGACAAGTATATGGATGGCACAATATGGTGTGCAAGTGTCAAGCTATCTGCATTAAACATCCCAATGTTTCCATCGCAGAAGGAAGTGTAAACAAGTTGACTGTCGCAAGAGTATACTGCAAAGGAAATTTGTGCAGTAAGGACATCTTGCGGAACCCACTGCAAGCAAAATAAACATCATTAGGTTTAAAGTTTGTAACACGCAATCTCAATAGCAAAGAATGAGGTCTGATTTCTACCTGACGAATACGAACCATCTCGGAAGCATCGTATATTGCTAATTGTGTTTCATGAGATACCAACAGACGGATTCGATCAGAGTGGAACTCCACTCTTGTGTCGCCGTTACAAGCCTTGCCAGCTGGTAGTTGTATTGAAACTGATTTCAAGTGCTCCCATGTATCCATTCTCCAAATACAAAGCTGCCAACATGTGGTATCTATTATTATTAGTGTATAAAAGAGGAAAAAAGTCAAAATTATGGGATAGCAGAGAGTCAGTTGGGCAACAGGGGAAAGAAGAACCTTCACAAATCAGTGACATAAAAAAGTACCAAAAGGAAAATTAGGGAAACTAAAAGGTTCGAGTACCTTAGCATCAGCTCCCGATGAAACCAATATGTTAAGATTGGTGGAAAAAGCTAAGCCAGTAATGTGCTTTTTGTGACCTTTCATTTCTGATTTTATTACCTATAGAAGGCAAGGTGTATCAATCAATTGTTCGTTGACATGGAGCAATAAACGTATCTGGTTGGACTCACATGATTATAGAGAAATTAATTACCTCATGCTTCCAATGATTGTATATGCGGATTGTGGAATCTTCCATTCCAATGGCTACGATGTCACCATATTCTTGAGGATAAGATGCCAGGAATGTTGAAGCTGGGGGAGGTGGCATAAACGTTCTATTTACCTACATTCCAAAAAAAAAATCTCAGCTTTAATCCTTCCTTAATAACGGAGGTACTCATTAAATGGGCCATATAGTCATTTGCAAACATACCTCCCATGTCGGTTCCATGAATAATGAAATCGCTCCACCACAAGCTGAAATTATATTATGGTAATTCTTTGAGAGCACCATGCAGGGCACTGCTTCGTCGAGGTTGACACCTGTCACATCATTTGTAATAGCAAGACCACTGTCTGGAAGAACACGGGCAGTGGCCTTTAAAACCAACCTCATGGAATTTAGAAGTCTCTACTTAAAAAATAACCACAAATACAAGAAATGAAATAGGTAAAGATGTAATTAAGTGAAACAACTCCAGACTTGAGATTACCGCAAATGGCCACTTACTCCCCCTTGGCCACTTACTCCTTAGCCACTTCCACAGCGTCATAGTACCATTACTCCCAAGTGCTAAAACACCATCACCAGAATGTGTATAGAGTAGTTGAGCAACCTAGATATAGATGTGTTAGTCAATCATCATTCAAAAGGTGAATTTTGAAACCAAAAGTGTGAAGTGGAATTACCGAGACGCACCTTGTGCACCCCGTTAAGGGACTGTTGAAGAATTTTTGCTCAGCGGTGATAAAAATGGATAAATATGTTTATTTTGGTTAGAATTTTATTGAGCCTAGCTAGTTTACTTTGTTTTATTCTACCATCGCAGCTCTATCTGATCCTTTTTGCAAACTCAAGTTCGTCTCTCAACCTACCTTGAGTTTGGGGTCAAGTTAGTAGTATATGTGATCAATATGCAAAACATCATTCCCCCGTGGAAGGATATTGTTAGTAAATGTGGTCAATATCCTCATCAGTCCTCACCATGCCCAACGATTTTTTCTATATCGTATCCACTCAAACAAACCAAGGCTGCCTCCCACCATCACTATCCCACCTATGAAGACGTTGTAAGTACATATAACGTATTCACTAAAATAATTTTTTAATTTCTTTGGTACCGTTCAAAAGATCTCATCAAAATCTATCAAATAAGTTCTATATTTATTTCAGAAACAGACATATTTTCCAATATTGAAACCTTGATGTCCAAACAATGGAGGCCGATATCAAAACTTGCATTAGCTCTTGGGGGAAAGGTCAATAGGGTCATCTGTGACCGTTCAAAAAAAAAATCGGGCCATATGTGCTCTGTGGCGCCTGCCCAGTCACATTTTGGATGTCTGAGTTTTTTTTTTTGGTTTACTAGTTTTGGTTTGGGTAAAATGAAAAATGGATAGCTGATGGGTCTGTATAGATTCTAATTAATAGATGTTTTTGTAGTTGGGATCTTTCTTTCTTCTTATGGGGGTATGCCCCTTTGATATTGTGTCCTTTGGCTCAATAAAATCTTCATTTACCACCCCCCCCCCCCCCCCCCCCCCCCCCCCCCCTCAAACAAAAAACCAAATTTCACAAAAATTTATTTCGGAACACATACTTTTAAGCTTAAAAATTTACACATACTTTCGTAGGGGACCAACCTATTGGGACGGAGGGAGTATCTTTTTTCTAGGGAACACATACTTTTTGACAGTATGGAGTTTGTATGATTCTTTTCCTTTTTTACCATTAAAGTTAGCTAAAAATTGCAGCCTATGAAAGAAGAAGAGAAAAAAATGCAAGAAGGAGATATGTTGCCGAACTTTGTAGAGAAAAATGGGGTACGTCCAGTCCAGTATTGCTCCTCTTTCCATGATAAATATCTTTCGAAATCAAATCAATAGATACCTAATCAACCCGACGTTTGACATAGATATATAACGTTGCCAATGAGTTCTATAAAAGGTTCTAATTATCCCTTTTTTGAATAGAGAGGATATGTGTCAAAAAGAATGAAGCTTGCATGTCTTTTAGCAGTTATATTTACCTAAAATTGCAGTCTATGGGAGAAGACAAAATGCAAGAAAAGGATATTCTGTGATAGTGCCTAGAAAGAATTGGTCAAAGTATGGGCAAACGTACCTCTTGCAAACCTTGTGTGGTATTATTGAGATCATCAATCCACAATATGCACGGAAAGTTTCTGATCAAACTCGCAAAATCTGTCGCTTGGAGATTTTTCAGTTTGAAGAATGAGCTAGTTGGAAGTTCACTGCCCCATAGGTCACTCACATTCTGCAACCCACTTAGTCCCAAATACTTCAAGCAAGGAAAGGCAACCTGCAAAGCATTTTGATTTTGTTAACAATCACTTTAGTCTAAAAAAAACTCATAATAGTAAAAGGTTAGGAGACTAAGTAGCTCAAAAGTGTCATTAGCATTGACTGACTTCTTCCACTTTACCTTTTCGTTGAAGAGAGGTTGAGGTTGCATTGGGTTATAGAGGTGGTCATTTGATTTTGCCAGAGTAGTAGTATTCACACTCACATTCGGAAAGAAACTCACAAGGTTTGGTAGATTACTAAGTTGCAATTTTCTTAACAGAGGGAACATAGTTTTTTCTACTTTTCTTCCTTGTCCATCTTCAATTTCTTCTTCCCAGTAAACTACTCCTTCCATATTTGAGCAATTTGTAATGACTAGTTCTGAGAGATTCGCAAGACCTCCGACCATGGAAGGGTGGAACGTACTTCTCAAATTTGTGAAACCTCTCACATTGAGTGTTTTCAGTTTGGAGAATGAGCTGGTCGGAAGTTCACTGCACCATAGGTCACTTACAGTCTCCAACCCACTTAGTTCCAAATACTCCAAGCTAGGAATTGAAACCTGCAAAGGAATATGATTTTGTTAATTAGTTTCAAAATAGAGAAAATCTTGTTTACGGAGGTGCTATAAATAAGTGTTTACAACACTCAATCGTGACCGGTCGGGATGTTAATGAAACTTTTCCGGGAAAGAGTTCATTAAAATTCGGCCCATCCAGAATACTTTTGGACGGTTGTGATTGGTTGGTTCTATAAACAAGCTATTTACAGCACCTCCGTAAATAAGACACTCTATTCAAAATAACTCGTAATAGTAAAAAGTTAGGAGACTTAATTAGTTGCTAAAAGTGTCCTTATATAGCATTGACCGACTTCTTCCATTTACCTTTTCATTGAAGAGAGGCTGAGGTTGTAGTGGGTTATGGTAGTGGTCAGTTGATTTTGCTAGAGTAGTAGTATTCACATTCACATTCGGAAAGAAACTCAAAAGTTTTGGTAGATCAAGAAGTTCCAAACTTTCCAACTGCGGGAACTCAACTTCATCCACCGAACTTTCACCCAACCCATTCTCCTCTGCCACAATTCTTGACACCATCTTGCAGCTCGATACCTTCAGCTCACAGAGTTGTGGGATGCTCTTCGTCCTGGTAGGTGCGAACACATAGCTCAAGCTATTACAGTTGTGAATCTCTAGAGTCTGAATGTACTTGAAGCCCACGGGATATCTCTTTGAAATGCAATTCAATTTGGGTAGCTTGAGTAATATGACAAATTTCAGTGGAGATAAAATCTCTGGGTTTGGTTCATTAGATTCCAACCCTTCCAATTCAAAGACTACCTCCAGTGAGTTGCAACTTTCTACGGTGAGTTCCTGAAGCTCTCGCAACATCGGAAGGAAGTGTGATGGAATAACACAGAGAAGTTTGCCGCAGTCACGCAAGAAAATTTTGTTCAATTTTGAGAATGACCCCACTGAAAGTGGACGTTGTCCTAGTCTTTCCAGATTCTCAAGTCTGTCGACACGGAGGACCTCCAGGTTAGGTAGTGAGACCTGCAAACAACTCATTTGGTCAGTGCATGCAGTTATACAATGGTTGCGACCTTGAAAAAGAAAATTGATTTCTACACTTCCCTTTTTACCACATACACTTCTTTTTTTGTCTTTATTTGGTGTGAATTTACTCTATTGCCCCTTAATGTGTAAAAAAGTGAACTTATGAAAGGGTAAAAAG
Organism: Rhododendron henanense subsp. lingbaoense; assembly: GCA_020567845.1. NCBI lineage: Eukaryota > Viridiplantae > Streptophyta > Magnoliopsida > Ericales > Ericaceae > Rhododendron > Rhododendron henanense. The sequence continues at coordinate 5,519,504 of CM036317.1, forward strand.
GTAAATTCACATGAATAAGGACAAAAAGGGGAGTGTACATATGTGGTAAAAAGGGGAGTGTAGAAATCAATTCCCAAAAAAAAATCATGACTAAAACCCGAAAGTTTAACATCCCACATGCGCAAATGGAGAAGTAGGAAAAAAGAAATTAAGGTCTTGCTTAATTGTTAAGTTGTTTTTTTCCTTAATTGTTATGGTACTAAGAGGGAACCGATTATATATATCTGGTCTCCATCTGCTATTGTTTCGCATACGCAATTTTTTCAGTAATTATTAGTACAAAACCTATTGACATGCCTCCTTTTTCGTATAAAAATGGGATAATCATATATCTACTTCACATATATGCGTGTGAATGCTGGTAGAAAGAGGAACAATTTTATTATGTATATCTTCAACAAGCCTCCTCACGTGTAGCCAGACTCTTTTCCATAAGCAGGCCAAACACGTGTATATATTTTTAACATTAGCTTAAGCTGTTAGAGATAATAGCAACTTTATTATTTATACTCAACACCTCAAAGCCTTCGCCGATGTGAGGGCCAAAATTAAGGAAATTAAGGTTCTACCACGTGCTACAAGCACTTAAGAGTAATATTGTCCAACCTAATTCAAATTCTCTTTTTGCACTATTGTCAACCTAAAAAAAGTCTCTATTGCCTCTACATCCATATTGCAACAGAAGATACAAAATAAAGAAAAAAATATAATATAATAAAAAAAAGGGAAGGGAAAGAGAAATAGAAATAGAAATAGAAAAAGTAGGCACATACCTTTTCAGGGAAAAGAGATAGGAAGCCGAAATTGTCATTTCGCTTTGAATTGGAAGACAGATTACCGTTGTTGTGAAAGAGGAGGTTGACCTGTGGTATATCTTCGAGATATAGTTCTTTCAATTGAGGGAAATCAATCTGGTCAATCCCTCTGCAAAAACGCATTAGACTTGGTAGAATCTCAAGCTTCAAGACTTCCAGCTTCGGGAACTCGATTCTGTTGGCTGCAGCATGCACGTCTTCTTGTTGATCCTTCCAAAAAACTTCTTCCATCATACCACAGGACCTTATGATGAGACATTTGAGTTGAGGAAGACATCCTACAACTGGTAGCTGGAAGAGATTATCAAGTTTGTCGACACGGAGGACCTCCAGGTTAGGTAGTGAGACCTGCAAACAACTCATTTGGTCAGTGCATGCAGTTATAGTAGGAGTATTCAATTGACAGCAATTATTATGTTTTTCTTGGGAAGTGATTTTGTCACTCCCTTTTCCTCTAACGGTACTCCCTTTTGTGTCTCTATTTGGTAATTTGTTTTGTAAGTGAATGGAAGTCCTGTAAGAGAAAATTAAAGAAAGTGGCAAAATCAATTTCCTTTTATTTTCTGTTTCTTTCGAAGCCGAAGACCATCACAGCCGTTGAATTATACAAGTTTATCCAAAACAAGAAAGCATATGGAAGTATCAGATTATTATAGTGCCTTTTCTTTTTTGGCTAATTCATAAATTGTGGCCCCGAAATTCAACATACCTGTTTGAGAATCTATCTAATAACTATACAATGGTTGCGACCTTAAAAATGAAAATTGACTCCCACACTTCCCTTTTTACCACATACATTTCTTTTTTTGTCTTTATTTGGTGTGAATTTACTCTATTACCCCTTAATGTGTAAAAAAGTGAACTTATGAAAGGGTAAAAAGGTAAATTCACATGAATAAGGACAAAAAGGGGAGTGTAGAAGTCATTTCCCAACAAAAAATCATGGCTAAAACCCGAAAGTTTAACATCCCACATGCGCAAATGGAGAAGTAGGAAAAAAGAAATTAAGGTCTTGCTTAATTGTTAAGGTGTTTTTTTCCTTAATTGTTATGGTACTAAGAGTCCAAGAGGGAACCGATTCTATATATCTGGTCTCCATCTGCTATTGTTTCGCATACGCAATTTTTTTAGTAATTATTACTCCCTTTGTTCCTAAATAAGTATTCGGCGCGCAAACCTAGGCCTTACAAAAAGATGCATCTTTTTCGTTAAAAAATCTAATTTTTTTCCACAATCTAATAGAACTCATTGCCATCTATTGATTTGTGAAAAAAATTTGATTTTTTCAACGAAACAAATGCATTTTTTAAAGGCCTAGATTTGCACGCCAAACACTTATTTAGGAACAGAGGGAGTAGTTCAAAACCTATTGACATGCCTCCTTTTTTGTATAAAATAAGGGATAATCATATCAAAAATGCTACACATACAGCAAAAACATACAGATTTTGCATACAGATTTTGTGTGGGGCCCACTATGGGTCCCACACAAATGATCCGAGCCGTTCATTAAATGTAAAACAGTTTTTCAAGGGCCCCCGCGAAAAATCAGTTCAATCCGATACTTATAGATGCTCAATCCAATCATCTAACTTTTGATTTTGATTCCCGGATAATGAAACATTCTATAATTGGATTGAGCATCTATAAGTATCGGATTGAACTGATTTTTCGCGGGGGCCCTTGAAAAACTGTTTTACATTTAATGAACGGCTCGAATCATTTGTATGGGACCCGTAGTGGGCCCCACACAAAATCTGTATGCAAAATCTGTATGTTTTTGCTGTATGTGTAGCATTACTGTAATCATATATCTACTTCACATATATGCGTGTGAATGTTGTTAAACAGAGAAACAACTTTATTATGTATACCTTCAACAAGCCCCCTCATGTGTAGCCAGACTCTTCTTCATAAGCGGGTCAAACACGTGTAAATATTTTTAACATTAGATAGACTATGAGATTCAAACACATGCAGGATTTATTGCCTGTTCTGATACCATATTAGATTGTTAAGCACCAACCCATCTAAAAGCTTAAGTTGTTAGAGATTGTGGCAACTTTATTATTTATACTCAATAGCGCAAAGCCTTCATCGATGTGAGGGCCAAAATTAAGGAAATTAAGGTTCTACCGCGTGCTACAAGCACTAAGAGTAATATTGTCCAACCTAATTCGAATTCTCTTTTGCACTATTGTCAACCCCTAAAAATAGTCTCTATTGCCTCTATATTCATATTGCAACAGAAGATATGAAATAACGGAAAAAAATATAATATAATTAAAAAAAAAGGGAGGGAAAGAGAAAGAGAAAAAATAGGCACATACCTCTCCGGGGAAAAGAGAAAGATTACAGCTGTTGTGGAAGAGGAGGTTGACCTGTGGTATATCTTCGAGACATAGTTTTTTTAATTGAGGGAAATCAATCTGGTCAATCCCTCTGCAGAAACGCATTAGACTTGGTAGATTCTCAAGCTTCAAGACTTCCAGCTTCGGGAACTCGATTCTGTTGGCTGCAGCATGCACGTCTTCTTGTTGATCCTTCCAAAAAACTTCTTCCATCATACCACAGGAGCTTATGATGAGACGTTTGAGTTGAGGAAGACATCCTACAATTGATAGCTGGAAGAGATTTCTCAATCTTCCACAATTTCCGACTCGGATATAAGTTAGTTCCCCAAAGGAACGCGCTGGGACTGGGCCGCGGCATATCTCTCTTAAATTCACCAGACTGATGAGATCTAATCCCTCCAGGATAGGGAAAATAGCAGGAGCATGAGCAATAAGACATTCTGGTGTATCACATAATCTGATTCTCAGTAACTTCAATTGTTGGAGTCCAACAAACCCATCCCAGAGTAGTAACGCTTGCACCAAATCATTGCATCCTTTCCCCTCAAGAAGTAGGCAATCACTACTCCTTAACAACGAATCAATTCCTCCGCGATTTGAAGGGATCGGAATCGACGATCCGACCATAAACACCCTTTTGCATTTAGAGAATAAGTTATACATCTCAACTCCGACCATAAACGAACATTTGCCTTTAGAGAATAATAAGTAATAGCTCATATCTCCGGTCTCCCTATCTGTCTCCTTGTCATCATCCATCTCCTTGTCATCATCCTGGATTATAATAACCTTGTATATTTTAAGTTTGCTAAATATTCGGACTTTTGGAATAAGTACATCGCTTCTTATACTGATCTCTAAGGTATTTAAATTGGACAAGGACTCTAACTCTCGTAGATTTGCGTTTCTTCCTTCTTCTTCCTTGCCTTCTCCTTCCCAATCCGTAAATTCGCTGACGATGTATAGTTCTTCTAAATCAACCAGGCGTGATATGACATTTGGCGGTATTCTCTTTAGTCGTCGATTGCCTCTCAAATCTAATAACCTTAAGTAAACCAGTTCCCCTATTTCTTCTGGTAGCTCCTCCATCCGTGAATTGCGAAAGCTGAGAGTTTTCAGACTAATGAGTCCTCCAAATTCAGATATATTATCCAACTTGCCATTGAAATCTGAAAGAGACAACGTGTGAAGGTTCCTCATGGAGGATGGAAGTGACAGGATGCCCTCAAAATTTTTGAGTACCAAAACTTTGAGTTCCCCCATCCCCTCAAAAAAATTACACGGTAGTTCCTTAAGTTTCTTGCAATCTAACAGTAAAAACTCAAGATTTGGGCTTGTCAATCCTCTCGGAAGCTCTGTAATTTTCCTCGATATCAATGAGATGCAAGTATAATGCTTATACGTGTCCTTCTTTGGCCACTCAGATACTTCACCATGGATTACTAGAGCAAATTTATTTTTAGATGCAATAGATATGCCCATATCGCGCACTACATCATGAACTTTTACCCACTTTTTTTCTTTTTCTTCACTGTCTAGCAGTAAATAACGGCTCTTAAGATCATCAACAATAAGAAAAACTCGACGCCTAACTTTTTCCATTTCATTTATTCCATCAAAAAGTGATAAACCCAATCCATATCTAGCCAAATCTTCAATACTGATATATTCATCCTCTTGAAATAAGCAACAAAGCAAAAACAAGTGCTTAGCTTCCTCGTCATCTTCTAAACATTCATAACTCAGCTCCAGACGTGAATACAAACGCTTATCCACTGGAGTGCTGGTTGCACAAGTTAGCCGATCAAGCATGCCTTCCCATATCGCCTTAATGGTGTTTCTGCCACTTTTTTTTGAAAGTGCACTACCAATAAGTACAAGAGCAAGTGGTAAACATCCACATTCATCCAAAATTTGTTTGGCTATCGGCTGCAAATCCGGATCATCAGCCGAATCACCAGCTTTCTCCCTGAATAGTTGCCATGCTTCGTCTTTTGACAAGACTTCAAGAGGGATCTCCTTTTTAGTTTGTAGTTTATGCCATAGATCTTGAGTCCGCGACGTGTAAAGCAATTTGAAATTCTTATCAGCACCTTCTAAAGGGATTCCCATGACCTGTAGGTCAAATTCTTCCCAAATGTCATCCAGTATAATAAGGACTTTCTTGTTATTCTGTAGAAGTCTCCTACGGAGGCGATCAGCTCTCACCATCGGGCTCTTCGTGCCATGAAAATTTTCCAAACCAAGCATTTCTGCAATGCAAGCCTGAACATCGGTTAGGTTTGGCTTTTGCGAGACAACGGCCATTGCGACTTCGTGAAAGTGATTACCATCCTTCGCTATCTGTGCAACTTCCTTCACCAGAGTTGTCTTGCCCACACCTCCCATCCCGCAAACCCCAATCAAGTTGATCTCATCATCCTTCAGAGCCTTAATGATCTCTTCCATGTTGAGCCTTCGAGACTCAAACCCCATAAAATCTCTATTGGTGATGGTCTCCAAGCCTGAAAGAGGTGAGCTGTAAGATGGCAGAGTCTGAGTATACTGAACACCAACATCCCTGAGGTCAATGAGAACCCTGGTCTTCGTCACGGCTTGCATGCTCAGGGAGTAACGCAGTTTGAGATTGGAGCACCACCCATTTAAACACCCTTCCTCGACTTTTTCCATGTCTTGGATAAGATCCTCAACCTCAGTAGTGACCTCATTCACGCTTTTCAGCCATGCCACAATACGGATTTCTTCCGCTCCCGTTTGAACCACTTGTCTTGTTTCTCCCAAATCTCTCAATTTTGTTTGAAGCTCCGTGATGTGGCTATCGAAGCAGCACAGGTATGTGAATTGTTGCTTTATTGGAGCAACCAACAAACCTCCGATTCCACTCATAAATCCTTCCCCAATTTTCCCCAAACAGGTAAGAACAAGTGCAAAAACCATCTCACTTCTTTTGATATTTTTCTCACTTTTTTGTTTTTTAGAATTTTGATGTTTCTCCTTTGGTAATGATAAGAAATTAGAATAAAAAGAAAAAAAGATGGAAAGACAAACGACACGGCAAGAACGAAAGCAAATAGCACTGCAAGCTCAAAATAAAAGCGAAGGTACAGGAATCGAACAGGAGGAGTAAAACTAGTTAGGGAAGAAAGCGAACTGAAGAAGAAAGCAGGATTAATATATAACCAAATTAAAGACAGCAACCATCTCTCACTTCTTTTGATATTTTTCTCACTTTTTTAATTTTTTTTAGAATTTTGGATGTTTTTCCTTTGGTAATGAGAAGAGATAAAAATAAAAAGAATAAAAGATAAAAAGACAAATTAAACGACAGCAGGAACGAAAGCAAATAGCAGTGCAAGCTCAAAATGAAAGCAAGGTACAGGAATCGAACAGGAGGAGTAAAACTAGTTAGGGAAGAAAGCAAACTGAAGAAGAAAGCAAGATTAATATATAACCAAATTAAAGACAGCAACAATGAACGCAAATAGCAGACATGAATACAACCCTACAATTAGACGGTGGAACAGAGAGCCTCAGGGAGAAGAGAGAGAGAGAGAGAGAGAGAGAGAGAGAGAGAGTTCACCAAAGGCACAGGGAAACACCGAAGCAAGGAAAATGAGAATTAAGTCCGTACAGTTGAGTAGCTTCAACCCAATACAGAGAGAGAGAGAGAGAGAGAGAGAGAGAGTGTGTGGAGAGAGTAGAGACTTTTAGCTTAATGAATGATGAGCAGTTACTCCAATACGAAGTAATATGGAGTAACATTTTCCATTGACGAGCGCTAATGTGAATTCAGCACCAGATGAACCTTCCCTTACCCATCAAATTCAATGATCAACGGCAATAATATGGAGTAACTTTTTCCATATAATATTGTTTTTTCTTATATAAAGTGACAAATGAGAACCCAACATAATAATACGTTACGTACTGTTTTTATACCCACTTGTCCATGCACGTCAAAAAAATACAAATGCAAATGTGAACAGAATCAGTATGAACGTGCTTTTCGCGAGGAAAATGATTGCTTGTGTGGAACCGGAGTAGATTTAAACCGTAATCTATGCACAATTGTCGTGCACATTTGCTGTGCAAATAGACTTTTTGTTTACTATTTTTCTCTTCTAAAGAGCTTTACAAGTTTGGAAAATTGATCTGCTTTGTTTCAATTGGCTTCAAGATTTATATACAGTATCATATACTGCCACATAAATGTAAGGATTTAATGGAGTAATTATTGGGATTATCATTGATTATATATTCTCACATTCACCTAAAAATAAGTTGAGAGTTGATAGTCTGATTTGTTAAAGTATTGGGTGAGAATTCAACTTAGCATTGTACCATCCTCATGCTTGGGCTGAATATTAAATTGTCATATCCAACACCTTAAAGGAAACGATAGGGTTGGGTGAAATTGGTGTGTTGCCAAATTATGTCCGATTTTCCAATTGAATCCCTAAATTGGATATCCGCAATGCTAAACGCAGGGTCAAAATCGTCTTTTCCTATAAGCAAATGCCTCTCACGCGCTGTTGGCGTGTTGGGCCAAATGACCGGATTTTCTCATTTGGTTTCCACTGGGATTGGAAATCTAATGGGTATTGGTCTTTTTCATCTCTTTTGTTTTATATAGAGAAAATAGTTATTGCATGTGGAAAAAGAGGCATGTATCAAAGACTTTTGTGTTGCTAGACAAGATGGACTTCACAGACTTTTATAAGTCTTCCAAAAGTAAAAGACTTAAACACCCTCACCGCTTGCTCTGCCTCTAGCTTTGTGAGTGGGGGGTATTTGGGTATTTTCCGACACGCAAAAATCTCAGCCATTTTGTGGTACCTGAACCACATATTGGTTAGTGCTCTATTGGCCCTTCAATTGTTAATAACCTCCAACTATGTTTTCAAGTCGCTAACTTCGGGTCCATATGGAAAATTCAAAACCTACTTCCATATACGACGGCCCTATCACCTTGTAATGTGATCAATTGCAATAATGTAACTATATTATACTTCTATTAGCATTGTTTTAAAATAATTAAGAGTATATCTGCCCATTAAAGTAAAAGAAGCACTTTGGCCATTGAAACTCTCGTCACTTTAGGTTTGAAATTTTCAATTGAGCCCTTCAATTGGAGCGCCTCCGCCTTTGTTACGGGGGTAATTTGGTCAATTTTGCATACCACGCTTTCTTCGACGCGCATATCTTGGTCCTTACATATCTTTGAGTGCATTCTTGATTGTATGTGCATGTCTCCGCTTCTACCACACGTCTTTCTCCCCGTCAATTGAAATGTGAGGTTCTAATACAGCACTGCCCCATTATGAGTGCGCTTTTTACTTTTTTTTCCAGGGTGTTTGTGGTCATTTCCTGCGAATTTCATTGCCTTTGGATTCCATTGAAATCTTCAGCTTGAACTTACCAGGTATCTTCAACACAAGGCTTCAAAAGTTGTCTTGGGATGAGATTATGAGAATTGGGTCTGGACTCTCGACATATTTTTTTTGGTAAATAAATTGCAAGTGGTAGGGATCGAACTCGACACTAATGGACACAGAACCTCACCTTACCGCTGGGCCACGAACCTTCCGACATTACTTACAAAACACCTCCGATATAGAGTAGTGTTCCATCACACACCACTATCTGTAAAAGACCTCACCACAATTACATTGGGACCGAAGTTAAAATCTCACAACGTGTGGTTAATGTTAATTTGTTAAGAATATGTTTAGCCTCAATAGAGCTACAGGAGTTCGAACTCGGGCCTTGTCCAACCAAGTCTGAGTTTCTACCGCTGAACCAACCCCTCATTGGTAGCTAGTAATTACTTCTATATAAAGGCTCATTTCAACAAGTCTATTTGTCTTCTATTCTTTTCATTCCAAGAAGCTCACGATACCTCTGTCCCAATTTGTGTTGTCCCTCATTGCATTCTAACTGAATAAAAAATTGATAACATCTTTGAATTGGTAAAAAATTTATATGCAATATAAATGATGTTATTTGATGGATCTCAATTAGTCATATCAACAAAAGCATTTAAAATCACATAACTATCAAACGATATAGTCAATTTAAACGAGGCACGAACTCCCAAAATAGATTAACAAATTGGGACGGACGTCACGGACAGAGTAGTATTCTCTTACCTTTTGGTAAAGAATATTTTGCTTAACAAAATTTCCACTTGTAGAAAGATTCTAGCTCAATGGTATTGCCCAAAGACTCTCTTAGATCATCTCTAACCAAGTAGGTCAAATGTGGCATGGTGTATCAAGTAGATCGATGAATTGGCATTTGAACCAACTTCAACCCATATATCAATTGCTTAGGTGTAATTTGACATGTACTCCCACATGTCAAATTTAACATATTACATGTCAATTCAAGACCATTATGATGAAATGTTTTCCAAAATGCTATGAATATATTCAATGCGATCCAAGTGGTACGACTTGTACACATCCAAACAAAGTTGTGTATTTTTCACTACTATGGGAAGTTTTCCGTGCTAAGACCTTAAACCGAAAATATCTAGCAAAGAAAACTTGTCACCACGAGTAGGCTAGGGGAGAAAAAAACAAATAAATCTTTGGAAAAAGAAATATCAACAAGAATCACCATTATTTTGAGATGAAGTTCTCCAGTGAGAAGATTTTTCCCAAGCTTGTCCTTCGTCACATCCCGCCACATTACGTTGGCCAAAGAATGAAACATCAATCAATAATGAAGGGCCCAACCTTAACTGTGTGTGGTTAATTTCCAGCATCAATCAATAATTGGGTCCATTTTGAACATGATATTTTCAGTGCATGGCAGAACCATCTCGACCTTGCTATCAATCTCTCACCGTTTTGAAATCAGGGTATGAATGAACTTGAAATAAAATGAAACCGTACAGAGGTAAGTGACTAATTCATCAATTTAGACCAAGCATTGAATTTTTAACAATCATATGTTATAATGAAAAGGGACCAAAATCAAGTTAACACCTATTATAATTAATTTTTAGTGTTCACAGACAGGGGCCGAGGTATTAAGGGGCCACAGGCCTCAACAACCTCACCGAAAATTTGTTTTTGTTGTAGTTAGTTGTAATTTTGTGAAGTATTAAGTGAAAATACATAAAAATCCACCTTTAATTTGTCTATAATCTATATGGAACAAATTTAACGTCGATAGTGATGGATTCTGAGTATAATTCCAGTATAAAGGATGGATGGGGGTGGGGACTCTCCCTCTGGCTTTAGCCTAAGAATGATGCCAAACGTAATAAAAGGGGTAATTGACAGGACAATACTATAAGGCCAGTTGTTAAAAATGGCATCATCCATTTCCTTATCCACATGAAATGACAGACGGGACAAATGGGTTTTCGCCACGTGTTACTTTACTATAGTCTGATTTGTTATGTGAGAGAATTCAACTTAGCATTGCACCATCCTGATCATGCTTGGGCTGTCATTGGTTATATTTTGGTTCCTTAATTAATATGTGCGCCTTATCACTAGAGGTGGAAAATAGACGTGTCTGGGTGGGTTGAAATGTGTCGCGGGTCAAATATGGGTTAAATAGTAAACGGGTTTAAATGGGTCGGGTCAAACATGGATCAAGTCAAACCCAAACCAGCCCGATCCGACCCGGATTTTTTTTTTTTTTCTTCCCCCCTCCGCCATCTCCATTGTCTTCCCTTGGGTTGAAACACGTTCACAAATGGGCAAAACTCCATGGGGTCTTTCGGCTATATAACCCAATTGGTTTTTAATGCACTTTTTTTTTAAACATTTTCAATAAAGAAAAAACCGTTGTTTCACACTTCCCTTTTCTCCCCATCATACATATGAGTCCCAGCTCCTGAAATTACTTGACTAAAGTATTTAAGAAGCAATTACTACTATTTTTGAACTGAATTTTAGAAATACAACCAGGAAACCCCCTGCTTGTGTTTTTATTTTTTATTTTTATAAACATGATAAACAAGTACCGTGCAATTCTGCTATTCAAAAAATAAAAAGTAATTCCGTGCAGAAAATTTATTATGACATAAATTCACTTATTTTTGTCTTGTATCTCTTCAACCAAAACAGAGTATTACTCCCTCGGTCCTAAATTGGTGGACTCTTACAGAAAGACCTGCAATTTTGAGATTAAAAAATAAAATACGTCTAGCCATAATTTTTTGAATTTCTTCGCACCATATTAAAGAGCTCATGAATTACTTTAATTTGGTGTAAAGAAACTTTAAAAATGATGCTCGAAAGTACTTTATTTTTCAATCCAAAAATTGCACAACTTTTCATTGGGGCAGACAATTTGGGACGGAAAGAGTAGTATATAACAGGTGAATTTGAGTTGGACCTTCGAATTAATAATTTAGTTTCAATGGAACTTTCCCGCTCAATTTCTGCACGTACGCTTTTAGAGCGGTAGCAAAAAAGTATTGATCTATTCGGATCATCCATGCGGAGCCCACCGTTAGTACGCACAGTCAGTCTGGCCCCATCAATTTCTTTAGTTTTTTCGTTTAGCAAAATGGCGACATAAAAATGGTAATAAATTTGTGGGAAAATTTCAAAATATCCCCCAAACTTTACACCAAAATTCAATTAGACTCCCAACCTTCTAAAAACTTCAATTTTACTCCCAACGTTATCTTCCGTTAATCAAAACGCCCCCTTCCGCCCGAATGACTAACGAATTTCGTTAAAAGCTCCGTTAAATAGCGTTCCGATCGAATTTCGATGATCCGAGCCGCTCAAGGTGTTTAAAACATGATTTTAAGGGTACTCGCGAGAAATCAGCAAAAAAAATGACCCGGAAGAGCTTCATCTGAACAGTTTTTTATTAAACAGTTCAATAAAAACTATTCAGATGAAGCCCTTCCCGGTCATTTTTTTTGTTGATTTCAGGTTGGTACCCTTAAAATCACGTTTTGAACACATTGAGCGGCTCGGATCATCGAAATTCGATTGGGAAAGGGGGTGCGGATCGATCCAGATTTTGTTCAAATCCGGATGTCCAAATTTTGCTTCGGTCACCTCCCCTTTTTCGATCGAATTTCGATGATCCGATCCGCTCAATATGTTTAAAACGTGATTTTAAGGGTACTCGTGAGAAATCAACAAAAAAAATGACCGGGAAGGGTTTCATCTAAACAGTTTTTGATTGAACTATTTAATAATAAACTGTTCAGATGAAGCTCTTCCCGGTCATTTTTTTTGCTGATTTATTGCGTATACCCTTAAAATCACGTTTTGAACACCTTGAACGGCTCAGATCATCAAAATTCGATCAGGATGCTATTTAACGGAGCTTTTAACGAAATTCGTTAGTCATTCAGACGGAAGGGGGCGTTTTGATTAACGGAAGATAACGTTGGGAGTAAAATTGAAATTTTTAAAAGGTTGGGAGTCTAATTGAAATTTGGTGTAAAGGTTGGGGGGTATTTTGAATTTTTCCCTAAATTTGTTTGGAAGTTGTTTCGTTTTTTTTATTTTAATTTCCCGACTTTTTATGTTTTGGCTGCTGCAAGCTTGCATTGGAAAAATCTCAAGCAGGGACATAAGTCAACCCGTCATCTTCGAGTTCCAGTACGTACTCTCAAGCAGTGAGTTGGTTTGCTCTAATTTTTTAATCCCAACCCATATTGAACCCATTTTTAACCCACCTAAACCCATATAAATATGGGTTGATATGAGTTGAACCCATATCAACTCATTATACAATATGGGCGGATTGGGTTGGGTTATAAATGGGCGAATTTGGGCGGGTTAAGAAATATGGGTTAAGATTGCGGCCTCTACTTATCACTTTGTAATTTGATCAACTGCAATAATGCAACTATATTATGTTTCGATTAGCCTTGTTTTAAAATAACCTTTATGTGCACTTATGGGCATGAGTCTGGCTTTTTGTGATATTTCATCGAATGGTCATAAGCCAGAACAAGGAAAACACTAAACAGCTTTGGTGCCAATCTCTAATTTGCAACGCAAATATTATCCCCGTTAAAATAGGGCACGTATCAGTTAACTTGACAACTTGTTATTTTTCAGATATTTGTCTAATTGGCATAAACTTCCATAACAAACAAAAATCGAGTGATTTTGTCACTCCTTTTTTTTCTAATGCCACTCTCCTTTGTGTCTCTATTTGGTGATTTGGTTTGTGAGAAAAGGGGGGTGGCGTTAAAGAAAAGGATAGTGGCAAAATCAATTCCCAAAATCCAAGGTACTAACTCATTGTTAGCAATGCCAAATACACTTCAAAGGAGCTGCGATAACAAATGCCCAGTACTTCCTGTTTGCTCCATAATTGTGATTTTATTTCACCCGTCGATTGGGTGACACGTGGCACAGGGAATTGTGATGTTATTAGAGGTAACTCCGGTACACCTTAATATCATAGGTTAATTTAGGTAAACATAAAACCATAGCAAAAGGTTTTAGCACTACACTCCCGTCGAGTGACCCGTCGATCGGTCAATCTAGGGCTTGTCCCCGTTTAATAAACTAAGTATTAGTGAACTTATTTATATGGGCAGTTCATATACAGGTGTCAAAAGGAGATTCACAGAGACACCCTCGTGATCGTGGGAAGTGTTGCTCAGCAATTCTTGGAGCAATTTTTCACAACGTGGGAGTTATTTGGTTCACTGATCGTGGGAACAAATTCAAAGGCACACTATGAGGGAGTAACTGCCATCTTTGGAGGGAACATTCAAATTCAAACGAAGAGGCCTATTTATGGAGAGACTCGTAGCAGTTTTGAGGACACACAAACAACGCCAATCAGGCCTTTATCTTTTCTTTTCTAGGAGTAGTTTTAACTTGTAATCGTTCACACGATAATCTTTATCGTTTGTTCCTCTACTTTGAAGTTTAATAGAGTCCATTTTATTATTCTTCTTCCATAATCCATCCACTTCATTGTTTGTTTCCAAAGAAGTCCTGAAACACGACGAGGAACCAGACTCCACTTTTTCACAACCACATTCCAGCAACTCAGAACACAATTATCCGTCGATTCTGCCATCGATCCCCGTCGATCGAATCAATCCTGAAAACTTGATAACACTTCCACAATCTTTACCCAATCAATCAAATACTATCATCAGATTAGTAAAATACTACTTTCACTTTGTTCTTAATCTTTTACTATCAATTTCCCACCCTAATCTGACTTTTGCATCAAATATCCGGTGGCTTTCCCCTTTCCCTTCCAGAATCCTCCTCACCCCCTGTTCCATGGGATACCAAGTGAGCGAACTACCAGTCCCAAGCTAAATGTCATTCTACTTTCTTTTCTTTTTTTCGTCAATCGGTAAGAGAGATCGTTACATCATATATGAAGTACAAAGTATAAATCACGGGACACTACATCCATTGTCTAATGAGAACCAAACCGAACAACTGAACCAAAGCCCAAGCCCAACTCAACTACAAGCCCCATTAAGGGGCGAAATAACCACAACAAATACAAAGCAAAGAACGCCCACACGCAGGTGAGAAAACTCGAACTCCAGACCTCCTAGTGAGATGCAGGAGTACTGGCCAACTGAGCTAGCCTCGGTTGGTTAAATGTCATTCACTTGTCCACAGTAATTTGCAAATGAGAGCATCTCTATTTCTTACTCAAATCTTGACTCAAACTCAAATTTGAGTAAAAATCACTCAAAACCTCCTCCACTCTTTACCCAAACCTATATCAAATTTGAGTCAAATTTTACTTAAATTTAAACTCAAATTTGGTTAAACTCAAATTGTTACTCAAATTTTTGAAGGCAAATTTCACATTTTTAAATTTACAATTTTGCCATCAATGAAATTTTTATTCAAATTTGTGCATATTTGTGCTAGGTTTGAGTTTGGCCATTGGCGCACTATTCCAAATGAAGTTTTTACTCAAATTATTAAGTTAAATTTTGAGTATGGGGTGCAGATGATGAAACCAAATTCCAATGATGGAAAAAAATTGGAAAAGGCAGAATACCCTAAGAAATTTGCGGGGAAAACAAAAAGATATACTACTTGTCTTTAGAGCGAGAGAGATACTCCACTCCCCTCCCCGACACCACCTCCTTGACAGAAATACTCCCCAACTAAATTCTTTATTTTATTTATTTTACTTAATTTTATATCTTTATTTATTTAATTGCTTATTACTTTATATTTTTTTAATTAGTTAATTAATTTATCTTAACAATGAATAATAAATAAATAAATATCTAATCAACAATAACAAATTTAGACAAAATTTTATTTTATTATAATTGAGCACATATTGACAATACATGAAAATATACAAAAACACAAATTCTAATCAATATTTCCTCCAAATTCAGCTCCCGATGCGCTTGTACTCATTAATTTGTACCACAATTGCATACGTTTTTTATTGGAATATGTAGGTTTTTTTTTGTTTAAAAAATTAAGTGCTCCAAATTTCAGTCTCATTGAACCGGTGGGAAGATCTTATTCTTTTAATCATTTCATACTACATGATCGTGATGAATTTTTGGCTCTAAGGCCTTTAAACGAGCACCCTAAGACTTTTTATTTAGCTTCAGGATTCTCTTAGGGTGCCCATTTGTGTTGGGCAAATGACTGGATTTTCTCATTAATTTGGCTTCTACTAGGATTGGGAATCAAAAGGCAATTGGCCTTTAATTCCATCTTTTGTTTTGTAGAGAAAATAGTTATTGCATATGGAAAAAGAGGCATGTATCAAAGACTTTTGTGTTGCTAGACAAGATGGACTTCACAGACTTTTATAAGTCTTCCAAAAGTAAAAGACTTAAACACCCTCAACGCTTGCTCTGCCTCTAGCTTCGTGAGTGGGGGTATTTGGGTATTTTCCGACACACAAAAATCTCAGCCATTTTGTGGTACCTGAACCACATATTGGTTAGGGCTCTATTGGCCCTTCAATTGTTAATAACCTCCAACTATGTTTTCAAGTCGCTTAACTTCGGGTCCATATGGAAAATTCAAAACCAACTCCCATATACGACGGCCTTTCCTTAAATTGACAACCAACGGGTATGACATAGCGTGCTGTGGATGAAAGCATCCATCTAGTCGTAAGTTATATTTTGATTCCTTAATAGGTGTGCCCTATCACTTTGTAATTTGATCAACTGCAATAATGCAACCATATTATATTTCGATTTGCCTTGTTTTAAAATAATAAGGAGTATATCTGTCCATTTAAGTAAAATAAGCACTTCGGCAATTAAAGCACTTGTCACTTTAGGTTTGAAATTTTCAAATTGAACCTTTCGATTGGAACGCCTCCGCCTTTGTTACGGGGGTAATTTGGTCAGTTTTGCTTACCACGCTTTCTTCAACACGGCATATCTTGGTCCTTACATAACTTTGAGTGCATTCTTGATTGTATGTGCATGTCTCCGCTTTTTCCACGCATCTTTCTTCCCATCAATTGAAATGTGAGGTTCTATTATCGCCCCGTTACAAGTGGGCTATTTACTTTCTTGGGATGTGATAGAGAGAATTGGGTCTTGACTACCGACAATTTTTATTTTTTTTGGTAAACAAATTGCAAGTCATTGGGATCGAACTCTGACACTAATGGATACAAAACCTCACCTTAACGCTGGGCCACGAACCTCCCGACATTAACAAATTGGGACGGACGTCACGGACGGAGTAGTATTCTCTTACCTTTTGGTAAAGAATATTTTGCTCAACAAAATTTCCACTTGTAGAAAGATTCTAGCTCAATGGTATTGCCCAAAGACTCCCTTAGAGCATCTCCAACCAAGTAGGTCAAATGTGGCATGACGTATCTAAGTAGATCGATGAATTGGCATTTGAACCAACTTCAACCCAGACGTCAATTGCTTAGGTGTAATTTGACATCTACTCCCATATATCAAAGTTAACATATTACATGTCAATTCAAGACCATTATGATGAAATGTTTTCCAAAATGCTATCAATATATTCAATGCGATCCAAGTGGTACGTTTCGTATACACCCGAACAGAATTTTTACTGTTTTGAATTCGGGGTATGAATAACTTGAACGGAATTTAACAATCATATTGTTTTAATGAAAAAGGACCAAAATCAAGTTAACACCTATTATAATTTTTAGTGTTCACAGACAGGGGCCGAGATATTGAGGGGCCACGGCCCCCAACCTCACCGAAAATTTGTTTTTATAGTAGTTATTTGTAATTTTGTCAAGTATATATTTAGTGAAAATACATAAAAATCCACCTTTAATTTGTCTACATATATGGAGCAAGTTTACCGTCAATAGTGATGGATTCTGAGTATAGTTCCAGGAAAAAGGATGGATGGGGGTGGGGACTCTCCCTCTAGCTTTAGCCTAAGAATGAGGCCAAACGTAATAATAGGGGTAATTGACAGGACAATACTATACGCAAATGCCTCTCACGCACTGTTGGCGTGTTGGGCCAAATGACCGGATTTTCTCATTTGGTTTCTACTGGGATTGGGAATCAAAAGGCAATTGGCCTTTAATTCCATCTTTTGTTTTGCATAGAGAAAAAATGGTTATTGCATATGGAAAAAGAGGCATGTATCAAAGACTTTTGTGTTGCTAGACAAGATGGGCTTCACAGACTTTTACAAGTCTTCCAAAAGTAAAAGACTTAAACACCCTCACCACTTGCTCTGCCTCTAGCTTCGTGAGTGGGGGGTATTTGGGTATTTTCGGACACGCAAAAATCTCAGCCATTTTGTGGTACCTGAACCACATATTGGTTAGTGCTCTATTGGCCCTTCAATTGTTAATAACCTCCAACTATGTTTTCAAGTCGCAAACTTCGGGTCCATATGGAAAATTCAAAACCTACTTCCATATACGACTGCCTTTCCTTAAATTGACAACTAACGGGTATGACATCTCATGTTGTGGATGAAAGCATCCATCTAGTCATAAGTTATATTTTGATTCCTTAATTAATAGGTGTGCCCTATCACTTTGTAATTTTATCAACTGCAATAATGCAACTATATTATATTTCGATTTGCCTTGTTTAAAATAATTAGAAGTATATCCGCCCACTTAAGTAAAAGAATCACTTCAGCAATTAAAACACTCGTCACTTTAGGTTTGAAATTTTCAAATTTAGCCCTTCAATTGGAATGCCTCCGCCTTTGTCACGGGGTAATTTGGTCAATTTTGCTTACCACACTTTCTTCAACACGCGCATATCTTGGTCCTTACATATCTTTGAGTGCATTCTTGATTTCTCCCCATCAATTGAACTGTGAGGTTCTATTACCGCACTGCCCCATTACGAGTGTGCTTTTTACTTTCTTGGGATGAGATAGAGAGAATTGGGTCTTGACTCCCGACAAATTTTTATTTTTTTTTTGGTAAATAAATTGCAAGTGGTTGAGATCGAACTCGACACTAATGGATACAAAACCTCACCTTACCGCTGGGCCACGAACCTCCCGACATTAACAAATTGGGACGGACGTCACGGACGGAGTAGTATTCTCTTATGTTTTGGTAAAGAATATTTTGCTCAACAAAATTTCCACTTGTAGAAAGATTCTAGTTCAATGGTATTGTCCAAAGACTCCCTTTGAGCATCTCCAAGACCATTACGATGAAATATTTCCCAAAATGCTATGAATATATTCAATGCAATCCAAGTGGTACATTTCGTATGAGAAAAAACCAAATCTTTTTTTTTTTTAACAGAAAACCAAATCTTTGGAAAAAGAAATATCAACAAGAACCACCATTATTATGAGATGAAGTTCTCCAGTGAGAAGATATTTCCTAAGCTTGTCCTTTGTCACGTCCCACCACATATTGGCCAAAGAATGAAACATCAATCAATAATGAAGGGACCAACCTCAACTTTATGTTGGGCAGAACCACCTTGACCTTGCTATCAATTTCTCACTGTTTTGAAATCGGGGTATGAATAACTTGAATGGAATTTTTAACAATCATATTGTTGTAATGAAAAAGGACCAAAATCAAGTTAACACCTATTATATATAATTTTTAGTGTTCACAGACAGGGGCCGAGGTATTGAGGGGCCACGCCCCCAACCTCACCGAAAATTTGTTTTTATAGTAGTTATTTGTAGTTTTGTCAAATATTTAGGGAAAATACATAAAAAAAAATCACCTTTAATTTGTTTATATGGAGCAAGTTTACCGTCAGTAGTGATGGATTCTGAGTATAGTTCAAGGAAAAAGGATGGATGGCGGTGGGGACTCTCCCTCTGGCTTTAGCCTAAGAATGAGGCCAGACGTAATAAAAGGGGTAATTGACAGGACAATATTATAAGGTCAGTTGTTAAAAGTGGCATCATCCATTTCAGTGTCGGGTGGGTACGGCTAACGTGGTATCCGCTCATACCATTAAGAGATTGTTTTTAATCTGAATCATTCAAAATACTTTTGAACGATCCGGATGCGCCGAGCAACACAACATAGTACCCACCCAGCACTGAAAAACCCGGAGGACTCTCCGGCTTTTGCCTCTGACGAGGCCAAACGTAATAAATGGGGTGGTTGTGAGGCCAAACGTAATAAATGGGGTGGTTGTGATCAACAGAAGAGGTAGGGCCCATCTCACTAACTTAATTGTGACCATTCCTTCCTATTAATTCGAAAATGAATGGGGTGGTTGTGAGGCCAAACGTAATAAATGGGGTGGTTGTATATCATATATACACAGAAAAATATGGTGTTTAGATCGAGCACCCTACACACATCGGATGCCGTTTATTCCCGCGAAAGCCCCCTCGGGTTTTTTTTTAGAATTTTTGAACGGCTCGAATCAGCCATCCGGTGGCCGGAGACGGCCAGTTGTTAAAAGTGACATCATCCATTTCCTTATCCACACGAAATAACGACTCGACGAATGCGTTTTCGCCACGTGTTACTTTACCATAGTCTGATTTGTAAAAGTTTATTGGGTGAGAATTCAACTTAGCATCCTCATGCTTGGGCTAAACATGAAATTGTCATATCATAGGTTATATTTTGGTTCCTTAATTAATAGGTGTGCCCTATCACTTTGTAATTTGATCAATTGCAATAATGCAACTATATTATATTCCGATTAGCCTTATTTTAAAATAATTAGGAGTATATCCGCCCATGTAAAAGAAGCACTTAGGCGATTGAAACGCTCGCCACTTCAAACAGAGTGCCTCCGCCTTTGTAACGAGGGAAATTTGGTCGATTTTGTTTACCTCGCTTTCTTCGACGCGCATATCTTGGTCCTTACATATGGTTTAGTTCGTTCTTGATTTCGTGATTATATGTGCATGTCTCCGCTTTTTTCACGCGTCTTTCTTCTCATGTCATCAATTGAAATGTGAAGTTCTGTTACCGAAGTGCCCTGTGACGAGTGTACATTTTACTTTGTTTCCGGCGGGGTGTTTGTGGCCATTTACCGCGAATTTCATTGCCTTTGAAATTTTCAGCTCAAACTTTCCAGGTATCTTCATCAAAAGGCTTCAAAAGTTGTCTTGGGATGATAGAGAGAATTGGGTCTTTAATCCCAACATTACTTATTGTTGGGACTGCCCTGTATTCTTTAGTCTCATATTGGTTAATTATATTGTTCCCTTTTTTGTAGCTTATTATAAATAGGTCTTTTGGGGAACTTCTAAAGTAACTTTTGGGTGGCCTCTCACTCATATTGTGGCCATTCTAGAGTTATGGATCACAGCCGGCTCTTTGTATCTCTTCTCCATATTTGTTAGTAATCCTCTCTCTCTTTGCCCGTGGACGTATCCATCTTGGGGAACCACATATATCGTGTCTCTTGTGATTTCTTGTTTAGTTTTCTCTTTCTCGTTCTTAACTTGCATTTATAGCGTTCGTTAAAACACTTAGAGCATCTCCAATCCATCTCTATTCCTTCAACATAAAAAATGACAATAAAAAATGAATGTGACATATTGAGAGGAGATTTTGTAATTTTCTTATATTTTTCTCACTTTTTGTACTTTTTGAGAAAATTTTGGAAGGACACTATCCTTTTTAGAGATTTGGTCTCCAAATTTATTTTTGGGTCAGCTCTCAAACGCTCTCATTTACTCCTCAACGCTCTTTGTCTCTCACCTAAACCACAAGCAAACCCCACATAAATTAAGCTTACAGTTCAACAAATAGCACGAAAAGAAA
Organism: Rhododendron henanense subsp. lingbaoense; assembly: GCA_020567845.1. Classification (NCBI taxonomy): domain Eukaryota; kingdom Viridiplantae; phylum Streptophyta; class Magnoliopsida; order Ericales; family Ericaceae; genus Rhododendron; species Rhododendron henanense. The sequence goes on from CM036317.1 coordinate 5,540,832, forward strand.
AACGTGGGAGTGCAAGTGTGTGCTTTGTGTTCTACGGGGAAACGGTGGAAAAGGTGGAAGCCTAAGTGCAGCCATTCGTTTGCTCTAACCTACAGCATTATTCACGATATTGTTAAGTTGTCAGTTGTCCCGAAAGCTTAAGTTGTTAGGAAATAGACCTAACAATATATATTAAGCTTTCGAACACCCTCTCTCACGTGCATACAACCCTGTCTTGCACGTGAATATACAAATATCCATACATATTGCGATAGAATGAAAAGGGTATAAACATAATGTAAATGGAGACCAAATGCAAATAGAGAGACTTGACCCAAGCTTAAGCTATTAGGAAATTGGCCCAACAATATATATCAAGCTTTCTAACATTTGGCGCAGCTGGTTTTTGCTCTCTGTTTTTTGGCTCTCATTTCCAGCTGTGTTGAAGGGTTTTGTTCATCAAATTTGGTGAGGACTTTCCTCTCTTTGGTTGTAATTTGTCAGATATACCTTATGGTACGTATTTGTGAGATCCTTGAATCTCTTTGTAAACCCATTTGTCAACTTTTGTTGATACTTGATAGAGGAATCAGTTTTCAGTCCCGTGGATGTAACTCAAATTTGGATGAACCATGCTAAATTGCTTGTGTCTCGGTCGCTTGTGATTTTCCGCATTTCGTAGTTTATTCCTCCGTCGTTTATACTCGTGGGAATTCGGCTTATTATTCCCGACAAAAACTCCCTCTCAAATTCATCTCTAACCAAATTTAAAATAGAACATTGTTCAAGTACTTCTTAAATTGGCCGACGCATCTTCAAATCCTGCTTCATTCGACGAATAAATTCAACCACTTGTTCTTTGAGCTAGTCAAAAGGAGTCGAATGCTTGCTAGTACGTAACTGAAATCACTTGAATTCTTGTTACTCATTCCGCACACAACAGCACAAAATTCTTCTAATTCGTGTGAACGAGCACATCTTTTTCTACCCTCGACGATTCATGAAGAGGCCAAGATCGTGCTTTCATTTGGAGTTCATCTTTACGATGAAAATAATATGTGTGATAAGTTGATGTCATGATTTTAGAGATTGATAACAGTATTGCACCTCACGCACAAACATAAAATATTGTAGAGGAGACATAACTTTTGTAATTAAGCTTTCTACATCTAATAAGATTTCACTAAACATGATTCTCCAACAGAATGACCGTTCCTGCTAAAACAAAGCTAACCAAATCATCACGACAACGAAAACGTATCGGAAGCAGAGGAAAGACTAAAAAGTTGTTATGTAACGAAATCTGGTAAGAGTTATCATCCAAAAGAACCCATCACAATAAAAGGGACACAAAAGGAGGAAGCAAACATTCGGCATAACTTGCCACGAATACCAAATGATGTGCACCAAAGCTGCCACTTCAAAGAAATGAACAAAGACGAGTCATGTACACTGAATGAAGAAATGTAGAATAATTGAAGAACCATCAACCATAAAACTAAACCCACCACTTCCACAACTGATTTCAGATCAGACGAGAGAGAGAGAAAGCATGAAGATGTTCTCCATAAAATGATTTACGAAATCGCCAAAGATCTTGACTTATTAATATAGGGCCAGATAGAAAAAGCAAATCAAACAGAGTGTCACTTGGGGGGTGATGCGTTCCAGTTTGACGTTTTTCCTACTTAACTGAACGATCCGTCACCAACCACAATAGACCCTAAAATAGCTACAAATACCAGGTTTACCACTGTCCTTACAGCAGACCGTTACCACTGTCCTTACAGCAGACCGAAACCAGAGGATTGCGAAAAAGACCAAAATACCGCGAAGCCAAACAACAACAAAGATGCAAAGCAGGGGAAGAGGGGAAAAAAAAGAATCGCTGCCCATGCGAGGATTTCGTTTTAATGTAGGGGAGATTATAGCAATGCTATTAGATCTCATTCTTTCACGAATTCAAATATCCTAATTAATTTGTTGCCTCCATAATGATGACAAATCTAGAGCACGGGACCCTTACACAGTCATTACGGAATTGATGTTCATGCTAATGATTAACTTATGCATCACATTTTTTTGGTTTTGTCCTCATTCAATTTTTTTTTGTGCGTTTGTTAGTTTTACGACAAACTTTTTTGTGATATGGAAGGATGAAAGGAACCGGAAAAGTAAAAAAAAAATTATGACTTTTACACAAGTATTTTGAAAAATATCGAAATAAAAGCTCGAAAAGTTAGTTTTTGAACTTTTTCTTGGATATTGGCTAAACAAGTTCCACATCTAAATTCGAGATTTTTAACTCCTACGCTAGTCGTAAAAAATCCCTTAGACCCCATAATTCTGATGCAAGAACTGATGCAGCTCCAATGTTGCGTTGAAATCCCTTTACCCATGTATACCTCCCATAGCACCATCAGTACTGTTTAACATGAACTTCTCTGGATTAGGAGGGGTCCAACCCACTCTAATTTGAGTAGATTAAATAACCTGCCGATAATAGGACCTGGATTTGGCGAATTGGGCTCTCGAAAAACTATAATTTTAATTAATCCAGAAGGACCAACACGCAAAGGAACCCCAGGAATGTATCATGAGTGGTGAAAATTTGGGATTAAAAATTGGGATTAGTATCTGGAACAGAGAGGGAATGTCAAATATCGATGGCTTTCGGACAACCTTGCAAAAACATGGTAAGCATTTTAAGCTACGTGACTCACGCCAGGACAGAGGTGGCAGGTATCATCAGTGATGATATGTCCGAGGAAAAAATTATACTTAGTCGCCAAATGTTCTTGTGCAGCAAGCCAAATAAAATTGGAGATCCTGAGATTAGAGTGAACATTTCCAAATCCAATTCTAATTCCAATATCTTTGGCGCACAAACGGTAAGCAGACTTACTACTAGAAAACAAGCCATTGGAAGAGTTCCAACTGTTACATCTGGTTGATCATCGAACCATTGGAGAGTATGACTAGACATCCCTAACGAACCACTGGAGAGTATGACTAGACATCCCTAACGAACCACGGTCAAGGCAGAAGCAATGACATTCAGAGGTCCTTCAACATGGCTACGAAGGGGGCCAATACCTAACCAATTATCAAACCATAAGGGGTTCCTACCCCCTCTAACGGAAATCCGAACACCCTGCCAATATAAATCAAAACCTTTGTCTTAGGCTACGCCAAACGAAAGAAGGTCTATGTTTAGTGCTGCTGAACTCGCCATAATTATTCTTGAGAACCTTCGCCCATAAGGAATCGTTCTCTTTATCCACTCTCCAATTCAGTTTGGCAAGGGCTATCTCATTCGCAAAACCAGCTGGCCGAATCCCTAACCCTCTCAAGTGTTTAGGTTTTGCCACTTTATCCAAACCCGCGACATAGAGTTTTTTCTTATCCGGAGTGGAACCCCAAATGAAATCACGGTTGATCTTGTCCAATCTGTTTATTGGTAATGGATTTCGGAAGAGCTTTTTAGAATGGGCAATGTAGGAGGGAATCTCCCCATTTGACGCTCTTGATGAGAGTACTATGACTAACCACGGATAAGCACTTTTCTTTCGAATCAACACTACAACAATACTATCTAGTACCATTTCATATATTCTTTATTCAATTATCATTTCTTTGGGCTTGGGATGGGACACCCATGGGGAGAGTTTAAGAGAGAAAAGAGGAAGAGAAAACCTGCAGTACAAAGCGTAATAATTGTTAAACTTTGAACCTTCACGGTACTTAGGTTTGGAACTTGGAGATGGAAAGCGATAGGAAGGGAAAATAATATATAGAGCAAAATAAGAGGAAAAGTTAAGGTAAAATTGGAGAGAAAATTAAACTTGTGTTTTAAACTTTCCCTTCTTTTTCTCTAGAAATCAAAGAATGAGATATAAAAAATTTAAAATTTTTCCTTCTTTTTCAATTTTTCCCCTCGAGTTCCAAACAGATCCTTAATTTGTGATACAAATTGATATGGATTCGGGGTTGCGGAAGTCAAATGTAACTAGACCTAACATTTTCAAGATGTGGTAATCCTTTTTCTGGACAGAAACTTCAAAGCCTGTTTGGAACTTATGGAAAGAAAAGAAAAAAAAAGTGCTAGAAAAATGTGAAGAAACATAAGGGAAAATGTACTATGCGTATAACTATGTTTTCTTATTTTCTTCTTCTTCCGTCCGTTTTTGTTAATTCGCAAACATGCTTTTTTAAAGTTTTACAAAGAATATTCATATAGTCACATCAATGTGCAAAAGAGAGTGAGTTTCTTTTTTTGCCCTTCCTCTTTTTTTTAGTCACATCAATATTTAAAACCTCACTTTTGAGCTAAATTTTTTATTGAAAGGCAAAAAAAAAAAAATTATCGTGCAAAAGCAATATTATTTTTCCCTCTTAATAAATTGAAATCCCCAAAATTGACCAATAAAAGTGGACAAGGAAGTACTTACTTTCTTTCCAAACCAAATAAAGGGAGGATTTATTTATTTTTTAATTTTCATTTCTTTTTAACATGTTCCAACTACTTCCAATTAAGAGAAAAACTTTTTTACGAAGCTCTCAGTAAATAAAATTTGCGGAGCATAATCTCGTCCGTTCAAAAGTGTTTTGAACAATTCGGATGGAAAACAAATTATTACTTGTCAAAAATTAAAAATAAATCTCAACCATTAATTGCCGAAATCGACGGGTGAGATGGCGCGGCTAGAGTTTTTCACGGAGGAGCAATTCTCTCCAAACAAAGCCGAAAGAAAGAACTTCGCAGTAGTTCAGAGAGAGAGAGAGAGAGGGAAGTTCAGAGAGAGAGAGAGAGAGGGAGAAGTGTTGGGAACAAAGATGGGGATGGTTTGGAAAGAGCCATCAGGCTCAGGCGAAGCCAGCGGCAACAGCAGCGAGGAGCCATCAAGTTCCAGCAGCTCCGCCCAACAAGGCGGTGGCGTTAGGCGGTTCCCAACGGCGGCGCAACCGGAGATAATGAGAGCAGCCGAGAAGGACGACCAGTACGCCTCCTTCGTCTACGACGCCTGTCGCGACGCCTTTCGCCACTTATTCGGTCTCCTCCTACTCCTCCTTTATTATCTAGGGCTTCAATTTTTTCCTCATTATTTCTATCCCTCTGTTTTGTTTTGTTTTTGTTTCTTCAAATGAATTCGACCCAGTTGTATTATTATTTTCCCATTTCAGGTACTCGAGTTGCTGTTGCGTATCAGAGTGAGGTTTGTTTTTCTCCAAACAAATAGACAGTAATTTCCAGCAGAAGGCTTGGGGAGTGTGAAATATTAGAGATTTATGTTGTTTGAATGTTAACATCAGTTATTTAGGGGAGTGGACAAGTAGCACTGGTAATCGAACCAACCTTCTCGAGCTCGACTCTTGTTAGGTTCGTTGAGGAGCTTTGTTGTAATGTATAAGAAACCCAGCTAGCACGAGGTTTTGAAGTTAGTTGAGCTTGGGGAGTGTGAAATATTAGAGATTTATGTAGTTTGAATGTTAACATCAGTTATTTAGGGGAGTGGAAAGTAGCACTGGTAATCGAACCAACCTTCTCGAGCTCGACTCTTGTTAGGTTCGTTGAGGAGCTTTGTTGTAATGTATAAGAAACCCAGCTAGCACAAGGTTTTGAAGTTAGTTGAGTTTTCGAGCAAAACTTCAACCAACTTAGTAATTCACTCGATAAGTTTATATTCCGGATAAAAAAAAATTTAAGAAAAATCAAGATGCTTGAGCCCAGTTCATGATGGGCCCAATACAAGCTCGTTGTAGTTGAGTCAGATGTTAAACGAGTAAAGCATTAAACAGGGTTTTGAATCTCATTAAGTTTTTATAAGCCATGCTTGCAAAACTCACTACTCAACACAGTCGACACATATGCATCCCTATAGAGTTGTATCCACATGAATCCGGGGCACTTTGTCTCTCCACCACTGGATGTGGGGTTATCATAGTTTATCAGCATAATAAAATAGAAAGAATCCGCTATTGAGTAGGCACTCCTAGCAGCAAGATAGGTTGTCTTTGCTCCGGGAAATTTAACTTGTTCAAGATGGATTGCAGTCAAATATTCTGTTTCATTGACTTATGAATCTCTGTCCAGTGAATATTTCTGTGCCCCACTTGTAAATGGAGATTCAGATTGCCAAGGTTGTTAATTGAGCATTCATGGTCACTAATCGAGCTCCGAAATTACACCACTAATGCCATTGTGGAATGTGAATATATCGTTACAGATAGATTTGGGCCATCAGCTGCTAGAAGATGTTATTTGACGTAGTAATTCTTGATTTCTCTGTTAGATGACGTGCGCCAAATTTGGTTTGGACTACAGTTGTTTTTGTGTTATTCTCCTGAAGCAGAAAGTTGATTGTTTTCTTGAGTAGTATCCAATGGCAAATGAGTCAATGGGGAGAGTCAAAAGATAGGGGTGTGCTGCATTTGATTTATTTAATACAGAGAAAAGAAATGAGAAATATCAAGTATAGTAGACAGTTAAGACATGATACTTTCATGTTATTTCATCAGTCAGAAACTTAAGGTTCATGTGCTAAACCATCGATGCCATATGCTATTGACATTTGTCTCTTCCTTTATGATTTTCTTGCTGATTTTCTCTAATGTTAGAAAGTTAGAAACTGTAGTGGATGTCAATTCTCAAACTTTGCCTGGGTCTTATTCTTTCCAGACAAAACTTCTGGGCCAAATGCTATATTATGTACTTACAACTGGTTCAGGGCAGCAAACACTTGGAGAAGAATATTGTGACATCATTCAGGTTATAGTCTTTTTCCTTTGCCATTCCTTAACTGGATTTTCAAGTAAACTACGTACTGTTGCTTGGCCTTTACTAGATGATCTAGCTGTGGAGGTTAAAAATGTAGGATAATGTCTAAGGAAATGTGGTGTTCAGTTATGTTCAGGAAAATTTTGTCGTATACTAACAACCATTATCATCTGTAGCCGCAAACTTGCTTTAGTTTGCTATCTATCTCTAGTCTCTAGTTTACATCATTTTGACCTGATTATGATTTTTCTGTTGGTAGTGTCACGGAAATTTCTACAGAACTTTTGATCTTATATTGGTGATTGATAACAGAAAACTGTACCGGTCGTGTCTATTGTTTGATTGTACAGGTTGCTGGACCATATGGACTTCCTCCAACACCTGCCAGACGTGCTTTGTTCATGGTTTACCAGACTGCAGTTCCTTACATAGCTGAAAGAATTAGGTTAATTTATTCTTTTTCTTGCTTAACATCTTTTTTAAGTTCTTACTGTTTTCCATTGAAGTAGCTGTCCGCCAATTCTGCTTTGACAATTTTAGTATCCATCTCATATACAGTTCTAGAGTTGCTTCCCGTGGCATTACCCTCTCTGATGATCTATATGGTGACAATGTTTCCGAGAGAAATCAAGATCAATCACCTACAGTCGCTGAACTCACATCTTCCTCTGCTTCAGAAGCACCTGTTTCAGCTTTGTCTAGATGGAAACTAAAAATTAATGGATTATGGCTATATGCAGTTCGGACATGGCCCTCGGTAACCCTTTTCTTTTTCTTTTTTTTCTTTCACACGTTTTTCACTTTACCCTTAGAATTTCTTTTTTGGAACGATTTTACTCTCGTAGTCGGAATTGAAATTTTATGCATGTATTCGTGGAATACACGACAATGTTCTGAAAACTAGACCGGTGAGTGAACTGGGAAGTGACCAGAGGGCAGGTCACCTGTTCAATCCCAGGTCAACCAAAATCGTACTATGACTTAATAAATGTATATGCTATATACTACTACTGGATTTATGGAAGTAACTTAAATATTTTTCACATGGTAGATAATTTCTTTAAGCATCAATGAAGTTCTATAAAGTATACCACTATACCCCTACTTAAGTTTTGTTTTCTGTTGTATTTTTCTGCGAAAGAGAGTTGCAATGAACATTTAGATGTTGCTGGTAATCTATGTAGCACGGACACGACACTGACACCCCGACATGCAAATTTTCAAAAAATGGGGGACACGTTATATATATACTAGCGCATGCCCGTGCCTAAAGGCACTGCTTCGAATCGATGGTCAAAAAATATTATTGAATATCCCTCTAACCTCTTTAACGCAAAGGCAAAAAAAAAAATTCAACATAGCATCCTCCTTTACTCATCAATTTATTCAAAAAAATTCAAAATAGTTCAGTTTTTATTCCCCTGAAGAAACACATAGAAGAATTTTGTGTATTCTTATAAAAATGGTTGTTTTCTTTTCGCGTATGAATCCAAAAATGATTTTTCCTTTTTTACGGTACGAAAATCAACCTAAAAGAATCAACTTAAAAGCAAATATTGAATTGAAGGTAAGGAAATCAACTTTAGATATATCAATTGAAAAAGGAAGGGGTGTATATTTCTTTAGGAGGAAAATGTGTAACTTCTTTTTTTTACATTAGTGTAGGTGGATATAATAGGAAATATTCATTCAATCCGACGGCTATAACCTTATCAGAAAGTACGATCAAACGGCTATAGATGCCACTTTATTTGTATGCCTAGACATTTTTTCAGGAAACCGCTCTGTTTTATAATATAGATATATATATATATATATATTCAGTCGTTTTCAGGTCCGGACCTCTTACTGTCCGGACCGTCCGGACATCCCATTTCCCGATCGATTTGCGATGATCCGAGCTGCTTGGTTCAGTAAAAAAACTGCTCAGATCAAGCCCTTCCCAATCATTTTTTTTTGTTGATTTCTCGCGGGTACCCTTAAAATCACGTTCTGATCACATTGAGCGGCTCGAATCATCGCAAATCAATCGAGAAATGGGAGGTCCGGACGGTGTGGACCGTAAGAGGTGTGGACTTGAACATTTGTGTGTGTGTGTGTGTATATATATATATAATAAAATTAAAAAAAAATCAAATAAGATAAAAGGTTGATAATATTATAATGATATAGCCTAAGTCTGATCAGAAAGAGAGAACACATTCAAACAAAGAGAGTGTTCCTAAAGTGTACACTTTGATCCATTTTAAAAGTCCTTATAATTGCATTTTTACCCCCAAAGTGTCCGTAAAGTGTCGGACCCCAAATATTGGAGAAAAAAAAAACAGGACACTCCGGAAGAAGTGTCGGACACGTGTCGGTGCCCGAGAAGTGTCCAACACCGGTACGTGAGCTCCTACGAAGTGTCCGTGCTACATAGCTGGTAATATGATAAGGAGTATCTTGTAAGTGTTGGCCATGTTTGTAAAGAGAGGTATGGAGTTATATGATCTGGTATCCCAATATGTAATATACATGTGTGTCATGTTTGAAGAAGGATCATCCAAAGGAAGAGTGAAAGATTCCTAGAAATGGTAGTTCACAATCTATGGGTGGGAAACAAAAGCAGTAGCTTTTGCGTCCTCTCTTAAAGCCTCGTTTGTTTTAGTCTTGTGCAAGCAATAGTAGCGAGCATCAGCATTTCTTCAGTCCACATTAATGTTTGAACAGGCTGGGTTTACACAACTGCAACTGGTTCATCTGGATCACTGTTTGACCCTTATTTTGAGGCAGTTTGGGTAAAGTAGCCTGGTTCTCTTAAACAAAGAGTTTGACAGAACCGGAATAGAGACTGGTTGGTTGGTCTACTGGTTGAACATGCCTGTCCGCTCCAGACATAACAACATTGTTACACGGTTTAAATCTTTGTTTCCTTTTCCAGACATATGTGTACTACATTACTGAGTGGATGCCTTTCTTTAAGGTTCAGTTTGTGTACCCTCCCTGCATGCTAAGCTTAGGTTTTTTCCTGCTCTCTGGTTTTTTCGTTTTATTTTTTTCCTTTATGCAACAGAATACTTTGTACCTTTCAGACTATGTGGTAATATTATGTTGTATGGTTTCGCTTGCTAACTTTTAAATGGTGAGGAAAATTCAGATGCTTCCCTTGGCTCATGAATTTTTGCAAGTGGTTCTTCGCACCAACCTTATGTTCTTCTACTTTGAAGGTGATCCTTACGGTTTACAAAATGGATATTTAGTTGCAGTGAAAACATTGATATTGAACTTTGGAGGATAATTGGTTGCGCAATGTATCATTGTTCTGCAGGCCTGTATTATCACATATCAAAACGTGCAGCGGGCATTCGTTACTTGTTCATTGGCAAACAAGTGAACCAAAGACCAAGGTAGTTTATTTCAAAGGGATCGTACATGTAGTTTCACGGAGACAATTTTCAAGAGAAAATTATGTGTCATAATGGTCCATGAAGATTTACTTTTTGGTTTGATTAGGACGCGCTTATCAAAGAATGATCACCGGTCCATAAAGACTATCTTCTTGGTTGGATATTCTTGTGTGTATATAAAATGGCTTGTTGACTTCATCCAACGTTTGATCTTTAGATACTTGTCAAATAATGATCCATGAATACGAACTTCTTGCGTTGACTTTTTCAGAATGTATAAAAAGATCTGTCAACTTTATCACACGACCCTGAATATGTGACAAAGTGCATAAGATGCTAGGCTTTTGTGACAACGCGCAAGCAAATGTACCCTTACAGGTGACTACCCCAATTTGCACTTGGAGATGCAAACATCCAAACAGATTGCTAACAAATGTAAAGAAAAGAAGCATAATGTAAACGGGGAACAAATGCAAATAGAGAGACTTGAAGCCAAGACCTCTCCCAAAGCTCTGAGACCATGTTAAGTTACCAATAGTCCCAAAAGCTTAGGAAATGGTCCCAGCGATGTACATCAAGCTATCTAGCACGCTATCATACTACTCCCCATTTCAAGTACTGAGTGTTTGTTCGATTGATGTTTTTAGGACATACCAAGCACTAATTGAACATGTAATTCAGTTTTTGAGTTCAAAATGATCAATTTAGCAGTTAATATGACCAGTTTGTGTTTTTAATTTTGTGCCATAATGGCATAATCATACCCTGGATTCCAACATTGTGTTCATCATGTATCATGATTTATTGAGCGGATGTTTAAAATCAATTGTGCTGTGCTGCAGATACCAAATATTGGGGGTCTTTCTTTTAATTCAACTCTGCATCATTGCTGCTGAAGGCCTACGACGCACCAATTTATCTTCCATTGCTAGTTCAGTTCACCAAACATCCCTAGGGACACACCAGGCTTCAGCAGGTTCTGATTCTCGAACTGTAGCTCTCATAGAGATATTCTTCGAATTCGCCTTCTCACACATTATCATATCGGCATATCCCAACTCAACTATGACTATTTTTTCCTTTGGTCATGAGTTTTTGTAGGGCGAGGCATACCAGTTTTAAATGAAGGTGGCAATTTGGTAACTGGGGACTCTGATATGGGAAGTTGGGTCTCTGATTCCAAACCAACTTCAGAGGTGATTTTCCAGTTTGTTCAAGGAATTGCTATTCCCTCTTTGTGACTGTTATTCTAGTAATCACTAAATCTTCAGGGGTTTTTATCACCTTTTTTGTTTTTCAACTTTTATAAATATTTTTTAAAACCACAAAACCCCTGTTTAGGTTATATCACAAAGCTAATGGGGATAATGGATACAAAGATAGGACACATTGCGACAACGAAATTCGCTTAATCTGCCATTCCTCCTTCCCCAGGGCTTCTTGTGTGATGGGTGAATTCTGGTCACTCCTATTCTACTCTTTTTTCTTATGGGCTTCTTGTGTGATGATCGCATTTGTGATAGTAAGGTTCCATGTGCCCCATATAGGCATACTTCACATGCTTGTTGGGGCATGCTTGTTGAGCTTAATTCCCAGTGATGAGTTATTTAGGGAAAATATTTAGAGAGATAAATATCTATCATGTGCAGCAATTCAAACTGGTTTACAACCTATTAACTTCATTGCTGAACGATATTTTTTGCTTAGTCTCATGCAACAAGTGGAGTCGGCAAATGTACGCTTTGCCTTAGCAATCGTCAATACCCAACAGCCACACCTTGTGGTCATGTATTTTGCTGGTATTGTCTTTTAACCCTCTCTCTCTCTCTCTCTCTCTCTCTCTCTCTCTCTCTCTCCTTCCTGATTTATTGTTCTTTTTTGGTAGGAATTGTATTATGGAGTGGTGCAATGAAAAACCTGAATGCCCTCTGTGCCGTTCTCCTCTAACTCATTCAAGTCTAGTTTGTTTATATCATTCAGATTTCTAGTACTTGATCGTGTTGGATTTGACCCAATGAACACAAAGGAAAATGAAGTGTTGTATTTATGTTGGTTGTCCCCTACTTTTTAACATGCAAGGACATTCATAGAAATAGCCTTAGGCATAACAATGAAGAGCTTGTCCGTGTGTGTGTGTTTGTTTTTTGTTTCCTGATGGGTTGAGCAAAGTAGGTGTTGTTCCAGAAATTGGGTTCGAGATCATTGTCTCCCATGGTGAGCCTAGTCTTCATCAACTATATATACTTGTACATATTTCTTCTATGGAAAAACGCAACTATCCGTAAGGTTCCTGTTGCCCGTTCCTGTGCAGATTTAATCAACAATGGAGGTTGTCAAACTAGCTGAATCCTGGTGATTTCTCACTTGAATTCAGAATTAGCAACTGCTAACCGCAACGCTGGTGGTGGGTGGGTTCAGATTTACTGATTCAATCTCTCCACAAAAGCTGGAGTGCTATTCACTCGAACGGATTCAGTGGATGAAGACTGGGGTTTGTGGGAATGATTCAAAATTGGGGCATTAAGTTTACAAAAAGTCTAGAAACAAAACACCGAACACAACTGCATCAAGCACCATTTGATGCATGTAGACTCATGTGCATTGAACGGTTTTGTCCGGAGTTGTGTGTTAGTTTGTAGCATTGCTCTTTAAGTTTAACCAAAAGTGGGTTGCTTTCCTTTTTTCCTCTTGGCTTGTCCTTGCAAACTGATCAGTCAGTTAAAAGCACCGGATCAGATATAGTAGTTGTTGGGTCATCGACTATTATCAACAAATTGGTACCCGACTCTTGCTTGGTCACTATTGCACACTCCTAACTTGGGGGTCAAAGAGAGATTTGTAATTAGGTCAAGTCAAGATTGATTATTTTTCTCCTTCTGTATATGTCAGATGTATGCGTTCATTCTGTTCATAGTTTTGAGCATCAGCCTATTGTATTTGTATATGTGGTCCTTTCAAGTATGGATGAATATATGGTCTGAGTAATTCTCTTGGCAAAAAGCTCCAGTGAACCTTTGTAATTCATTCGATATGTGATTTTCAGATGTTCTAGATATGACTTGTTCCAATTACAGCGCTCTTCCTTGAGTTGAGTTCTGACTTTTGTGGGTTAGGCTTACTTTTATAGTTGTCAATGTGGTGTTCAATCTTGTACAGATGACAACCAAGTTTCTTGGAATTTCTTTGGGTACTTATTATGAGAATTATGAGCACTATCGAATAGCAAGAAATATATATATATATATAAAAGAAACTCTTTCCATGTATATTCGAACCACTGTTGGTCATCTTTCTCGAGAGAAATCGAAGAAGCCATACAAGAATTTTGTTGGTCCTGTTCTAATCCCTAATTGGGAAAAAAGAGTGTTAATATTTTTAATGATGCTCAAAATTATGAACAAAATGAACGCATACACCCGTGTATTGCACTTGCATTTACAAGTACAAATAGAAAAGACAAAAAAAAAAAAAAGCTCTCTACATGAACATTTCAAATTTTAGTAACACTGTTTCTTAAACAATATAATAAATAACTGACCTGTAGTTCAGACTCTGTAATCCAAAATCGATCCTCCGTCAACCAATTCAAGATTCCCCTCATGTAAACTAAAACTAAAATACATAATTACACAACTATTTAGTCTCGAATTCGAGACTAGGAACAAAAAGATACGGTGAAAAAAAAAATTACCTACAATTGAGGATTTTGAATTTACAGTTGATGCACCATCGATATATTGTTAGTTGCAGCACCAGGGAAACTTCAATCTTTTCAATGATGTGCTCGAGGTCTCTCTCTCCAACCAATTTAAGAGAGGAATTGCAGCATAGAATCTCTATCCGATGAAGAGTGGGATTGCAACTTTGTGGTTACATGATCACCCTTTGACATCTGATGATTATACTTTGGCACGCGATATTGTTGTTCTAAGCAGACTGGAAACTCACCTGCCCAGGAGCTGTTTTTTCAAATTCTGCACAAGCCTCAGGGGTGTCTTCCTCACTAGGTGGAACAAACTGCCAAAATAGAGGTAGATATCTGTCCCACTCCTTTAAAATAGAAGAGCCTTTGCTACTCCCAGTTTTTGCCTTCATCAAAAGCAAACCAAGCAATTCATTAGAGCTTATGGCAGCAGCATTGCATGCATCATAGAGTCATAGCAGGTCATATTAATGAAGAGACAATAAGGATTCTTAAAAAAATTACTGCTTTTGTCAGTGACAATAATACCATCAATAATTTGGAAATTAAAACTTAAATGTTGACATAACGACAAGTAAATTACTACAACAATAATCAGGAAGGAGAGACAAAATGCATCTTATTGAGAATTCAACTCTGACAAGTGAAGAAAACGTATGTCACGTTTACATGCATACAGTTTGTTAGGGATACTTACAACATGCTCTTCGATTAGGCTCTTTAGCTGGATTTGTCCTACAGGGGCAACCACTCTCTGGACCTTCACGATTTCTTTATTTACCTGGCATAATTATGCAAGAATGATTAGACTATCCACAAATTAAAAGATAGTCTCGCTCGTCTCTCTTTGTTGGTTGATCTTGGGACTTCAAATCTTTTTAGGGGACATGCATTTTCGAAAATCTTAACATTCTTTTCAAATAGCACTAATATTGTGGGACAACCCAAGATGGAATTGAATACAAACAAGGAACAACGTGAGACGAAGGGAGTAGACTTTTAAGAAAGCGAAGCACTATGCCCTAACAATGAAGTAAGATTCCAAACAACCTGATTGAATACAGGCAGTAGCATCTGTTTCAGAGTTTATTTTTTATTTTTTTGGGTTCCCTGGAGTAAGAAAATTCATTGCAACGAACCTTGGGAATAAGAGTGTCATCTTCATCAAGAATATACGCCAAACCTCCCGTCATACCAGCAGCAACATTTCTGCCCACTCTGAAAAGGTACACAATATAACCATAACACTAATGCATAATTGCAATCCCTCCAATGTCTAACAAGTAATATGGAAAACAAGGAGAACGCATACTGTCTACATCTTTTGTTTTATCTTTGGAACGTAGTTCAATGGTGGCAGCAAAGTACTGCTATTAAACCAAGCGAGGAGCACGAAAAATTAAAGGAGGACAAGAAGTCCACCAAAAAAGTAAGAGAAAAGGTAGAAACTAATACTCACTTTCCAAGCACAACCACACAACCTCCGGTCATGTACTCACAACAATGGTCTCCAGTACCTTCCACTACAGCTTGGGCAAGAGAGTTTCTCACAGCAAAACGTTCCCCAGCTTTCCCTCTAACAAAGACTTGACCACCTGTTGCACCATATAAACAGGTGTTCCCCACAATAGTGGCTTCCTCAGGGCAAAACCCGGTATTCTCTACAGGAGATATGATCAATTCCCCTCCAGCCATACCCTAGAAATCAGCTGGTAGCGTCAGACATCATAAAATCAATAGAAAGGGAAAAGGCAATTAATGCTCAAACATTTAGTATTCAACTGTGCTTAATTCGAAAGGCAGCTTTACAGCAAAGTTCCAACTCTATATTACCTTTTCCAATAGATTAATAAGTAATATAGGAAAATTAAGCTGCTATATGGAACTATATTTTTAATGACTAATTTCGTATTATCAGTATCCAGAATTTCGGTAATGGAGGGGCAACATACAGCCAAAAGGTTGTCTCTTACCCCAAAATAACAGCAATATACATACCAAAAAATCTACAGCATGCAATGTACGTATATGCCAATATAATCAAAACTAATTCCATAAATACCATATTTTATTCAAAATGCACTAATTAAGACTTCATAAGGGGAAAAATTGCTAGAAACTAGAAGTCTTAGGTAAAATGTTAGAAATTTGAGACGGGCTAGCCGGTCCATGAGCATTAAGTTGCTCCGCATCTGAGTACAGATTTGCCTCAACAACACAACTTCTGAGTGAAATCATAAACTTGAAAATATGCAAGTTCAGGACTATGTCAACATAATCTCTTAAGTGGAAAGAGCTAGTCATTTAGGCAATAACTTTGGAGTTCACAAGCTGCACCACTTCACGGAAGTACTACCTTCCCCACATAGTCATTAGCTTCCCCTACCAGCCGAATGTTCATTCCAGGTGTCAGAAAACAGCCAAATGATTGTCCAGCACTCCCCATGAACCTAGTAAATGAAAACAACTTCTGGTTATTTTTCTCCTATGCATTGAGCTAACGTAAACCGACAAAGCAAGTTGAATGCACAATACTATATGGAGGAAAAACCTACGTTATATTTAGCTGCCCAGCAAAACCAGTGTCACCATACTTCTTTGCAACTACACCAGCTATACGCCCACAAACAGCACGGTCCACATTGTATATCTTTATACTTTTACTGACCACTTTCTCATTCTCAATTGCATCTGATATCTGCACAGACAATGAAGCACTACTCAAGACTATGGAATATGTCTGATAGAGAGTAGAAATCAAAGAGGACAAAACTCATTTATATTCCAGATAGAAGCTTCCAATACTTGCAATCACTAGCGAGGATTTACACATCAAGCTATCTTGTCCTGGTTTCTTGTACAAACATAATAGCAAGTTTGCAGAGAAGAGAGAGAGAAGAGTTTGTATAGATTTTGAATCCCTTATTGCTATGCAATAATTGAAGATCTCTCCATTCGCTATGTTGTCAAAAATTGATAGGCAACACAACTGGGCTATCTCATATGTGTTCTTTTGTCCTTTGAGGCTGTGTCAAGCCTTAAGGTGAATTTGGGAAAGTCAGAAATGATTCCGATTGGGGCGGTTGAGGATATTGGTGCTCTCGCTCAGATTTTGGGTTGTAGGGTGACGTCTCTCCCATCGGTGTATCTTGGTTTGCCTTTGGGATCATCTTTCAAATCTAAGTCTGTGTGGGATTCGGTTGTAGAAAGATTTGAGAAGAGAATGGCGGGTTGGAAACGCCAAGATATGACAAAAGGAGGTAAAGTTACTTTGATTAAAAGCTCCCTTTCAAATCTGCCCACTTATTTTATGTCGTTTACCATTCCGGTTTCGGTGGCGAGGAGGTTAGAAAAGATTCAAAGAGATTTTCTTTGGAACGGCGCAGGGGATGAGGTTAAATATCACCTCGTTGATTGGGATACAGTTTGTGCTCCCATCAGAGAGGGAGGTTTGGGTGTGAGGCACTTAAAGTTGTTCAATCACGCTTTGTTGGGCAAATGGCTTTGGAGATTTGCGAGTGAAAGGGAGCGATGGTGGAGGAAAGTAGTTGCTGCGAAATATGGGTCTGGATGGGGAGATTGGTCGTCCTTGGGTGTGAGATCGCCTTATGGGGTGTCGTTGTGGAAGGGGATTATGAATGGGTGGGATGCCTTCGTTAAGAACACCCATTTTTTGGTTGGTGATGGGAGAAGGGTAAAGTTTTGGGAGCATGTGTGGTGTGGGGAAGTGACCTTGCGGGAAGAGTTCCCAAGTATTTATAGTTTGGCTAGCGACACAGATGTTAATGTTTCCGAGTATCTCCATTTTCATGAAGGAGTTGCGGTTTGGGACATCCGATTGCGAAGGGATGTGAATGAGTGGGAGGAAGAGGCTTTGATGGCGTTGCTTTCTAGAGTGTATGGTATCCAAAGACTAGATGGAGGAGAGGATGAGATTCAGTGGAATCTATCCAAAGATGGCTCCTTTCGGGTGAAATCCTATTATGAATCTTTTTTTGGAAGGGGTACTTCTTTTCCTTGGAAAGCAATCTGGAAGACAAAGGCGCCTTTAAAGGTGAGTTTTTTTGTTTGGTGTGCGGCCCAAGGTTTACCATTGATAATTTGATCCGAAGGCGGAGAATCATTGTCAATTGGTGTTGTATGTGCAAAAGAGATGCGGAATCGGTTGATCATCTTCTCATTCATTGCCCGGTGGCTTGGGAGCTTTGGACTATGGTTCTTTCTTGGTTTGCTATGCGATGGGTCATGTCGAGGAGTGTGATGGAACTTTTAATCGCTTGGAGAGGTGCAAAAGTTGGAAAGAGGAGGAAGCAAGTTTGGTTTTTGATCCCTCTTTATCTAATGTGGATCATTTGGCGGGAAAGAAATTCGAGATGTTTTGATGGGGTGGAAAAACCTTTATATAGAATCAAAAGTTTTTTGGTGAATAGTTTGTTTAGTTGGGACAAGAGAGAATGTGATCCTTCTCTTCACCAATTTTTAGATTGGTTTGAGCTTTTCTTTTCTCTTGGAAGTGTATAGGGCCTTTTTGTCTCGTGGCCTATTTGTATACGGGCGGCATTCCCTTAATACCTTCATCTATATATTTATTTACTTATCAAAAAAAAAAAAATTTGATATTGTAGATTAGTATTTTGATATTTCAGGCCTACTAGAGTAATTTCAAGAGGGTTTTCACCAATGTAAATTTGAAAGGTTCTTTTGAAAAAATTATAAGCTGCAGCCCAATTTAGGATAAACAAAAGAAGAAATCTATTTTGTCTCGGATTCACTTTCACCTATGCTTTGTATCTTCATTGATTGATTCCATTGTTTGTTGGATAAACAAAAGAAGAAATCTATTTTGTCTCGGATTCACTTTCACCTATGCTTTGTATCTTCATTGATTGATTCCATTGTTCGTTTTCCTCAGTTTTAGAATCGAGGCAAAGCAACATCAGCAACCGGTATATAGAGGGTTTTCTCTCGTCTCCGCCGGTGATATCAACAAACGATGGTCAAATTAAAATTGACATAAGTCGCGGTCATTACGCTTAATGGGAACATTTATGAGCTTGCTTATGGTTTTGCCTACGCTGGATGTTTGATATTAGCACCGCAATGAGTGTATCTTGCTTTCTAATTGTATTCTCACATATAGAAGAGTAGTGCGAGGAATATTCTTTATAAGGATGTCCTGCAACCTACTTGTTCAAGTTTAGTAGCATCGCCATGTGCGTATCGAATCCTTAACACCTATCCACAGATGTGCTTCCTAGGTTGGATTAGTACCAAGTAGTTTAGTTTTGAAATGAGAATGTGAAATGTATATTCCTAGAAAAAATACATGACAGTTTAAATTCTCTATGGAGAAAGAATAGAACTTAACTTAACTCTGTGCATTCACCTAGGCCCTACCATACCACGTAGCACACTAGGTAAATCAAGAACCCACAACTTTTCAGCTAAAAAAACTTTGTTGATGCTAAATTTTGCACAGTCATTTCATGAACTTTTCTAAAGGAAAGGGCTAAATTTACCAACCAATAACTTCTGTAAGAATAGAAAAACAGTTCGAAAGACTTATCATTAGGCATTCCAACATAAACATTTGGATTTCAACAAATTGAGAATGATAATGTTGCAAACAGATACATACGACAGTCATCAAAGTTTACCTCGGGATCTGAGAGTAGGACATCATCTAAAACAGGGCCATTGCTATGAACATCCTGAAGTCTAATTTTCGTACTGCTCCACTTTGGTAACCCAACATTCTGTATAAAGTTAGAATAGAAAATATGTATTTTATTTCAGAACCAAGTCTAGAACAAATCAATTTTACGATGATAGGGAAAAGGGAATATGGAAACACGATTAGATGTTCCAATACATACAGAAAGAATATAACCGAGATCAAGATGTTGTGTTTTCATCAATGATATATCTCGAGGTCTTAGTAGATCGGTTCGGCCAATTATATCATCCAACTTCTCGTAGCCTAGTTGTGCCAAGATACCCCTTACCTGACCAAAAGGTAAAAAAGATAACATTATTGACCATTACTGCATGTAGAGTGAAAGGAAGGCAACTAAAGATATCAAATTATGTAGACGAAAGAACATGATCCGGCATTAAAGACCAGGTCATTAGCTAATCCAAACATCAACACCAATCCAGTCTTCTATTCATGCATTTTCAAGGAGCTCAAAGAAATGACCTATCCTTAAATTAAATTGACCGTGCTTGAGGTTTCCAACAACTGCAGTGTCTCGCTTTATAGTTTATGAAGTAACATTGACCTGTTAGTCAGAGTTGTCAGGGAAAAAATACAATCTTATGTTGTTATGCTTGTAGTTTATGCCAAACAAACCCACACATCTCGTCCCCAATTCCTAAGTTTGAAGCCGAACATCCACAACCAGCCCACTGTGAAGCAAATTTCCCCATTGCCTTGGTATGACAATGTGCAATATGCCAACTATATAAGCTAGGGGGCATCCTCACTTTTATAGCTAGCTTTTAGAGTTGAGTTCTATCCAAGTCCGATTAAATGATATCAGCTGGAACATCCGGAGATGGGTAGGGTGCATGTCCATGACCTACACGCAACAAGTGCTACCATGGGCACGCAGCACGTGTGCATGAGACATGGTATGAACCGAAGTCCCACATTGCCTACGTGTGAGCGTAATGGGAGAATGCCATATATAAGCTTGAGGAAACCATCACTTTAATAGCGAACTTTTGGCGTTGAATTCTTCTGTGTAACACTAACACCCACAACCTACCAATGATCAAACACTGCACCATTACTGCTATAACCTACAACCACCCTCTGTTTTATTGTTTCAAATCTCCACTACCAAGTACCCCAAGATTTGGAGTGCTAATTGCGTGCATGCATGAGAGAGATATGAAAAAATTTGGTAAGCCAGAAATTGTCGTGGAGCTACATGATGGCGCCTCTAGAAAGCTGGAGAGTCTACGCGTGACGCACTAAATCCATCAAACCTTTGAGAGCCAGGCGTGTAGATTACCTCTTCAGCAACATATAGAAAGAAGTTGACAAGATCACCAGGCACACCAGGGAAACGAGCTCGTAATTCTTCCCTCTGAAATATATGGTAAGAGATAGAAAAACACCAACAAATCAATGTATGTGAGAAAATGGCAGAGGAACTTGAACTTGTTGTAAACCGAATTACCTGACTGGCAACACCAACAGGACAATTATTTGTATGACAGATCCGAGCCATAACACAACCAGTAGCAATCATTGCTACAGAACCAAAACCATACTCATCAGCACCCATTGCAGCAGCCATTAGGACATCAATCCCACTTTTGAAGCCTCCGTCAACTCGTAGGATGACCCTCTCTCTCAGTCCATTTTGAAGGAGTGTCTGTCACAATATGAACTTGAATATTCCTGGTAGAATTTCTAGGAAGAATCCACAGTACTTTAATTGTGAACAAACCTGGTGTGACTCTGTAAGTCCAAGTTCCCAGGGACCACCAGCATGCTTAATGGAACTTATAGGGCTGGCTCCAGTTCCCCCGTCGTGCCCTGATATCTGCAAGCCAGGGTACATATACTGGTCAGCTGCCACTATGATTATATTTTATTGTATCGCATGAAACCCTAATACCTAAGAAATGAGAAATAAACCTTGGTTTTACAAGACATTCTTTTATGGCAGATACCATTTTCAGTAATCATCTAGATGATAGGGTATGAATAAAACAAAAACTTCATGCTCTGAAGTTTCAAACTCATTTTCGAGTAAAAAAGGAAAAACTGAAAGTAACCTTCCAAAGAAAGAAAAAATGGTCAAAGCACAATTTCCCAAAGAGTATCCAATGGTTTTGTTTTGTATCAAACTTGAGCAGATAAGTTGGCCCTTAATGTTGTATTATTCCATAAAATCTTAAGACCAAAGTATCCATGTAGTTGAATTACCTTAAAAGAGCACCAAAATATACTTAAGTAACGAAGTTTAAGATGCTACACACTATTGATTGTTAGTGTGATACAGAGTAAGCTCTTGGAAACAAGTCCCTAGTTCCCAGGAAAACTATTGGCTGTGTAGCCCATAGAATGCTTGATCCTCATGTTGGTTTTGGGTGTGGTCCTTCAGTTGGTAGTTTCTTTGTTGCTTTGCATTGTTTTGCTGGTTGTATTCCATTTGTACTCTTGGTTTTGGTTGGTATAATATGTCTCACTTACCAAAAAAAAACTCTGATTGTTAGGGTCAAAGAGGTAGTGCAAGCCAAGAATGCTTATAGTTCGAGCACAGTAGAGATACATACTTAAATTTTCTTTACACTAGCCAGCATCCAGCCCAGAAAAACTAAGTACGTTCTGGTAGGTTGATAGACAATGTAGAACTTCATCACATCTTATCCCTATTTGCACAACTTTTTAGGCTTCAAAGAAAACTTCTGCTGATAACTAATTTACAGAAGTGGAATTTTTCAGTATGGGCTCTGTTCATTCTGTGGTCTGTATCTGAGTGTATCTCTAAATTGCTGTCATGTCAGCAAGAGAGAGACATAAAAACTCTCCATTATAGAAAGATAACTTCCAATGGGGCTAAATGGCCTGCTATGGGGCAATAGGGTTCCGCCCGAGAGGATGCACATACACAAACAGTTTCAAAAAGCGGTTGTGGTCCCTGTATACCTAGTGGTGATATAGTTCAGCATGTAACTGCTGTACCAACTGTGGCCATGACTGAAGCAGTGATTTTTGTTCCTTACCCCCACAACCTCACAGAAACTTACTATGCACCCATTTTCCCTCTAAAATCACATTTGCTCAGGTTTAACATGATTTTGTGCAGATTTTGTTTATTGTTTATTCAACATGCGTGACATGTGAGTTTGAAACAACACCACGCAATGAATGCCCATAAAAAGTTAACATTACAGAGTAATCTTTATCTATAATTGACAGAAAAATCAATAATTGACTACTGACAGAAAACATTTGAAACTCTAATCGGAGCAACTCAAAGATAGATAAATATTTGAAAAAAGAACCCCACTCGGACCTAAAATGGCATAACAAATATTTTCAAGTTGTACAAGTAACAAAAGTACAACGAATGACATACAAGCTCAAATACTTATTGTAACCTTACGCCCACTGTTATGTAATGATTGTAAGGGTCTGTTACAGGCATAATGTTACCGTTGCAGCCATTACGCATGTGAAATCCAGTCTCACACCACTATAACCCGACGTAACAGTAGCGGGCTTTCTTGAAAACCATGTCGGGCAATCACAGAAACCCCCTAATTTACTAAACTGATAAGAGCACGCAAAAGGAAAACATATGGAAATATCATCCCCACAAGTGTAAATACCAGTCACTTGTAATACCTGTATGACATCGGCATTACCCTTTGCAACCCCAGAAGCAACAGTACCTATTCCAGCTTCGGCAACAAGCTTTACCGATACCTTGGCCTTAGGGTTGACCTGTCAATTGATTAGAAATTAGAGATCATTACTATCATGAATCTAGAATCATGTAAGATTAAGATTAAGATTAAGAGAAGATCAAAGAAGATCATAGTTTACCTGATGGAGGTCGAAAATCAGTTGGGCAAGATCCTCGATAGAATAGATATCATGGTGGGGAGGTGGAGATATAAGCGGAACACCCGGCTTAGAATTTCTTAGTCTTGCAATATACGCGCTAACTTTTTTTCCCGGCAATTGACCCCCTTCACCAGGCTTTGCACCCTGGGCTATTTTGATCTCTAATTGATCGGCATTGACCAAGAATGTTGGAGTGACACCAAAACGTCCAGAAGCAACCTGAGAGATATGCAACAATTTTTTTTTGAAGGACGCTTGCACATGGCATGAGATTATACACCTGCCAATTCTCCATAGGACAATTAACTGTGACAGAGACCATTACTTTATAGCAAATCTCACATGAGATTGCGAAGGCACTGAGCCACCAACGTAAGCACTGTAACTAAATGCTAACAATATCAATCCAAGAATCCTTAACTAAATTGTTTGAAAGAGAGGATTAACCACTATTGACCTGCTTGATAGCACTTGTAGCAGTATCCCCATTTTGAAGACCTTTCAGATGAGGCAGTGTTGGAGAGTAGCCATCAACAACATCGGTAAGGGGGCTCCATCGAACTGGGTCCTGGATTTGAAAACGACATGCATTTGATACTTGCGCAAACAACTAAGACAGAATGGATCTAAGAATGGACAAAAATGAACTCATCAAATTCAATCGAAGGGAAACCAGACTGAAAATGATTGTGAACTAAGCAGATTACCTCACCACCTTCTCCTGAATTAGATTTTCCACCCAATCTATTCATTGCGATAGCAATTGCTTCGTGAGTTTCCCTAGAAATAGCTCCTAGCGACATTCCACCAGTACAGAACCGTTGGACAATAGACAAAGCAGATTCAACCTTTCCAACTGGAATTGGGGGACGATCACTTTTAAACTCAAGAAGATCGCGAAGAACCTAAGTAGAAAAGAACAAGAGAAGTTGACTTGAACATGTCTTCAAGACATTGGTTTCTCATAATCTAAGAAAACAATGGAAAAGATCAACAAATAACAGGACATCACATCAGCAACTAACATTCACAGGTCGGTTAGCCAAATGTTGCTGATACACTGAATAAGCACTTTCACTCTTTTGGCGAACAGCTTTGTGAAGCAGTTTTGACATCTCTGGGTTGTTTCCGTGATATTCCCCTTTTCAGAGAGAGAGAGAGAGAGTCAGCATCATTTGACATGGAAGAAAGGACCAAGCTGCAAACATTTATAGTTATCAAATCATGCCGTGGAGAAAATGTAGTGAGACAAGGCAATATCATGCATGTACTGTGTGGAAACTTTATATCCATCTCATTTGCAATGAGTGGAGAGGTCCCAAATGTTATCAAGTGATCACTCATTTCACTCCCAAGCAATGTGGGACTCTATTTCCTTAACATCCCCACTCACATGCAGCCGCGTTTGAGGTTTATCACGTGTAGCCTCTTTTTAGGTCTATCATCGTGCAGCCTTTTTGATGGTTTGTCATCGTGGGTGTGGATTATGATTTTTTTTAAAATGCAGGGTGGAATGGGCCCCGGTCTGATATCATGTGGAAACTTTATATCCATCTCAAGGCCAATTGGCAATGAGTGGAGAAGTCCCGAATGTTATTAAGTGATCACCCATTCCACTCCCAAGCAATGTGGGACTCTATTTCCTTAACATTCATATCAGATTGTTAACTACCAACACGCCCCCTCACGTGTAGCCAAGCTCTCCCCATAAGAGGGCTAACGTGTAAATTTTAATCATTAGGTAGGCGGTGAGATACTAACACAGGATTTATTGCTAGCTCTGATACCATATTAGATTGTTAACCAACAACTCATCTAAAAGCTTAAGTTTTTAGAGAGAGTATCAACATTATTATTTATATTCTCAACAGACTGCATCATCGGAAAAAGTATGTCACTATTAGGCCCTCAAAACACAATAGAAGCCTGATTTGAGTATGCAATTTCAGCCATTGTCAGTAGTGGGAGGATCTTCTGCTGTATTCTCTATATATAATTAGAATTTGATGTGCTACGCGATCTTGGATAGAACTCAACCCCAAAAACTAGCTATTTAAGTGAGGGTGCCATCACGCTTACATACTTCATATTACTTAGAACTCTTCACAAGGTGAGTGTTCTTCTCCCTTTTACTAGTTATTGTGAACATAGTTAGGATATCTAACCTTATATTAGTGGAATTGAGAAAAAAGTAGGGACGCTCGACGTCAAATACTTAAGAAAATCCCATCATCCCCATTTTAGAAAACATTGACACCTCACAA
The DNA here is from genome assembly GCA_020567845.1 of Rhododendron henanense subsp. lingbaoense. Taxonomy (NCBI): domain Eukaryota; kingdom Viridiplantae; phylum Streptophyta; class Magnoliopsida; order Ericales; family Ericaceae; genus Rhododendron; species Rhododendron henanense. Next base: position 5,566,531 of record CM036317.1, read on the forward strand.
CTCTAAATGAGATCATTTCTCCATGAACTCAACAGCTAGCAGTTGGTCATAGTCCACTGACGTAAATCGCACGGCCTGCCTCATAATTAAAATATTTACACGTGTTTAGCCCGCCTATAGAGGAGACCCAAGCCACATTTGATGGGACTATAGAATAAAGGCAACTTCCCTCTTAACAACTTATCTAAGTTGACTAATGTTATCAATTACACTATTTTCTACCCAAGAGATGTTACAGCTGTACTCCACCAGCTAAAATAACTAAGATTAGTATAGAGATGAAGCCCTCAATCTTTGCTTGGATTTTGATAGTGTCTCAACCCTTGCCCAACCTGTTTGTCCTATAGTTTCAACTACGTGACAGTGTCCGAAAAGCACAAGTAATGAACAAAAATATAACCCTGCATATGCTGAAAACATAAAGATGCTCGATGACAAAAGGTTACCTCCTGGTCTGAATTGTATAAAACCGAAATTTTCTAGCCTTTTAGCTGTATCCTCAGAGAAAGCCTTCACCCAAAACGATAGTGTCTCCCTTGCCAGCTGAAAGATATAAGGATTTCACAAGCCTATACTTAATGAAGGGCTCAATAGCTATATTCAATACTATTCAACTGCTTATAGAACTCAGAAACCTAGAAAAAGTGAGGAAACCAGAACCCAAGCATAGAGAACCAGAGCACCCAGCTAGATTTCGAGGAAAAAAACTAGTTACAACGAGCCCACATGACTTATTAATACTCCCTTTATACCTTATTGTTAGTCCTCTATTCCATTTTTAACTTGTAAATTTCTCGTTCGAATTATATATACCTCCAATATATGGACAATAAATTCTTGCCAAGACACAACTTAATAACTTATCAGTTAAGTTACTTAAGTAAGGTGGATTGTGTCAATTTAGCCAGTGTTCGAGTGTGTCACGTGTTTTGTTTGGTCCCCTAGGAATAAAAAGCAATACAACTGTTTTGATGGAAATGAACAGAAGTTTTTGTTCCTTCGACACAACTGCCCAACAAATATATTTTGCTGAGGCAAATAAATGAATATAGGACAGAAAAAAAAAAATCAAATATCCAAGAGAAGATGAGAAGAACTCAGTCAACCATATGTTTAGAAGAATAATACATCACAGAAAACTCCTAGCTCAGTCTGACTGGATGAGTTCAGTCTTTCAGACTTCAAGATTCTAATCACAAGACACGTCTCATGTTCTTAAGAAAGGAAGTGCAGATGAACTAAACCAAAAAGCTAGAGAATAAGTGATCATTTTGATTTATGTCTCGTACCTCATCCAGAGTTAGTCCACCAATGCTAGATACACTTCCACAAAAAGCAAGATCAACAATCTCTTTTCCTAATCCGTAAATTTCAAATATCTGTGCACCACAATAACTAAATCAAAGAAACTTGTCAATGAGCTACCCTTAGAATTTGGAAGCAAAGCAAACAAATGCTGGTGGATAAAGACATTACTCAAAAGAACAAAGAAATCAGCCACATACCTTGACAGCAATGAGATTCCCATTTTGGAGAGAATCTTCAGTAGACCAGATTTAACAGCCTGCAAAATGTTTACAATCAATATACTGTCTTCAAGATGATGAGTTCATAACAGTAAACTAACTCCAAAACAATCGGTTGGAAATCCACAAGGACAGAAAAAATTAAACTGCTCATGATACAAGACTAATATGAATATACAATACAGAGAAATTTAAGAAAAACTACAATGCAAATCGTGTAGCAGATCATATCCATGTCAATCTTGACAGAAAGCAGACAATTACAGGCATCTTGACAAGTTAATTTCTATTCAAAACTCCTACCAGCTCTTCTTCAATGACTATTGAGCCGCATTTAGATTTTGAAACAAGAAATCAAATGGACTCGCATTGTTCACTATTGCTGTCATTTTCATCGTTAGTGCTACTGCAATTTTTCTATTGAATATTTAAGGTGGAAATACAATTTAATAAACCTGTCAAAGGTTGATGTATTTTAAGTGTGCTCTCTCAATTAAATAATCCAAATGTAATAAAGTTACTACCACTCAACTAGGATGACTGAGATATTACGTAAAGGGCACCCGTTCAAGATGCTTCCACCACTGCAGGGTATGCGGAGGGGTCAGATGCATGCAGTGCTATCAGTAAGGGGGGCAGTTATGTAGGAAAAATCATATTCTCAACCACAATTTCGGGTGTCACCATTCACCAAAGCAATAGAAGAGAATGCTCATGGTAAATTTCCAACTACTTTTCTGACAATGATACGAATATTAGCCTATCCTAAACCACCTTCATTCAGCAGCCACATATACCAATTCCATGCCCAGATCACTGAAGGCTACCAGTCAACTAGATTGCAGAGTTCAGGGAAATTTTAAGGCTGTTTTTAGCTGACAATTGATACAATGATTCTTCAGATCCGTCAATATAATTGCATGTAAGGGTTTTAAGAGCATATATTTTAGATTGAGCAGTGTCATTGTGGAGGTAAAAAATGATATAAGAAACCCTAAGTTGGTCGGAGGAGACAGTCGTGTACCCCTCTCCCACCTATTGCCCCTTCTCTTCTCCTTCTTTGTTCTCTATTATCCTTGTGGTTTCAAGGCCCCTACTGGCTCAAGTTTTCTCCCCTTTCTTGTCACTAGTTATCCCTCAATCTTCTATTAATGAACTCAAATGTGTTATATGTCAATGAACTATATGGAATCCATTTGTCTAAACTTTTATGAGTTGTTGAGTTACACCAAAATCAAACTATGGAGAAATTTCAAAGGCTTATTTTCCTTATTCCAGGGATCAAGTGAAATGTATCCATCTCTTGTATTTGCTAATTGCTGTTAATATTCAGTGAGCGGGGCAATATGAAGAGACAAGAAAACAAATAGCACTGAGATAAAACAAATACTAACTGCTTCTAATATTAAGGACGAGAAGGGGAAAAATGAAGTTGACAACGAAATTAAAAAAAAATTGATGCACTCCATGTCTTAAGAATATTTTGGAATAACTAGACATGAAAAACACCAAAATTTCTTCAAATACCGCTCAGTACTTGAGTGCCACATAAGGGTTGAAATAACATCAATATATATATATATATATAATGGAGCTGAAAGCCCAAGAATTAACCATACCAGCTATCACAAATCAATAAACTAAGAAGATTCATGGTCACAACAAAGATTTGACACAAGGAATATAGCTGTTCCAAGCCACTCATAACTCAAAGCAATGGTATCCACCAGTGATTTTTCATTGTCTTAATGAGCTACAAACAATTGTTAATGACAAGAAAAAGAGGGCAATGGGAAATTTGAGGGCAACAATTCAACGCAAACACTGCACATGAATATTAGTAATAAAAAAAGGAAGGCATTCTCCCGTGAGAAATCACTTTATGGAAAAGTATAGAAGGCTAAAATGCTTTCCAACTCATAGGAATTTACAGTTCCCAATCCAACTTACAGTCACCATAAGCATTATTTAAGGAAATAAAACAATCGAAGGAAACAGCCTCATAAAAACCTTATATTCCCTCAGGAGGTTCTACCCCGTGGAAACGCTCTTTAATGGAACTTTAGCTTTAACTAGTCGTGACCAAGAAACCACAGGTTTCACTTGGTGGGCCGGAAATGCAACAAGAATGGATTTGAAAGCTATGGAAGCATATTGGAAATTACACCCTCAATAAAGAACCATATGTGATAACATAGACTAAAGGTTACTTAGATTAAACCCAGGCCTTTGATTGGTATTTCCCGCATTATTTGTGGAGAAACACCTCTCTATTGTGCAGAGTTAGCAGTGTTCACATAAAGTATATCTTCGAACGCACTTACATGATGCTACAGTCATTGCATTTGACCGCTCCCCAGCAAATTAGTGACAGGAGTAGGACAACATCAACAAGTAATATTCTCATAAAATGTATTACTGTTCGCACCAAATGTCATTCTGGATCTATCATTCAAATAACTATAGTCCAGACTGTCTAGGCATTTCAACAGCCCCCACCATAGTACAGCTCATTATCGAGTATTCATGTCAAATCATGAAACGAAAGCAATAAAGGGAATCAAAATGGGAGTGACACCTAACATATCAATTATTTAAAGTACACAACTGACTAATTCACCAAAAGCAAACGAAAACATAAAAAGTTCCGCCCAGCTATTTAGGCATAATAAATATGGTAAACAGTGACACTACGTATATAAAATAGAAAGGCATTCCTTCCAGCACTGATGCACAGACCTTGCAAAAGTTCTTTTGAGCCTGTTCAATCGTAACTGTCGGCATCTTTCCATTACGCATCAGGTTCACTGTTTTAGTGCTCAAACGCCATTGCCTGCATGTCTCCAACGCCAAGTACGGACATATGGCACTGAAAGTATAAAGGAAAATATGGATACATAATCAAGATAACAAACAGATGTAAGGATTTTAATGAGCAAAATTAGAAGTGGGAAGAGTAGCAACACTACAACTAAGTGCACCATATACGGATCCTTTGCGATTGAAGTCCTAAATAATTTAAAGGAATAACAAAAGGGGATGATTCAGGATGTTCATTCCCTCGCCTGCAGTTCATGGACTGCTAACAGGAAGGACCTGCAACATCCACATGTAAGCGCATGATTGTTATTGTCACTTAACGTGACAGAATGATCCTTACAGCAGGTAAAAATATATTTCACCAACAGGTACCCTCAAATTCTTAGACTCCTAATGCCCAAAGCAAAAATCGGGCTTCATACTAAACTGGTTAAAGAATAACACCATATGCAACTCGCATGCTGCCTGATGAGCAAATTGCTGATGTCACTTACCACTCCCAAGCGACATGCGAGAAAACACCCTCTCTAAGCAAGAGAAACTTGCTAAGAAATGTTATCATTGACAAAAGTCTTCTCAGATTTCATCCATAAGATATTTACAAGGATTATAAAGTGTGCATCGTACATGCATCTTACTCAAAAATATATAATCCAAAAATATTAAAACTTGTAATTTGACCAAATCAACAACTGTGATCCAGCATCGCTAGCCCTCCCATCTTTAACACACTAGGCTTTGGCCTAACTGAAGCACTCATTACACATTGGAATCCACATGCAAGTCATATACCATTATCAAACAAAGGATATATAATTCAAGTATTCATCAATATGAGTCGGTTGACATCTATGCAGTCTATCCAAGATATGTACGTTTCAGGTTAAGAGTGCACTGTGGAGTATCGTGAAGCGAAAGCACAACTTTGAATACTAGGAAAATGAGGGGAAAACAGCCAATAAAAAACATATCCGTTTAATGCTTCTTTTACTTGAAATACTTTGTGATCACATTGTCCTACTGGTCTTTTGGCTTTTGTTTGTACGGTTTCCAAGAATACTCAGAGAGAGTTATGTTTTTTGGATGGCCATCAGAGGGAAGGTAAAGGGAAGGTAAGAGTTAAGGATTTACAGGAGTGGGCAGTCATTGTGCTTCTTGTTTGCATTTCCATCGAGAGGGTGAATAGATCCCTCGTTTGACTGTCCCTTTTCAAGAGGAGTCAGGCTCTATAATCACAACTCTATTTTGTCTACTCTTTATCCCCAGCATCAGGAAATTACTTAGGCAGCTGGAAAATTTAGTGGAAAATTCGCAAGTCATTTACAAGCTAGCTTGGTAAGTAATGGTTTACTTCTTATGGCAAGTTAGAACTGTAGCACATGTTAGAGCTTGTCCTAAAATGACTAATTATCACCTCCAAAACTAGTACTATATGAATTTAGGTGACCTCTTTGCTCATTGCCAATTGATTATGATATCAATATTAGGCTGTCAGAGCTTTTGTTTACCTCCACACGTGTAAGTGGGGGGTAGTGGCTCACAATGGTAAGTGATTACCTCCAAAACTAGTATACGACCCTCGACGACCTTTCAATCTTGTCAATCGGTTTTGAGTTGGATGCTTTAGCAATACTCTAAAGGCATCAAATTCAAAGATCAAGTGAGAGTGAAAACTTCCCAAAATGTCAAATCCTCTGCCTTAATCATTTCCTCATCTTCTTTTTCTTTTATAGAATGTGGCTTATCCGTGGCTATGTTTTTGGACTTCCTCAGACCCCAATTCACTAAAAAGGAGGGTAGGCCCTCCTTACCATTTGCAATCTCTGTTTTCTTTCCACAAGATTCTCACTTAAGAAAACATAAAAACATATAGGTGTTTGTTTAAATCAAATGCAATATGAATAAGTACATGTACAAATATAAACATAAATATACAGGTAAATTCACATATAAACGCATACAACAATAATAACAGAACCCGCGGGGGTATGGGCGAAGGGGGGACTGGAGGTAAATATATAAACAAAAATTATGCATACACACAAATTATTATACACATAAACACAACACATATGGGTACAAATGAATATATAGGTTAAGTTATGAAAAGATTATGGAACCAAGATGAAACCAAAGAATATTAGCACACATAATAAATACATTTTCTCTTGAAGGGTAGGGCTACTTGAAGCATGCGCACATCAGACATATGATTTGTTGAAAGTGTATGACGAAAACCCAACACTTCTAAGCATTAAGGTAAACGAACGAAAGGATCAGAGTCATAAAGATGCGAAATAACCTTGCACCATAGCCTATCAAACATGCAAACTGATGAGTACTGAAGCACTGAGCAGTGTCTGCTACAATTGAAGCAGACATTCGCAGGCCATTTTGAATCAAGTGCTGATGCACAGCACCAACAGCAAGAAGTATTGGAATGGCAGGCCGAGTGGGCTCCTGAGTAAAAAAATCATTAACCATAAAAATGGTCAATTAGGAATTATGCAACAAATGTCAGCACGAAACAAGCCTCCTTTCCACATCTTATCAAAGTTTAATTTCGTTATGTGCAAAATCTAATTTGTTATTACATCTTCCTTTGTACTTGATGGACTTCTTGTCCCCTTCGTATTTTCTTGTATTTCTTTTTTTGCTGCTTTATTTAAAAAAAGAAAAGAAACTAAAACGTATTACACTAACAAACTAGGTCGTACATGACATCATGAGAGAAAGAGAGGTAGAAATATTCCCATTGGAAATGCAGATCACGACATGGACGATATATAAGGCTGCTCACCAGCTCATCAGACCTGTCAGAGAGAACAAGCAACTGGGAACCATTTCTTACAGCCTCATCAGCAGCTTCACATAGTTTATTCAATGTCTTTTCCAAGGAACCTTCAACTCCTTTCCTTATATCAAAAAATGTTGGTAAGACTTGGGGCTTCAGGTAGGGATCTTTCAGCAACAAGTCAAGCTCCCCTTCATTCAGCACAGGACTAGGCAAAATAACCTGGTCCAAGATAATAATTAGGCTCTAAAAAGCAATAAATAATACGAGTACTAGCAAAGATGTCAGAGGGAGCTGATAATCCGATAAGAATGTATCTGAAAAGCCAAGACAATGGAAATGGGAATGAACCTGAGAGACATTCTCAGGTCCAACCTCTAATATGTTTCCGCGCTTCCCAATATTAACTTCAAGAGACATGACTAATCCTTCTCTTAGAGGATCGATAGCAGGATTTGTAACCTGAAATATGCACATAGAAACCAAGAGTACATAAGATCCAAAAAAAAAAAAATTCCCATCATAAAATCAACAAAATATGACGGTTAAAACGAACAAAAGGGAAACTGAACTCTTTCAGGGAACTACAATTCCCTGTTTTGGTCAACAAAGTGAACCAAAAACAATGTCAAACCTGAGCAAACCGTTGCTTGAAGTAATCATAAAGCATGTGTGATCTCTGAGACAATATTGCAAGCGGAATATCATCTCCCATGCAGAATGTGGGCTCCTTCCCTTGGGCAGCCATGTTTTCGATTACCATTTGGACATCCTCGCTGGAGTATCCATATGCCCTGCTCCCATTAAAAAGCTAAGAATCAATGCCTTTTGAAGATGGGAAAAGGGCAATAAGTACATAACCTTCTGGTGGGAATCGAACTGTAAATTCAGTAGAGTGGTCCTTCTATAAAAACAGACTGAAATTTTCAAAAGGAATGTGAACTGAGAAGGACCTAGTACGATATTTCAAGTGGAATTGCTCCTGATTCATGAAGTTCTAGATGCAGAGCAGACCATAAATTTTTTGGACTCCATTAGCACCAAATAGACAAATTTCATTGTTCGTACTGGTGGCATGCCTAGTACAGCATCTACCAATTTAAAACATAAGACGGCCATTTTTCCCAGAAACAAGCTGGTGGCTTGCCCAGGACTGCAAACCAAATCATGTGAAGCATGAGGCAATTTGTCTTTCAACAAACTCCATCTTCAGCTAATTCAATCATAACTTAGTTAGATTATACTTTCAAGGCAAAACTTAAATAATGATATAGTTAAAATTACACAGCGCCCGAAAACTATGGCATCTGTTCTTTTGATACAAAACACTGAAGCATGACTTCTCTGATATGAGAAATATGGTTCACACTAAAGATACGGTTTCTTATTTACCCTCTTTTAAGGCATAACACATCAGTGCTCTAAGTGTTTGATACAAAAAACTTCTTAGTATTGACCAATAATGTGTACAGCATCCCCATGTTCTCCTATGTCACCTATTCTTCAAAAGCTTCCAGATTCATTTATTTCTACTTCGGCAAGCCATATAACACATTCAAAGGAGTTGTAGTACCAAAAACTTTTGCTCATGATAACTATTAGTGGAGTCAACAAGGAAATATCAGAACCATATTGCCCAGTAATTATAAGTCTTTCTTTAGGTGATTTTTCAAGCACACAAAAAATCCAAGAGGAAGCTTACAAAATTCTATCCGTAACAGAACTTAACCACTCCAAGAAACTAATGGGACAGATTGAGACTAATTACGTAGGGCATAAAACATTCAAGAGACAAAAAGAATGCAGCATTTTGCAAGATAAGATCCAAAATACTTACTGTTGGCGTCTTAATATTGCTTCATTTTCCATCACTGTTGCAGAAAGGAAGTTCGCAGGCTTCAGGGAACGCAAGCTTTCATTCACCCACTTTCCATAAGGATGTGATGAGGCAACACGTTTCTTAACTTCTGTGTTCTCATAAACCTGAAATTCAAGCAGTTTAAGATATCAATTCAACAAACTATAAGGTGGTGGAGTACATTCTCGACTTAACCTAAGTAACATTCGCCTTAAATCAGGAGCATCTTCACAACAAAACGAGAAATTCTAATTGGAAAGTAAAGACACGTCAGAATCATCAATATAGGCTGGACATAACTAAACTATTAAGAAAAGACTCACATATTGTGGATATGTCAATTAAGATTCTATGTACTAGTATTGGAAACAGAGTACTACAATGAAAAACTGTGCTTGCTAGGCTAAAAAAAATTGTTTCCTTTTCAAACCGGATGCTTTAGACTTGATTTCTTTAGATTGTAAAGGCTCTGGAGTTAAGCATATTCCTAAATTAATAGGAATGTTTTTGCTATCATGTATCAATCACATGTGAGTTGGCCCTTATGGGCGTGAAATGGTGGAGGTCTGGAATTCAACGAAAGTATGTTAGCTATGGTAAGCGAGTAATAGAATAAACAAAAATGTGTTTGGCAAAAGTCTCCTCTGAAAGGCTAGATGCATAAAAGGAAACTTCATTGATGACGTACAAATGTCTTGATGCAGATTAGTCATATCATCCAAATTTGATGATTGCTCGGAGGAGACAACTATCATTAGCTATGTTCATCCATTGCCTAGCCGCTTGAGGGTTACAAAATAAAACCAGTTCACCAATATGGTTGCAACGACGAAAAAAACTGCAGGCCTACATTACTGACCGGCAAGCACAAACGAGTTTATGCATGCAACCTAATTGCTTTTTCATGACACGTTGCTATATGGTGCCTCATAACTGGAGTTTGATGAGGTAATATAGATATGACTTCTATTTAACATTTTCTTGGTATACTAAATCATACAATTACTGTCGGATGGAAGAATGTGTATATTTTGTTTACAAATTCATAACTAGTGATGACTACCTCATTGCAGAAAGTCAAAAACATTCCAAGCGTCCTTGCAAGTTGCAACCAATAGCAATGTCCGCAAAGACAAATGGAATTAGCAAATATACAACAGAACAGCACACAGCAAAAGTAAGCCAATTGTCTATGGCATGTCTTATTTCTCCATTCATATGCATGATTTCACGGAGGAAGATCAATTTGCAAAGAACAATGAAACAGTACCAACTCAAGATGGCATTGACAGAAAAGAAGAGGGAAAAACACATCTACTTGAGTTGATCAAAGGGAGATAAAAAATAAAAAAAGACAGACCTATACCTTGCGGATGCACATATATATATCTATCATTAACCTACTTTCTACTTGCACACAAAAGAATCAACAAAATAGAATCACTACACCAACCTGACCACTATGTAGATCAACTGTTATCATCATTCCAGGTCCAAGACGACCTTTCATGATAACCTTTGATTCATCCATTGGAAGAACACCAACCTAGATAAAAGGAAAAAACAGCTTGATTAGTGGCATAGCTTATAGTGACTCTAAACCATTCTGAAGATTCCAAGGGCACACATTCAAATGCAGGCAGAGGAGTTAGTATAAGGCAAATAAATCATTTCTGCAAGAGCCATCCACAATATTTAAGTTACAAGACGTAATGAATGGCTTATCTTTACAGGACTTAAGCTCCCGATTTGTCTTCTACATGTTTGAACTGCCAACATTTGATATTCAAAGAATTTGTCTTTTCGTGAATGAATGATGCAAAACAAGTTTCGACAAGGTTGTGAGGGGAAAAAAAAAGGCATATGAGTCTGACGGATGGCGTTTAAGTTATGGCTGGCATACAAATCCAGTCAACAACATACCATCACAATCCAGCTATGACTGCTACAATCAACCGGATAGAAGATTAACTAGTCCAGGGCTGGAAAATACTGATTTTGTGCTCCCTTTTATTTTGATTTGATTTATAGACATATCATCTAAGAAATGCAAAGTTACGATCATGTAAGATCATCCTAGAAACCTAAACCTTGATCATATACAGGCAACTGGAGATCAAGTTCATGTAGCTGAGCTCCTCACAAGTGCAAGTCGAGTCAATGACTCAATAGGCAATCCAATTGACCCCTTGTAACTTCTTACTATATGAAGAAAAAATTAGTGATAAACAAAAGCAGAGCACACCTCAGATGCAACATAGACAACATTGTCTATTGTCCGCCAATATCTAGCAGGGCGAAGTCCATTTCGATCAAGACAAGCTCCAACTGTTTTTCCATCGCTACAACCCCACAGACAAAAAAAGAACAGGAAAAAAAGGAAAAAAAAAAAACGGAGTTAAAATATTTTGATTCGAACATAAACAAGAAAAAAGTACAAGTGCACCTTAAGATTGTTCACAAAGGAACCACCATTCAGATAATTTGACAAGAAAATAGCAATTAGACACCATGACAGTATGCAAGTACGTAATCAAACATAAAACTCAGCCAATTCCAGGTAATTTAAGCTTACAGCTGAATAATTTGAGAACCATAAATCTGTGAGTTTTTCTGCGAACATTGTTAAATGATCTTAAATAACTACCTCCAGCATGGATATAAATTATATAATATCAAAGTCAAGTCCGTTTAATTGGGGGTATTATCCGATTAAACTTTCACTGTCCTTTGGCGACAAATAAGACTGAAAATAGAGGAAAGCAAATCAGACATGTATATTGCAGCCATTTATGTGAAATATCATCAAACAGTTTGATGTGCTCAGATGGAGTTAAATGTATAACTAAGATTGTGGAAGTTTCTTCCTGTCATTAAGTAGAAATGTCGGCATCTATGGTACATGACCTGTTTGTTTCCACCTATGTTTACTGTAGCTTTAAGAAAGCATCTAAAACCCAGCTTATAAAAAGTTGACCTTTTCAGCTTGTTTTAAGCTTTTCAAGCTGAAGAAGCAAATAAACTCAAACCTGAAAAGTGGAACCAAAGAGACAAACATTTCGAAGTCCAAAAACTTAAGCATGTGAATTCAAACATGATGCTAAATAAGCTGCAAAAAAGTGGAACCAAATGGGAGCCACTGCCAGCTGCAGGATATGACTGATATGGATCATGCTAGCAACCACACATAATTAGCGGTACGTAAAAGGAGTCAACAAGTATCAAATACACGAGCTGATACAACACATGTGACAGAACTATGAAAGCATCCAAAATTTTCCACTCAACACAGAAGCGGAAAACAAAAACCATCTGAACCACACTAAGCTAAGAAGTCATCATGTTCAAACATTCAAACTTGTACAAGGCTTGTAACCGTTTCGTTTTCTCCTATTCTTATTTGTGGAATTCATTAATACAACTGTTCTTGTCCACTAAATCACCTGAATAAGAGTAAAGCCGGCCCATCCCAGGCTTCCATCTGACCTTTGTAGTAGTCGTAAAAATCGACAACCTAAGGAAAGAGAGAAACTCTGAGCATCAATAAACTAGAATTTAGTAATTTCACCATAACCAGACAAAAGATAGACCTGTTAAATAAACAGATTCAGGTGGAGACTAAGCATATGTCCCCATCAACTAAACCACAATGTAGTAGACCGAGTAAAAAGGATTCCCATCTTCATGTGAAAAGCCAAAAGAAACAAAACAAAACCCAATGAATGAACACGGACGACAATTTCCAAAAGAATTTATATTGGTGCTTTTGAATTTGATTGCACATATAGATTACCTCAGGATATCTAATCATCAACGTTGGATGATTCTTGTAAGCCTCTGGGACGAGAATCATTAGAGCTTCCTCAGGACTGCGACCACTTTTTATTAATAACTGAACACAGCAAAAGCAAAGAGATAGTCAGACAAGAACTATGTAAAGCATTTTAAGAATGAAACAGCAAATTAAAGGCAGGGCCTTCCCGGGGCAGTTGCAATAGTTCAAACAGAAGTAAAAAAGATAAATGATAATGTACTTATTAAGAATACAAACAGATAAATAAGAAAAAACATGCATACCCTTCCTCAATACCCCGAACTGAAACTAAATGGAAAACGTATATAGATAGTTCATAAAAAAGGCTTATCAAATGTAAAAGGACAAAGTAAGCGAAACCAGGTTAGCTCCAGGTTAGATCTTTTGTTACTTGTACAATGTACTACTTCTATTCTTGAACTTTGATACAAGGGACCAAGGTTCAAGCAAAGATACTCCATTAACAAATCACTTATACATGAAATCCAGTTTAGATCCCTCTTATTATTCCTTTTGGAAAGTCAATTGATATGAAACACCAATAAACAAACTTATAAAAAAACACCCATAAACATAAGTTTCAAGCAGCACAGTATTTATGTAGACATGACAAGTATAAAAGTGATGGCCCATACTTCTGCTGTGCTATCAAGGTTTGCAGAATCAGATGCTTTGGAGTTGCCATAAGGACGAATTTCATTTTCCCTACCACGCCAGACAGGAGAGTTCAATGAAGTCTCTCGAGATTGCATCCAATTCAAGTTACCCTGCATGAAGACCTCAGCATCAAAAATAGGAGGAAAAGGAAGAAACTCTAAAATAGGTAAGTTATAACCAAGTACAGAATTTGGAACCTGTATGGTGTTTATCTCTCCATTATGACCAAGTAACCTCATTGGTTGGGCAAGAGGCCACCTAGGACTAGTATTTGTGCTGTACCTCCGATGGTATATGGCAAAAGGGGATTTATAAAGATCATTCTGGAGGTCAGAATAGAATCTACCTAGAACTTCCGAACGAAGCATACCCTTGTAAACTATTGTTTGGTTGGATAATGAACAGAAATAAAGTTCATTTCCCCAAGTTTCTGAGTTTGCTGCTCTTTCAATCAATTTCCGGCACACGTAGAGTTCTCTTTCAATGTCATCGACATTTTCTTCTGCAACAACTCGAACAAAAACCTGCTGGATATTGGGCATGGTTTCTCTTGCATAGTAACCAACCACAGAAGTATCTACAGGAACAGGCCTCCATCCAAGCACCTCGAGACCTTCTTGTCTAAAGATATTGACAATAACTACAGTAACAATTCTTTCCACTTTCAGAAAACAGAATACATGAAGAAACCCAACAGAAACAATTATGATTGGCAATTCGATAGTATAAATCACCAAATAAGGGTAACAGAATCCAGAACAAAATTTGCAAAGTAGGACGTTCCCAGTATTCACTTCAACGGCAAACTTAAACCTATAAACTGGAAGTTGATACAATAGTCCTATCGAACAAGAATGAAGAACGAATAGATACATACCTTTCACAGTTCCTATTTTCTAGTGGCACCTCATAAGTTCTATAATATACGAGTACATAACAGACAAACAAAAACTCATATATGAAATATGTAAATTGAGCAAGTAACTTTAAAGAGGTACCTGACTTGGCTTCCTTTGTAAGGTCGTCGTCTTTAGGAAGGAAAACCATTCCAACACCAGTGTGCAGCTTATCAAAGGAAGCAATCCCTTGCTTATTAGCCCAATTGTCAAAAAGATCCCATGGGATTGACGTCATCAATCCTGCACCATCACCAGAATCATTATCTGCACCGCAGCCCCCACGATGTTCCATGCAGCCAAGAGCAGTAAGAGCATCCTTAATTATGTCATATGAGGCTTTGTTCTCCAAATTGGCAATGAATCCAACTCCACAAGCGCCCCTTTCTGATATTATGTCTTCCAGGTTTGCAACCTGACAAAAGAAGGTAGAAACCAATAGAAGTGTCAGTTCACAAGTGCAACACGCGCGAAAGGATACTGAAATCATATAGACCTACGATTTAGCAAAAACACAACAACAAAGACAAATATAGGAGCAGATCAATACAACGACAACTCATGAAAACAATTCTACGTTTACACTACAGAACATTTTGTTTTACAACATATTTTGGTTACGCAACAAGATTGACTAAAACTTTGAGCCTCAAACCATGGAAATGGGGTTCTGAGAGAGCATCACGCTGCTAGTCAGTGCGGTGGAATGCTGCACCCAAGAGGGTGGAAGCCCAGTAGCCACAGGTACCACTAGCTTGTACTCTAACCTGAATTAAAGTTTGGTTTCAATAATTCCTGCTAAGCATTACAGTTGCCTTGCTGGCACTCAAGCACACGCATAGGAAACATTCCTTCATACTAAACATGATGATGGCCCAATGGGCGAGAAGATATGATGAATAAACTCAGGCCCAAGCTTATGATATTTCAAAACACTTTTGAATAAGTGATTGCATATCTCTACAACCCTTGCCCCTTTATCACGGTACTTATAAGTTTTAACTAACAGGAAATTACAAAACACACAAGAAAATGAAGGACATGAGAGAAGCAATAGAAGACTATTTAACAAATGAGAACTGAAAAAAACTACCTTGGCTTGGGAACATAGTGACCTTTTTGAGAAATGAATATTCTCTCACCAGATGTCAATGGGTTCAAAGTCCTAGGGGGATAAGAAAATGAAACGCACACTTAACCTTTCACGAATTATAAATCACCAACTAATCTATTCATGTCTTGGGGTGAACCTATGAAGCACCGACAATCCTGGAGATTGTCATATCAGTGTCAGACACTCTGTAGGACATGAGAAATGCGAGGGACACGTATGGGAATAGCGGCGTCCCTGTCCTCTGCCATGTCCATGTCTATATTTGAGAATAGCCGTGTTCCGTACCAGTGACCGTGTTCCTGTTTGTGTCTGTATCCGTATTCTCAATATGAATTTGAAAGTGTGGAACAAGATGAATTTGGAAAAATAAAAACTGTTACCAAAGTAATAATGTCTCGGCTAAATTAGTCATGTCCAAGGACCAATATGATGTTCAACATTCTCCATTAAGTTTGACAATACTGGCTACGAATGCATGAGCCAATACATGATTAAACAATCATCTTAAAAGCTCTAAAACAAAACCAAGAAAGAAACGACAACAAGGCACCTAAGTATCGGCATACTGCTAACAAACTAACATAAGAAAAGTGGGGACACCTCCTAGCATGTTGGATTCGTGTCCACAACCTGTCGAACACTGAAGACTCTTGAAGCATGCAGGCATGTCCACGAACATTCAAATGTTCTCCAACAGTTTCACAAACATCACCGATCAAAAAAAAGCAGTTTCACAAACATTTCGGAACTTAACACATTGTCAACATATTTGTGACCATTTACCGAGGGCTTCAAGAATTTAAAGAGACAAAAAAAATAGAAAAGTATGGATAGATACTAACAAATCTTTTCTTCAGCCTTTATAATATTTCTAATCCGTTAGAGCATCTCCAATGGATTCTCAAAAAATGTGTGCTAAAAACTAATAAAATATATTACGTGGAACACATTTATGTGGATTATGGATGTGTTAGTTTAGAGATAAAATAGGTAATACAATGGTGTAGTTAAAGTGTGTCCAAGAGTAGGTTAGATGTATTAAGATATACATAAATGAATACACATTTCTTATACAATAATGGTCTTTTTCTCTCTCCCCCTTTCTCTCTTCTCTATCTCAATTTTCAAGTGTGCTAAGTAGTTCTCCAAACTTGGCACACTTTGTAGCACACACCTAAACTAGGACACTCTAGTAAAAGAAGATAGCACTCTCATTATATCACTTAAAAGACACATTTGTATGCTAGTTCTTAACACACATCACTGATACACTAGCTACCACACCCATTGGAGATGCTCTTATCCCTTTTGTCTCTCATATTTCCCCATTAGTCATAGGAGTAGTAACATGCAAGCATAAATGCTACACATACAACCACTGTGTGTGTTGTGTAACAAATTCAGGCCGTCCAGATGTGTTTGGACGGTCCAGATTTTAAGTAAACTATTCGCACAAATAGTTTATTTATTCCCTGAGCGAATCTGGACCGTCCATTATAACAATGGATGGGTAGCGATCGGTTGTGCAAAGAGTTTTGCACAACCGTTGTGCGTGTAGCATTTTTGGCAAGCAAAACAGGGGTGTCGTTGTGGATGCTGCTGGGGTTGGGGTGAATCAGTTGCTTGCCAACATGAATCGTTTGCTCTCCTTACTCTTTCACCACGTGTGTGTGTGTATATCTTGTTTGCACCCATTTGTGTTTTCTGTTACTATGCAGAGCACTGGTGGGTATACTTAGATTTGTACTTATATTGTTAAATGCAGAGTGTGCTTAGATTTGCTTATTTTGTTAAATGCAGAGCACTGGTGTCTAGTTGGTGTGCTTAGATTTTTACTGATTTAATTTATGCAAATGAGTGACAGGTGTGCTTAAATTAGTTTAAAATGTTGTTCTTACGATCTTACTCTTTAGGTTTAAATTATAATGCATGTAGAAGGTCTCAATTCACCACATTCTAGTGCTGCGAAATGTTGTGATGATTTAATGAACGTTGGTCGGCAATCAGTTCCTGGTTCCGCCCTTGTCTCACACTAACAAAATTTTCCGTCTCAACTAAAACTTCCCCACACATATTTTCCTTTGCAGCAAATAAGTAGAGAATTACGATTGGACTGTACAAAAAAAAGAACTACTCCAGTAAAACACCAATTCACAAACAACTCCTCTCACCAGACTCAGCTTTAATCGGCCCCCACAAGTGGATGGGGATTGATTGATTAGTCTACTTACGTGTAAGCTGGCCTAGACACCCCTTTGAGTCTGAAGGGGTATTTTCACTAACCAATAACTTGTGAACTACGACTTTTGGGTTTTCTTAGTTTTACACCAAACTTTTATATAATAGGAGTATCGGCTAATGGGCCCTGCAGGGTTAGTCTCGGTACATGCAAGCGGACCCAAACACACCCCAGGGACTACCCAACTTTAATTGGGCCCTGGCTAGTGGACAATGAAGTTGGTTCCCAAATTAATCTAGGTGCGTGTAAGCGGGACCCAGTCTCACTCAGAGGTTAGTAAACAGTAGAATTGCTGTCCAAATTAGTACACGTGCGCGTAAGCCGGCCCCAAGGCTGAGTCACCAAAGAAAATAAGTGAAAGGAAGAAGATCAAAACCAGACCTTGGGTTTAGAATCCGAGGAGGCATTGTCGACGCGTTGAAGATCGAGAACAGCTTTAATTGACCGAGACCAGTTCTTCCTCGACGCCAAACCCAGCGACCTCTGACTGCTCGAAGCCGCTCCGAGTCTCCGTCGAGTACTACCGCTACTGCTTCGATTCGACTTACAGCACAACCCGACCAAATCGACCAACAAGTGGCCTCTACCTGCAGCAAAAGCCGTAGCCGGTCTGTTGGAGTAGAAAATCCGAGGTATAGGAGCCGTCGTCGACGGCTGCACCGACATGGTTGAAAAGATCGACGGCTCAAAACCAGTAATAAACAGACACAGGTTGTATATATATACGATGATTATGTGTGTTTGTGTAAGTATCGAGAGATAGGTTTTAGAGAGAGAGAGGAAGAGAGAGAGAGAGAAGGGGGGATTGTGTGGAGAAGGGAGGAAACGGATAGATAAAGAGGGGGGGGTGAGAGAGAGGTCCGGAGCCACCCGACTGCTCTCTTCTTCTCTCACTAGTCTCTGGCGCCTACTTCCTCGTCTTCGTTTTTCCGTTTTGTTGTTTATATTTGTGATGTGTGGGTGTACTATGCTGAAAACGATGGGAAAAATTCAAAAAAACCCCTGAATTTTGAACCCAATGTCAAATAGGCACCTGAACTTAAATAAACTTCAATTGAACACCTGAACTTTTACTCCGTTATTCAATTTACCCCCTGCCGTCTCAATCTGTGACTTTCCTAACGGCAACCGCTGAGCTGGACACTAACAGACAGAACAAAACGTTAGAGGGAGAAATTGGAGGGAAACAATAGTGATCTGGCACCTTTTTAAGGCCCCATTCGGCTAAATAAGCCTATTGGCTTACTTTTTGTCCTTATTCAATTTTTTTTCATATTCGTTAGTTTTTCGTCAATTTTTTGGGGATTATTGCATCGTCATAACGAGAGGAATCTAAAAAGTAAAAAATTATGATCGAAATTCATTTTTTTAATAAAGACGAAAAAATTGGCTTATTTTTGTCTTTATTCAAAAAAATTAGGTTTCGATCGTAATTTGTTACTTTTTAGATTCCTTTTGTCATGACGATGCAATAATCTCCAAAAAAATAACGAAAAACTTGCTATGTTTGGATTGGTGTTTGAAAATTTTTTTTGAAAAATAGTAAGGGTAATAAGTGGAGAGAGATAGAGAGTGAAATGTTGGAAGTATGGAGAATCTAGAGATAATCTTTTGTAAAAATTCTTTTTGAATTGTAAAGAGAACAAGGCATAAAAAATACAAAAAAAAAATTGAATAAGGGCAAAAAATAAGCCAGTAGGCTTATTTAGCCGAACGGGGCCTTAAAAAGGTGCCAAATCACTGTTGTTTCCCTCCAATTTCTCCCTCTAACGTTTTGTTTTGTCTGTTAGTGTCCAGCTCAACGGTTGCCGTTAAGAAAGTCACAGATTGAGACGGCATGGGGTAAATTGAATAACGGAATGAAAGTTCAGGTGTTCAATTGAAATTTATTTAAGTTCAGGTGCCTATTTGACATTGGGTTCAAAGTTCAGGGGGTTTTTTGAATTTTTCCCGAAAACGATACCTGCGGCCCGATTAACCCGCTCGGCTGAACCAATTTTTGAATTAAAAGTGATATATCGTGATAGAATGACCTGTTTCTGTCTCATAAAACATAAAATAAATATCAATTTTTTGAATTAAAAATGATGTATTATGGTACTTATTTAAGTACTTAAATAGTACTACCAATTTTTTTGAATTAAAAGTGATGTATTGTGCTAGAATGGCATGTCTCGTAAAACATATAAAATAATGTACTTAAAAAATAAGAATCTTAACGAAACGGGGTCTTCCTTTAGTTGGTGTTTTGCTCTCTAAATAATTAGGCCTCATTCGGCTAAATAAGCCAACTGGCTTATTTGTCCTTATTCAAATTTTTTTCGTATTTGTTAGTTTTTTGTCAATTTTTGGGAGATTATTGCATCGTCATGACGAGAGGAATCTAAAAAGTAAAAAATTATGATCGAAATTCAATTTTTTTGGAATTAAAAAATTGACTTATTTTTATCTTTATTAAAAAAAAATTGGTTTCAATCATAATTTTTTATACTTTTTAGGTTCCTCTTGTTATGACGATGCAATAATCCCAAAAAATTGAAGAAAAACTAATAAATACAAAAAAATGAATAAGAACAAAAAAAAGTAAGTCAGTTGACTTATTTAGCCAAACGGGACCTTATTTAGCTGAGCGGAGCCTTAATTAGGATAAGGTTTTAAATTCAGACCGCAAGAAGATAATTTATTGTGAATTTTTCGACGTTTGGACGTCACTCTCGGGAAAAAAGAAAAAGAAAGAAAGAAAGAAAACGATACCTACTGTGTGCGGTCGCGGTGCATTTTTCTATTGTGCGTCTGGCGTCGTATCGCCGGTTTGATACTACTTTGATTTGATTCGAATTCAGTCAACTGATTTTTGTTTGGGTAAATTGCTGAGGTCTCCTCATGTTTTTGACAATAGCATATAGGTACCTTGAGGTTTTTGAAGCGAGTAAAAAATCTGATGTAGTGTGAATGGTTTTAATTTACCATCAATAAAAAATGGCTCCTAAAATGGTAGCCTTATTTTCACACATGAATATTTATCAGAAAGTCTATTTGCACAGCAGATCTGTGCACAGATTGTGCACAGATCGTGTTGTGGGGCTCACTAAGGGTCCCATACAAATAATCCGAGCCGTTCATTATGTTTAAAACATTTTTTCAAGTGCCCTCGCGAAAAATTAGCTCAATCCGACACCTATAAGTACTTGATCTAATCGCCTAACTTTTCATTCTCTAAAAACCGGAATGAAAAGTTAGATGATTAGATCAAGCACTTATAGGTGTCGGATTGAGCTAATTTTTTCGCGGAGGCCCTTGAAAAAATATTTTAAACATAATTAACGAAAACGGATTATTTGTATGGGACCCTTAGTGGACCCCACAACGCGATTTGTGCACAATCTGTGCACAGATCTGCTGTGCAAGTAGCATCTCTCAATATTTATTAACGCCATTCAGCGTATCTCCTTACAAATATATGAAGAAGTTCACCGCACCTAATTATTATCCTTCCAAATATCACAACAGGATGAAACAGAAAATCGGAATAATTAATACCTAAACAAATGTTTGCCCGCATTAATGCAGTTTGTGTTGGCATAAATTCGAAGTGTTTATATGCTACAATGTTTTCCTACATTCGCTAACATTCTACAGCTCTGCACCTATGAGTGTGTGCAACCATATATCTGCACACATTTGTCGAGAAATAACTTGATTGGAAAAATTGTGGAAAATCCACTAGTAAGAGGAATAAAAAGGTCATGATGAGCTAACGGCAAGGATGAAGCCAGGGATGACGAGTGGAGGCAATCACCACCACAACGATTTTAAAAACTACTTGTACTATACTATACTATAATATATTTTGTTTACTCTAAAATTATATAAGTTTGCCCACCACTAGATTTTTTTTAATATTATTATTTATATACACTATCTCATTAGTCCTTCACCTTTTAGCTATATAAAGGAGCCAAAGACCAAAGTTGAATTATAATGGCCTATGTGAAGTAAGACTAAATATGAGGTCTAAATTTAAAAAAAACAACATATAAACATTGACTTCAATGCACATTATTTAAATAAAACGTGACAAGTACATCACTTGTTACATGCATCACTTAACAAGTTAAGTGGAAAAAGTCCAAAAAATAAATTTTATGAAATTAGATTGCACAATAGGATGAAGTAAAATTTTAGACAAGTTTCTTGATCGTATATTACATTGAGAAAGACATTCTTAGGGACTTTGAGACCGACAATATGGAAAAGTATCACTATCCAACTGCATCACTTTAGCAGATAAATTGATTTTCAAAAAAAAATTTGAATACTGTGTGTGCATATGGAAAACATCGTTTATTTTGGTTTTAGGAGGCTATTTTGAATTTTTTAAAATCAACAAATACTCATATTGTACCAATTTTATCATTATTGTTTTTATTATACATCTTCATCGCCACAAAAATAAAACATGGCTCTGTCTCCGGCTAACGATGTACCTTGATGGTAGAGGAAAAACTAGTGTATGACTAGGAAAGAAAGGGACAGAATGAGAAATAACACTTTTGTGTGGCATTATAGCTATCTACAGACGTAAAGTAGATATAAAAATGGTATGTTAAACAAATTAGATGCTTACCTCATCAATTTCTCATTCTCTTGAGATGACACCCTAACAAAGGAGGCAAAGTGTCATTTCGACAAATTTTAGAGAGTTCTCTTTGATTTTTGAAAATTTTAAGCGAGGTTAGTGCAATTTACCCTTGTTATTCACTTGCCTTTCTCAAAGGGTCCGTTTAATTACGGAGAATGAAATATCGAAATAACATAAAATCATTAATTAAAAAAAAAGAAAAAAAAAGTAAAAATTGTGTACGTAGCTTCCGTCATTAGAGAATCTCAGTAACATATAATTACACTAGTGTTAGCCCGCGCCTACGGCACTACGCATCCCGGTTGGAAGGGGATGGCAGTTGTGTAATTTAGATGAAAATCATGGGCACTTAACCGGAAAGTGGGAGTATGCACTACAACCTTTGGATCAAATGAATCTAAGCCGTTCCAACAACTTGTCCCCACACCCTTCCGTTTTATAATAGAGACTAGGACAAAGGGTGCCACGTAGGACAACCCTTCTGTTTTATTAGATAGATGGACGAAGTGATCAAAGATTAAAAAAATATTTTTTCTTCGTTGTTTTAAAAAAAAATTAACGAAGTAAATAATCAAAGAATTGCCAAAAAACGGAACTAGTCAGAGTTTAAAACGAAAAACGAGTTGCGGTCGAGGTGATCGATAATATTTTTTTCGTAACCGGGTATTCAGAATAAATCATGCGTATGTCAATTAATTTTTGCATGGCGACTAATTTTTAAGCCCGAAAGTTAACCATGAAAATAGAAGATGCTCCAAGAGATTTTGTTGACTAGGGTGGCTAGTTGACTGGTAGCCAGGGGCGGACCGAGTAAGGGGCATGCGGGGTCATATGTCCCCATCCCACCCCATCCTTTTTAAAATAAAATAAAAATAGTTTATTTTTTATGCAAAAACCAGTTGTTGTTTTTTTTTTGGCAAAAATGAGTGGGAGAACAAGAAACTCACGCAAACAACTCGACTAGGAGAATTCGCTCGACGCTTGATTTACTTTGTCGTTGCCGATCGCTCGTCTCTATGGTCGTCGCCCGTCACCTCACCGTTTTCCTCACAAATCATCAATTAAATTTGGGGCTACATGACAAAAGTAACATTTTATTAAAATGATTTTTAATTTGATGCTACATAATTTAGGACTTTTTATTCTTTTCTTTTAAGGTTCGTAATATATATCTTGATTGTTTGGGAAAATTAGGCCTTCATTTCTTTACTTGGTTTTTACCCGGTGAATGAAATTTATAATTCAATTTTCCATAGTTTGTGCCTTTGCTCTTAATTTCGATTTTTGCTTAAGATTATTAGTATAATGTGCCCCACGCAAAGCAAATCCTGAATCCGCCACTACTGGTAGCAGGTAGTACCTATTAATCTTAGCTAAGACCAACAGATAAGTATTTCACGAGACCTTTCGCTATGCAGTCTACTTATTTTAGTATTTGGAAATTACACAAAAGTCATCAAGAATAAAGAAAAATATCGACTAGATTTTTTTTAGAGAAACCGTGTCAACTAGGGTTAAGCTCCTCTCCATATGATCTCTAATCTCCATGCCCTTCAATATTTTAATGATGATTGAAAACGTTCATCTCGTAGATTCCACGTAGACGAACATTCACGCCCAAAATCAAGATCATCGGAAATTTAAAAATGGATGAACAATTTACATATTTTATTTTACATAATGCACTGATTTTAAGTATAATTACTATTTGATACAAACTGTACATGCCTATGAATATCCAATCAAGCTAATTTTTTAAAGAGATATTTTTCGTTGTAGGGCCTACACGATAAACAATTTAGATCATTGTTATGAGTGCCGGGTAGATCCTAAAAATTAATTATTGAGGAGTGTGAAGGATAAAAGCGTGGAGAGGTGCTAAGGTGTCATTTCATTTATTTTATTTTTTTAAACTTTTTTTTTAGGTAATTTCAAGCTCAAATATAATGAAAATGAAAAATAATTTTTTAATTTTTTTTCCACCGTTTAAAAGATCCCGATGAAATCTATCAAACAAGATCCATATTGATAGAAAAATTATTTGCGTAAACACATAATTTTTGAACTTAAAATTACCTTCCTTTTTCAAAATTCAGTTTTTTAGAAACAGGAAACACCCCTAAACCATGTGGACTAAACGTACTGCTACCTTTTTATAATAGGAAAATTCCAATTTCTTATACTTTTTTGGTCCTCAAGTGACGGTATGTGGTTGTGTTCCATTTTGGCTCTTTCACCTATGGTGGCTTTTCCATTGTCCTAAAAGCCAACCCCCACTTCCTAAAAATATTAACAATAGGGGGGGACTCAGATTCCGTCCAGTGTGCCTCCCTCCAATCCCGTCTAGTTCTATCAAACGATATTCGATCAGCGTGGTCATTGTTCTTGACATGATTTAAAAAGTGGATAATTTTAATTATTGTTGTAGTGTCAGGAAGAGCCCACGAAAGGACAAAACTAGACGGGACTGAAGGGAGGCTTACATTGGACAGGATCTGAGTCGGCATAGGAGGGCCAATTGGCTTCTCTTTTTGATAATTCAGAGTGCTCAGATTAATTTATGCACATATCAACTTAATTTATGGCTAATCAATTCCATCACTTATTAACGGAGAGTATTTGAAGTCGAGATAAAATCTCGTACGATTGATCCCACAAGAGTTGATAGCATCTAGGAGATTTTGAACTCATGACACAAGAGAGAGCAAAACCCTAAATTTAAACCTTGACCACCCCATGCTAACTCCTTGGGGTTCACTTGCTTCATTTTTCCGACTCTAGTTTAATTTTCTTCATCAGAAAAATAGACAATATCCTAACTTCAACCCAATCCAATCACCGTGGACCTCCAAGCATATCTTTTTATAAAATAAAAAAAAATAGTTTTCAAAATATTTACTATTACTATCTTATGTGAATTTTGCAAAGAAATCATTTGGCCCACTTAAAATTTTTTTGAAGGGAAAATGACGGCCAAGGACATATTTTGATAATTAATACCCGCCAAGGACATTTTCAACATTAACAAATGTTCTCAGCATGTCCTTGGCCGGTATTAATTATCAAAACACGTCATGGGCCGTCATTTTCTAAAATTTGTTTTGGGCCCATTTCAATGACGTTTTTGGATTTTTATAAAATGGAGGTAGGCCAAGTCAATTCAAGCCTGTCCAAGCACAACAAGCCCATTAAAGCCGAAACCCAGAAAGCAGTCCTTGCGGCCGCGGCTTGTTGGTTTTGTAGTTGTGATGTTAAACCTTTTTAACAATGCGGACGCAATTTTTAGGTTTGCGGCCTTAACATCCAAACCCCAAAAAATAGACATTTGGTGCAGCTTCTGCATGGGCCAAGTATGGAGGTTTTGAAGAGCCTCCCAACGAATTACGGTGAGGAGTGTTGGAAAGTTCTATGCATGTATAAGGGACCTTTGACCCCTACGTTTGACAACTCAAAAAAATCCACCACTTGGTTAGGCGGATAGGATGCCAAACACCTTCCTATCCTGTAACTTAACTCTTGAACCAAAATAATCTCTGGTAATAATGAACTACGATGATTTGGCTTTGAATAAGAAGTTTCTCGCATAGGATTTGGGTGGCCACAGTAGCACGAGTTCTGTCAGATACTATCACATAAATTATGTTTTTTAAGTAATGCACGATAACTCAAGCCAGCTTGCACGCTCCTTGGATTAATTCCTACAACTCTTTCATAACCATTTCACACACTTTTGCACGGGGAGAGAGGAGTCCTCAATAATTATTGAGGAGGGGACTCAAACCTCAAACTTTAGGAAAAAGCAAACGCAAAATCACAAGGCTTCATGACAAGGTGCCCAACCACTTACGTTGACATAAGCTTTTGTTTGCTAACTTTTCCTTTTCTTTTCATTAACCACTTGAGCTTGATTAACCACTTGAGCTTGATATACTTATGCCAGAAAGAAAAGAATACAATTCAAATAATCATTCAAACAACACTATCTGCACACATTGAAACAATATTTGGAGTTAGCTGGAGGTACATAAGATTTCATCAATTCCAAATTTCATGTTGAAGGCATAAATTCCCTTGTTCAGTTGTGTTCGGACCCGGGGACCCTGTATTGAGCAATATTCACTATAGGATTGTAGTGAGTATTGACCTCAACTATCTATCTAAGCAATTAACGGTTCGGATTAAAAACAAATTCTTCTAGGGAAGAGTTATTCTCTTCCATGGAAGAGTTTTTTTTTTTTTTAATCCAAACTGTAGAACTTATGGACGGGTGGAATTGCTCACTACAGGGTCCTCGGATCCCTGGTGTTCATCCACTAAACTACAACATCCACTAAAAATGTTGCACAAACAGGCCGGTGGTCAGAAAATCTCGACTCCCTGCGCACATATGACAGTTGATGTATCCCTTCTCCATGCCATAATATTCTGTCACACCTGCATTTTTCAAAATCCTCATATTAACATTACCCCTCTGAAAAAGTCCATATTTACAAATTACATGAATATATAACGCGTGAGAGCATCTCCACCTGAACCTCTAAAACTTTGGTATGCCGGATGTTTTGAAGTCATATGCGGCAAGTTGGTATACGTCAAAATTTGAAAAACTTCCCACCCACCCAATTTTGTCCAAATAGAAAATGGAAACTTTTAAGAACTGTTTGTGAAATATCAACTAAATGTCTTGTAAACACCTGCACTTAACGATATTCTAATTGAACATCTGAAGTTGAAAATAATTTGAATTGGGCTGCCCCCCGAAGTGACAACAGCAACCACCGTCAAATAAGAAATGGAATTATCTGAGATGGCAATGAGGTGTTTAATTGGAACACCGATTAGTTCAAGTGTTTATGAGATATTTATACGATAGTTTTGGGATAAGTTCAAGTGATTATGAGATATTTAGGCGATAGATAGGGATAGTTTTCGAATTTCCCCAAAAAAACTTCCCATTCAACGCCATTTTGCTTCAAAGAGTTGCTCCTTCAATGCCCCAACTTGAAATATCGAGAATTCATTAAGTTGGCAGCTAGGAAGATGTCCAAATGAGGAAATGCCATCTGCCATATCAGAAATAAATGGTTTCGGGTGGAATGATCAAATCTTTCAAATAGTGATTTGAGTGGAGATGCTCCAAGTTCTAAATATATATCTTGTTTCGTTTTCAATGGGTATGGATTTGAGGCTCGCTGATGAAAAGACAAACATACCATGCTGGAGTTCTCCTTTTGCTCTTTGATTTTTCAATCTCTCCAGCATAAGCATCTGAATTATTATAATATTTGTATGTAGGTGCAAAGTAGATCTTCCCTTCTTTCCATCCGTTGAATACTCGGCCGGCTTCCCTTTCGATCTTCAGCTATCAAAAGAAAACCACAAAGGAAAAAAAGGAACACCATGTCATTGTCTTTTGAGCAATGAAGAGTAAACCACAACACTGAACAAGTGAACATAGAGTCACTTGCAGAACACAAACTCATTTCACTTTACTCGCTTGAAACGGAAAACATGGTATTTCGGAAAAGAGAGAGTTTATTGGATGCATTTCAACATCCTGAGATTTTCATGTCGTACGGCTCATTGTTCAAATCTTTTGAGTCTCTACGAAATAACACAACATCCCAGAATATGATAAAGCATGGATAGTTACTAGTCAGAAATCCACTCACTTAAGCTTCTGCATGATGCTTTTAGGGACTTTTAAGGGTCACTATGCAGTGCACATCACAGGAAGAAATGGTAGATTTCTAGGGAGAGGATAAAGATTGCATTGTATTGCTTGATCGAATTTTAACCATTACATCTAAGGCCTTTTATATTGGCAAATGTATTAAAACCTATTAATGAGGTGATACAGATATAATTTGTAGGGCGTGATTAAGGTCAAAAGGTGTGAGCTGTGGTTGGCTCAAGATGATGACAGCCAAAAACACTCAGCATATCATTATCTCTGATATATGTTTTTAACAGAAACCCAAAGTCTCTATTTGAAATAGTGCCCAGATCATTACGTCTATCGACCCAACTTTCAGCCTGTTCACTGTCCTAGGCTGCCAAAAAAACTGGCGAATAGGGAAACAGATCCTTTGGAAGATGAAAATACCAATTATGATCAAACCCGCGCTTTAGTTTTATTCAAAAACTTCATTTCCATTGTATGCCAAAACACCTTTCAGCAATTCCCAATCAGAAGTGTTAGATAACTACCTGATCCTTATTGAGAAGTGCATCCCAGTTGTTCTCGTCCACAAATTTTCTGGTCTCAGCATAGCTCAGAGCAATTCGGTAGTTTAAATCCCCTAACCATATGATTCGGCTGCAAACAAATTCAAGTGAAATGGGTTCAGAAATTCATGTACACAAGTTGAAAATTTCAAACTCCTACAATTAGAATTCTCGGAATGCTTACTCGTGTTCTAGAATTTTCTCCGGCATCCTCCTACTATACGGTCTTTTGCAGATCTTAGTAAACTGAGCATTTTTAATAATCTCTATAACATCCGAATTTCTTCTAAGCTCATCCCCTTCTTTCTCCCCGGATGCCAAGTGACTGCAGACAAAACAAAAGCTTGTCTGGTGAAAAGACATACTCAACGAGATGCACCCCTGAAACAAGGAAATCATCACATATATGAGAAGTAAGAACATTTCAGAGAAATCATAATTCTATGTAGTTACCAAGTTTGCATAATCACATACATATGCACATATGCATATCAATCTAGCAAGTCTTTCTCGTGCTACGAAGCACCAATACCTTTAGAATGGAGTTGTTTTCAGATCATTCAAGCATTGGATACTGTTAGAATATTGTCAGGTTTATGTTAGTCCCACATTGGCTAATTGAGTCATTGTAATAAGTATCTCATAATATAAATAAAGTCTGTGTGTGTTAGGGTTAATTAACACCCTATACACTTTTTATCATTCCAAACAACATGGTATCAGAGCATTGCTCTAACCCACCACCTTCCGTCATTCATTTGCCACCATAATCAATCCCCCACCACCGTAATCAACCCACCCACCCACCGAAACAAAAAAAAAAACAAAAACAAAAACAAAAAAACCCTACCAGCCGACATCATCATCATCATCATCTCCAAGCAGCCACCAACTAAAACCCTAAAACATCAACTTCTACCTTCCAACGCTGCCTCTACCACTGTAGCACCGTGAACAGTGCAGTCCTCAAAACCCTAACCTATATCTCAAAGCCATACTAATACTTACCCGATACATGTATCCAATGATTTTTCCGAGACGAATACATAATTTTTTTTTTTGATCGGCTAACTAATCCATATACAATCAGATACTCTCACTCACATATCCTAACTTTTATATGCAATAGAGATGGTAACCTTTCTTGAACTAGAGTACAAAAGTTTAGACAGCTTACATAATAATTTCCAAATATTTCGGTTACCTCCTATTGGGAAAGAAATACTGATTAAAGTATTTTTTTTTTGTATTGACAAATCCTTAAAATTACACAAATGTGTTGCATGAGTGTATCCGTACTCATAAGCCTACTAGTGCTTAAATTAATGCCTAATTACCAAACTGGCTTCTCACCATTCTTAAATTTATCATATTCTAAAAAAAATCGACTAATGTATCCCCTTCTTAGACATACCCTACTTCTTTAGGATTTTCTGTAACGGCGTGTCTGTATCCCTAATGTATCCATTCTTTATAGTAATAGGATAATTTTGAATCATCCTCACCTTGTTCCCCAGGTAACCCATGATTCCGCGACTAATGTAGGAAGTTCTCAAGTGGCCAATGTACTGCACTAGCTCCTTCCTAACCCAAATAGTAAGGAAGATTCCCACCATCTGCTTGCATGCTATAAGGCTATACTTGATCATGTTACTACCAGTAGACGGGTTAGATTCAGGTACAACGAAACTATCCGGTCCAATATCATTGACCTGTTCCATGAAATCTTCTGGATCACTTTCTGTCTGTTGGCATTTGAAGCATGAATCCTTATTATACTTCCTTTCTGGTTGATCAGAAGTAGTACTACAGTTGCAACTCTTAAGCCGCCTTCTTACGCTTTGCGCCCTGAAAATTCTACTAGCTGTTTTGAGGGAAGTTGTTTGGTTGATTAAAGGACTAGGGTAACCATGGTTCAAGGATCTGCTGATAATAGATAGCCATTTTGCTGCTGGCCCATTGTCTTCTATGGCTAACACATTCCCAGCATTTAGAGGGACTATTTCCTGAAAACTGATTTGAACAAATTTAACCATGAATAGTGAAACATTATGAAAAAAAGGATAGAGAAATTTCCACAAGTACAAATGTCGTTAGGACTATTGCAATAAAGACCAACACATTCCCGCATTTCAAGGGACTATTCCCTGAGAATTGAAAACAAACAAGATGCACAAATTGTGAAATAGTATGGGAGAAAGGTACTGTGAAGTTTTGACAGACAAATACCATTAGGACCATCAATAGAGACTAGTGCATTTCCCGCATTTAAAGGGACTATTTCCTGAAAAATTATTGAACATACAGAAAGCCACAATTCCTGAAACAGAACTGAAAAGGGTATAAATTCTTTTTACAAATACAAGAAAAACGACTATGAGCGAATAGAAGTTTTTTTCCCAACTACAGAAACCATTACAACAAATACTACTGAATATCGGATGGATGGTTTAGTGTCTAAGCTGGATGAAATACTGCACTAAATGCAAGCAGAATGAAAATTTTGCGGCCACCACCTCAGTACAGTTCTAGGTTTTTTTTTCCGGTTTGGGCATACACCATTCAAGAATCATTGTTAGTCATAAGCAATATTAGATGTGAACAACTATTACAAAAGAGACCATATGTGTGGCAGTGAAACAGATTTGACTCTCACCGCCAACAAGAATAAAACCCTTGCACAATTGTTAATTTCAGGGCCTCAGGATTAGTCAAGGTGTGTGTAAGCTCGCCCGCATCCCAATTATCAAACAAATATGTGAAAGTGAAACAAAAGTCAATGCACATTAGTTTTCCAGTGTAAAATCCAGAGAGTGAGAGTAACCAAACAAACAATAACAAATTGCGGTCTCGGACTAATTTTTTTAAGCAAGAAACAATGGTCTAAGTTTAGAATTGAGAAGCAAAACACAAAAGAAAAGCATAGAATTTGAGAAAAATAAAGAGATAAAAGAATACCCCAAAACATATATATCAAATTGATCATGAACTTGAAGAAAATCATCAAGATTGAGACCATTGTGGGGGGATTTCCCACCAACATTCCATGTCGCTACAAAAACCCTAAAATTAAAAACAAGAAAAACAATAAGCATCAATTGTAATAGATTAAAAAATTTGAAAAATAAAAGGAAGAAAATCAGATTGAATTCTGGATACCTGTACGTTTCAACTTCTTGAAGAAGAG
Organism: Rhododendron henanense subsp. lingbaoense; assembly: GCA_020567845.1. Lineage (NCBI taxonomy): Eukaryota > Viridiplantae > Streptophyta > Magnoliopsida > Ericales > Ericaceae > Rhododendron > Rhododendron henanense. The sequence continues at coordinate 5,598,306 of CM036317.1, forward strand.
GCATTGGAGGCTCTATCTAGGTCTAAGGACATGAAAAAAAAAACCCCAGCTTTTTCTACCCCTGAAATTGAATCAAACAGTGGTCTCAAAAACACCTACACATTAAAATGAAAATAACCCAATAGAAAAAGGAAAAAACCCAATTGAATTAGACCAACATGCAAGTTTAATAGCAACCTGAAATGCTCTGTTCAGAGACATTTTGATTAAGCTCTGAAATTTTGGAGCTCACCAATGGACCAGTTCTTTCTCCGGCAGAGAGAAGGTGTTAGTGGAGAAACATATATATGGTTAAGAATGAAATGGAATAAAGTTGACTTCTTGGAAGGAATGAGTCTTTATTAGGCTTCGTTTGGATGTCTATATTTTGGATTTTTTTTTTGGACAGAATTGTACTTTGCTAATGAATTTTTTACTCAAAAGTTAGGCAATCTCAGAGCATGTACCATTGCTAATGAATTTTTTACTCAAAAGTTAGGCAATCTCAGAGCATGTACCATGATATCCCGTCAACCTTGTTTCAACGTTGTATAATTTTTTGCTTTTGACTAGCCGCATTTTTTTTCTTCCTGTTGGCTCTACAATAATGCCGTAATAACTACACAAATTTTAGAGTACCACTATGTGTATATATGCAATGTAAATACCATGTACATATAGCTTTTGTAGGGTCCATTTTGGGTCCCATAGAGATGATTCGAACCGTTCATTATTTTTAAAATAATTTTTTATGGAGCCCTGTAAAAACTCAGCTCGACCTAATATCGCTAAAGATTTTTTCTTGAATTTGTAGGAGCAAAACTGAGCAGTTAAGTTTCGCCCCACAAATTAAGGAAAAATCCTTATCGATATCGGGTTGTGCTGATTTTTTACAAGGCTCCATAAAAAATGTTCTAAAAATAATAGGTAGTTCAAATCATTTTTGTGGGATCCGAGATAGACCCCACAAAACTTATATATACATGGTATGTACAAATTCTTATGTACCCATTGCTTTATTGATTGCAAATTTTATTACTTTGAAATCAAAGCGAAAAGGAAGAACTCAAAATAAGAAAGAGAGAATGTTATACTTTTTTGAATAGTGGTTCCTACATTAGTGAGTTACCGTAGCTCATCATGTTGAAGTAACTATTGGGGAGCTAGCGCACAATCAAAAATCTAAAGATGTCTTTAGACTAGGGTTTTTAATATTAATGCCTGCGTTGGGTTAGTGCATAGATAAATTTGCTCTTGCTTTGATTAGTTCTCTGTTCACGAACAGTAAGAAGATTAATTCCCAGAGTAACCGATCTATTAAACCGGATACCAAATCTAAAAGAATAATGGTGCTGATATTTTGTTGAGCATGTTGAAGCATCTTTTTATGCTTTGACAAGTTAGAATACCTAAAAACACCACGTATTAAGCCTGTGAATATGCGCTTGAGTGGCTTTTTGATCTTCATAGACAAGTCAAAGGTTTGCCTGATCATTAATTTCAGGGTTTCAAAATTAGTCAGGGCATGTAAGATGGCACAAACATCTAGTTATAAAAAAGAAAACATGCTTTCTTTAGAAGCTAATAAGAAGAAGATCCAGAAGCTTTTTTTTTAGACATGCTTTCTTCCTTCCTTCCCAACTAAGGATAAGGATAAGGATAAGACCCTAGACATGAATATATTCTTTACTTTGGAAATGATGGTCAAGTTGTACTTCCTCTTTTCCTTTCATTCTCCTTTCATTCAGATTCACTTTCTAGAGGAATCCACAATAAAAAAACCAAAAGAAAACAAAAGATCTATGTAACCCAAAAGAGAAATAAGAAAACAACCAAAAAAAGAAAAGAAAAGAAAAGTATATGCGGGTATAATAAGGGGCTTTGATCATTGGCCTACATTCCCCCTTTCTAGGGCCATGTTAGCTGCTGATTCCCCCTTAGTAGTTTTCTTGTTTCTTTCCTCCCTGCTTTTGCTTTATGTTGTCATCTTCGCTGAAAAAAGGAATAAGGAAATGGTATTTCCCAATAATTAGTCTTTTTCTGAAGAAAGTGCGCGCAAGAGTACAATTGGGTACTTCTGGAGGAGCCTACATGGTAAGTCCGGGGATCCTGTAGGGCTTATAGGGTGGGCTGCCTTACGGGGTTGTAGTGCTGTCAATCCGAACGTCCATTTTGGAAATAAACGGAGGCAACAGGATTTCTAAATTCTTCTGGCAGAGTTACTGCAACACAAGACAAGAGGCTAATGTGGTTAAAGTGAAGCGTAAGCATCACCTATAGTTGGGAAAAATCGAGTCTTGTATTCAGTATCTCCTGCAGTTGTGTGTGTGTGTGTGTTTTTTTTTTTTTTTTTTGTAATAATATTTGTATGTGTTGGGCAAATCATTAGAACAATCCCGACAGGCTTAGGCGATTGTGGGCGAAAAATCACTTGCGACTCCCTTCACATGACCATCTTTGATTGGATTAGATAGAATAGGTAAGTTTTCTGTTGTAGTGATCTCTATACAAAAGCGGAGAGGGCCTAATTATTAGGTAGCGAATTGCCTCTAAGCTGGAAAAGTTTGGACACTTGTGAGTAGAGACAGTTCTTAGTATTATCTAAAGCATGCATGACGCAGACACTGGCCATGAATTTCAGGATTTCTGCCGATAAAAAAAAAAAATATTGAATTTCAGGATTTCCTTCCCTGTGATCCCACATAAACAGTGCAAAAGTTGAAAAGAGAATTCTGAGTTCCTATTTTTTAAGTTTGTGTCGCTTGAAACCTGTACCCATCGTGTAAACTGCAAAACCTGTGCCCAATGAGGAAATACAGGAGTATAATGGTATGAAAAGATAGGAAACATCTCACAGTCAGGCACAGAGACAACATAGTTCGGTTGGCAGGAGACAAGGGCTTCATACCTAATATTCCCACTTACTATTTTCTATTCAGTGATCACACCTGTTATACTCAAACATTTGTCCATGCCCAAACCTGTCTCCAACTTTCTTTTTTTGTAATTCAGATCTCCGGGCCAGCTTACGCTTACCTCGACTAATCCTGGAAGACCAATTCCACTGCCCATCTGCGGGGGTCCCAACTAAAGCTAGAGCTTAGCAAAGCTCTGTGTGAACTAACCCCAAGAGAGTTGAGACGCTTTTAATTCAAAAAAATGACTTCCTGCAGACCATCGGATCTTGTAGTTGACAATAGCATCTAAGATGTTTGACCTTAGGAGAGAGCAAACCCAAAGTCCCAACCCCTTGGGGTTAACCTGTCTCCACTTTTACCACCGGCTATAAGAAAGAAACAACTAGAACAACCAGCAATGAATGAAACTAAGAAAAGAGACTTTTAGCATCCAAAAAGCCTCTCTCAAAGGAAATTAATAAAGGATCATCATTCAAATAAATAATAGAGAGTTGAACAACAAATTGTGGACCATAACGGTGCGATGATGCACCAATAGATATAGCTGACACATTCCGAGGATATGATCACTCAGTACTTCTCCAAGATTTCCGAAAGTGAAGAATACGTTCCCAGGATCGCACTAACAACGCCCAACACTATAGTTCCGGTACTCAATACAATCTGGATTTGTGAAAACAGAAACAAGTAAAGAGAAGGGTAGAGAGACGTAAGTACGACAAACAATAGCAACATTGAGAACAAGAAATTGTGAAGTCATGCACAATTCCAAATGACTTTTCTCATTCTTGTTCTTCTGGTGTGTATTAGAGCTCTTTATCCACACCCTTTTTCTTGTTCTTCTTGTTTCACACATGAATATTTATTACACCATTCAGCGTATCTCCTTACAAATATATGAAGAAGCAATGAAGAAAACCACAAAGGAAAAAAAGGAACACCATGTCATTGTCTTTTGAGCAATGAAGAGTAAACCACAACACTGAACAAGTGAACATAGAGTCACTTGCAGAACACAAACTCATTTCACTTTACTCGCTTGAAACGGAAAACATGGTATTTCGGAAAAGAGAGAGTTTATTGGATGCATTTCAACATCCTGAGATTTTCATATCGTACGGCTCATTGTTCAAATCTTTTGAGTCTCTACGAAATAACACAACATCCCATAATATGATAAAGCATGGATAGTTACTAGTCAGAAATCCACTCACTTTAGCTTATGCGTGACGCTTTTAGGGACTATTAAGGGTCACTATGCAGTGCACATCACAGGAAGAAATGGTAGATTTCTAGGGAGAGGATAAAGATTGCATTGTATTGCTTGATCGAATTTTAACCATTACATCGAAGGCCTTTTATATCGGCAAATGTATTAAAACCTATTAATGAGGTGATACAGACATAATTTGCAGGGCGTGCATAAGGTCAAAAGGTGTGAGCTATGGTTGGCTCAAGATGATGACAGCCGAAAACACTCAGCATATCATTATCTCTGATATATGTTTTTAACAGAAACCCAAAGTCTCTATTTGAAATAGTGCCCAGATCATTATATACGTCTATCGACCCAACTTTCAGCCTGTTCACTGTCCTAGGCTGCCAAAAAAACTGGCGAATAGGGAAACAGATCCTTTGGAAGATGAAAATACCAATTATGATCTAACCCGCGCTTTAGTTTTATTCAAAAACTTCATTTCCATTGTATGCCAAAAAAACCTTTCAGCAATTCCCGATCAGAATTGTTAGATATCTACCTGATCGTTATTGAGAAGTGCATCCCAGTTGTTCTCGTCCACAAATTTTCTGGTCTCAGTGTAGCTCAGAGCAATTCGGTAGTTTAAATCCCCTAACCATATGATTCGGCTGCAAACAACTTCAAGTGAAATGGGTTCAGAAATTCATGTACACAAGTTGAAAATTTCAAACTCCTACAATTAGAATTGGGGATATATGTCTAATCAGAAATGTACTAATTTAAAATCGAATTTCGGTTTGGATTTTTAAGATTAATAATTTTGTTTTCCTTTCCACCCTCTCTTGCATATTCACGTCCCTTTCTTCATTTCCTAGTCTACCCAACTCAAACTAAACTCAATTCCTACATCACCTAGATGCCCACTACTAACAACCATGCCTTTCGTTTCACACAACCTAAACGTACAGTCAATTACCTAGCGTATTATCGACACTCTTCCCGGAGGTTGTCTTAGCTTCCATTGTCAGGAACAGTCAAGAACGAAGAACCCTAGGCTAAGTTTGCTCCCTGAAACACTATTGCAGGACAAGAAAAACCATGGTTTGAGTGTTGGACTGTTTTTCCACAATTTCTCCTAAAACTAATGGGTGTTAGCGAAAGCTTCAATTAAGTCTTTTATGATATTCGACATCGCACCCGCAAGTTTTGCATGGAGTGGCATTGTATAACCAAATCCATGGGGGCACTCTGGGCCCAACAATCTCTCCTTCACGATGACGCTCCCGTGACTCAAACCCATGACTTCCTAGCTCTAATATCACTTGTCGGACAGCTTTAAATGAGTTTTAACCGACCAACACAAATAAGAATATCTCATACTTTTTCATAACTGATGCAACTTTTAATGGTGTTTTTCGAGAATTTCATCATAGACCTGAAAATTTTATTTTACCATCGTTTCAATAGTCGAAATTGATCATGTGAAAATGGATCATGTTAAATTTGGCCATAACTCTATTGGCATCCTTTTATCAAGAAAAATGGGTATGATGAATTCTGATCATGAACAAATGGTGTTGATTGCCAAGTTACCTGCGTCTGAATTGGTTAATTTTAAATAATCGAAAAGTCACTAATATTTAACAGATTTATCAGATGTTAGATTTTACTTCTTTTGGCTTGATAATTAACCCTCTTTTTCTGACAAATTTCTCATGCTTAATGATTTAAAACAAATAAAAACGAAACAAATAAAGAAAGAAGCATATCAACTAACAGGTAGACATTCTAAAAAATCTGTCATTTGGCATTTCACATGAGAAAATGTATAACTACTTACAAATGATATCTCAGGTCAGGAGGAAAAAAACAATAAAAATTGAACCTGTTATGATGAAGACAAAGGGGTGAATTAGTATAACTACTGGGAAATGATATTGCCACACCCTTTTTTGTTATTGCCACACCCTGCAAGTGTATTTTTTGCACCAAAAAATACACTTGTAGGGTGTGGCAATAACAAAAAAGGGTGTGGCAAAATCACTAGCCTAACTTAATCTCATATTGCTATTGCTCCTGTGCGACAAAAGTCAAAGAAAGAGGAAAACCAATACCAAGTTTCCATTTGTCTTGAAAATCACCCGAGTGAGAAGTATCTCTATCCAGAAGCTAACCTTTTAAGGCAAAGAAGCTTTGGGAATTAAAAACACAAGCACGAGGTTTTTCTGGGAGCTATATTTGGTAAATGCATTATCCTAGTGCTACGACTTAGAGGCTGTCTCTTTCCTTCCAAGCTGAGAAGCGAAATCATGCTATTTGAGTTTGAGCTCATGTTTGAGACTGGCTAGACCATTTCTTGGAGCTCGTTAAGCTTTGAAGCCAAACTTAAACAACCTACTACTTAGCTCGTTCAATTTTTGACAGGTGAAAAATTCAGCTAATCTAGATTGACTCGTGATCCGTTTGATTTAAACTTGTTTAAGATCGACTTCACCTGATAAACAATTCAAGTTTATACATACTTTTGAAGCTAGCTCAAATTTCAAACCAAACTTGAATAACTGAAGGCTGGATTTGCCCGGCTCATTTATCAGCCCTGCCGACTCCCTCTCGGGATGGGTACACTAGCATAACCTTCAAACTAAGACTACCATAAGCGACTGCTCATTTGCTCTAAGTTCACAACAAAATGAATGGCAGGAGAAAACCTTCTTTCTGACAAGACCTCTGAGAGAACAAAGGATAAAAGGTAAGAGAAATGTCCCAGGAGGAGGATAAATTAACTACCTAATTTGAAAGCATCTACAAAGAGGCCAAGGCAAACACCAGCCTTCCAATAGTTTATCATCGCCACCAAAGACTGCAACCTCCCGGTAGTTAGAGATGGGCGCTTCCTTCTTCTGTACATGAGCATGCCAATACCCTCGATGGCAGCAACCACGACACCTGCGACAAGCACATCCCAGTCGCCTGTTTGTCCTAGAATCGTAGCCAGTGCATTTGCCGTGTAGAAGCCCAGTAGAACTAGAAATACCTTCATGGGAAAGTTCTTTCTAGCTGCGTTCAGTTTCTCCAACAGCTGTTTCCCGCCTGCACTCGCTATCCGGCCCAATCGGGTCCCGCGCAGGCCCTTGGCATCGTCGTCAAGGCGGTCTTGGGCTTCTTGTCCATCACTGGGAATTCCACCAGTGTCTAAAGCAAAGGCTATTTTCCAAACCTGTCTTTTCTGGAGAGAACTGTTTCAGCATACAAACAGCAATGCACGTACATGAGCTCAGAAATAGGTGTTTGGAACTGCCGATTAACACTACTCATGCGTAAGAAAAGGAACAATAAAAATCATACATTAAGTCATCTTTTCTCTATCCTGCGTTAAAAGGATCAGTCAATTCACAATTTGATCCCTTATTAGTCACATATGGTAGCAACTTGATGATGAGGCATCATCCACCGAGATGGAGATAAAAGAAGGTGATCTTGTCATCAGAAACAGTATTTACGTGAAAGAAGCATTAAACGAGAAAATAGGAGGAGAACCATAACAAACACTACACATCACGATAAAAAAAAAACCACTACACATCTGAACTCAGTGGTGACTCTAGAAATTATTGATGATGGAGTCATTCCCTTAGTACATAATCCTTCAACCCGATTTCCTCTATGGGGAAGAAAGACAATTAAAAAACCCGCAAATATTGGCAAAACTACAATTATTGTTAACCAAGGAAAAAAATTCGGGTAGTTAATTGCTTCAGATTTCCTCAAAGATACAGGCCAACCATTGCTGACATACCTGCAAAAATCGAGGCGGGTGTAATGTTACCATCTCTTGCTCCTTTCTTCTCGATCCTCGCATTGCATTCACACTCTCAATTCTCGCTCTCGCGGATTTTAGTAATTTAGGATGTGTTTTAAAGACTTTCACACTCGTGCTCTCGCACTTGCCCATGGATTGTGTGACTTAGGTCATTCCTAAACCTACATACAAATTATGATATAGGACATTAAACATTAATTATTATTTTTAACAAACAATGTACTACAATTTCAATTAAACATATAAACAAGTAAGTAATAAAAGAGACTAAAACCATCTTAATTATGTTTTCTATTGCTTTCAGAAAATGTAAATAAATTACATACATGAATTTTAACAATTGCACGAGGTATTACTTTTGAGAATCATTGCTTAATATTGTTATTGTTGATAGTAGTAGTATCAAATATTTCATTTGAAGTTATAATTGTTATGAATAGGGAAAATTTCTTATATATCCCTTCGACTTTGACCAAAAATTCATTTTGATCCTTCAACTTTCAATTTCGGCATAAAAATACTTCGACTTTCTAATTTTTTTCAATGTCATCCTTTAGAAGGAATCCGTTTTCTTTGAGTCCGCGGCGGGCCGTCTCTGGCCACCGGACGGCCGATCCAAGCCGTCCAAATATTCTAAAAAAAAAACGAGGGGACCAACGCAGGAATCAACGGCATCCAATGTGTGTAGGATGCTTGATCCAAACACCCTATTTTTCGTGTATATATGTATATATCCCTAAAGGATGACATTGAAAAAAATTGAAAAATCGAAATATTTTTATGCCAAAATTGAAAAGTGAAGGACCAAAATGAATTTTTGGTCAAAGTAGAAGGGATATAAAAGAAATTCTCTTATGAATACTTTTCAAACACTATGTTGCTTAGTCGCTATATAAACTGTAATTTTGTGGAAATTAAAACCTGAAATACTGGAAAATTAGACTAAATGAATACTTGAGAAATTGACTAATGAAAACTGTTACGAAAGTTTAAGTAGTCTATAGTACTTATTGGAACTGGGTTGCTTTTCAAGGAGATATTATTGTTAGAATAGTGGTGTTATAACGTTATTAATGTTTAGTTGCATGGGTAATATTGTCCTTTCATGTAATAGGGTTTACTTAAGGTTTCTATGTTTTCCCATATAATGATGTGATGGTCTCTTGTAACAAATATGCTGAATAATAGAATTTCTCTTTCTAGTTTCACTACATGGTATCAGAGCATAAGATCTAGGCTAGTGGGATATTCGCTTTCCGGCGGGCGGCTTATGCCTCACCGCCATCCGCCGGGCACTCATCATCTATTCTGTAACAAACCACAGAATCTATACAGTAGTCGTATCTTTTTTCTCCTCTTTCAGTTCTCTTTCTTCTAGTTTTATTATTTTTTCTTTTGATCCTTTCGCTCACACTGTTCATCGTTGTTACTGTTCATCACGCACTGTTATCCAATCTTTACGGTTTTAAAGAGCCAAGGTTGTTTTTTTTTTAACACTTCAATCCCTCATGTTTGTTTTATTACAGCTTGGTCCCTGAACTTTGCAGTATTTGTTTTGGTCCCTGCTTTTGTAGCAGTGTGACAGTTTGGTCCCTTGTGGATATTTCTCGGATTTTGGTGAATTTATGAGCAAGTCTTTGTCTCGTTATTTGGTCGTTAAATCCCCATTTGTTGTGCCACCGGCACCTTGTCTTGTTGTGATTTGTGTTGGATCCTTTGTTTATCTCTCCTCGTGCAATTTGGGGTGAGCACGTGAGGGGGAGTGTTGGAACTTGTCTCATATTTCTCCATTAGCAATTTTGTTTGTTGTTCCACTGCATTTGTTCGGGTACTGAAGTATTAGTGATTCTTCATTTTGGATTGGATCAAAGTTGCATTACCGCGTGGATTTGACGTTGCTTTTTGGATTGTTTTAGTCGAAGATATCAGTCAGAGCATCTCATTTTCATCTTGGCAAACTCACGATGCTCTCTGTGCTCGCATCATATGTTTGAGGGGGAGTGTTAGAATAGTGGTGTTATGACGTTATTAATGTTTAGTTGCAAGGGTAGTATTGTCCTTTCATGTAATAGGGTTTACTTAGGGTTTCTATGTTTTCCCTATATAATGATGTGATGGCCTTTTGTACCAAATATACTGAATAATAGAATTTCTCTCTTCTAGTTTCACTACAACTATCACCTGTTTTCCACACTACTATGGGTTCAACTACATTTTTTCATGGGGTCAGTCGATCTGGTAAAAATTACAGCATAATAATAGCAATTCTTGACTTTTCCATGGGGTCAGCCGACCCCACAGTTCTCTAAGTAGTGTCGCCTCGGTGACTGAACTATACAAATTTTTTGTAAGGAAAACTTTTGCTTTACAATGTATAAAAGAGCTCATGTGCACATAATGTCCATTGTTAGAAATAACCGCTTAAATTCCTGTGGGGTGCAGAATAACTTGTACCATCGCAATTTCCATCCAAATACACAACTTCAGAGGATCTTTCTTGCCATAAGGGGAACTGAAGAATGGAATAAGCTATGTTACATGGATCCTTCATTTTGGCTCAAGCACCCGTGTCGATGTGTCCGACACCATATCCTTTTGGACACTCGGATCCTCTAATTGTTAAGATACTTACAAAAAAGGACTATCAAATTAGCAAGAAAAGCAATATTTCGAGTATTTCACACAGACAGGAAATAGGGAAATAGAAAAAACATAATTTTCTTAACACTTTCTTGTTTAACTACATTTGTAAACATAGTTTACGGTACATAATCTAAGAAAATTATGCAATATATAATACAAAAAAGAGTTCAAAACGTATCCCCGTACCCGTACCTAAGTTGGGGACACATATCCACGCATCCTAAGAGTTAAGTTTAGGAAGGTCCGACGCTTGGATTTGCACCTGCACCCAATACTCGCACCCGAGTCCATGTAACATAGGGAATAAGCCCTCTATGCCTTGGCACTCCATCCAAATACACAACTTCAGAGGATCTTTCTTACCACAAGGGGAACTGAAGAATGGAATAAGCCCTCTATGCCTTGGCGCTCGAGGACCCTTTGGCAATGACAAAATCCCTTATGATTACAATGGAGCCATAACATGCTATCAAAGTTAAACAATTTTGGGACTATGCAAGTTCCCTTTAAAAGTTACTAGACCTCGAGAAAACTCCTCAAACTATGACACTGCATAGCTGATGGATCCACCACCTTCTGATAATTGGCACCCCTATGGACCCTTGACTGAGGTTTATGGTCATTGATTTGTCCATGACACTGTCACCCCACTTTGCGACAAAGATTCTATGACTTTCAGAATGTTTTGCTGGAATTTTCCTTCTAGAACAGAGCGAGTGAGCTTTAGAGGAAACTTTTTTTTTTGGGGTAAATAGTAGAGGAAACTTGCCTGGGCTACTATGATGTGTTACATTTTGGGAAAGACAAGAAATGAGGAAGTTTTCTTGTGGCCTTCTTAGATCTCCAAGATTGCTGCTAGAATGATGTCAGAGTTTAAGCTTCATGGTTCAAATCTGTTGAAATCTCTAGCCTTTAACTTTTTCTGGTTCAGAATTTGCCCATTCATTTTTGTGCATTTTCGAACAGTTCTGAGAGATTTTTAATCTTTAGCTTTCCAGCTGTCACTTATGGATCTCTATATACAGGATGGCTTGCAAGGTTTAATTTCTCAACCAATCACGTTCAAAGCTCCGTCAAGCTTAAAAATCCACAGCCACCAGAAATCAACAATTGCAAAGACAGTAAATGGCTTAAATATACCTTTTTTTAGGGGAAGGTGCAGACTTCATGCCAAGCTTCAATGTTTGCCCTTTGAAAATTGGTATATTGTTCCAGTTCAGGATAGTATGACATCTTCTAGGCATAATATATAACTTTGTATAGATTCCATTTTCCATCAATGGCAGAGATGACTCCAACATGATTGTTCCCTTCTAGGTCATCAACTGTAGATACAGCCATGAATAACGATATGCAGACTAAAAGCAACAACACGATCTCAAAGGCACAGTTACTCTAAATGACTAAGGGGAGTTGCTAAGCAAATTTATATTTGAAAAGCCCAAAGGATAGACATAGATATACCCTCTAGAACTTTTTCTTGACCACAAGTTCAGCGAGGAGGTGAACCTTCAAAGTGAAGGGAATCTGACCCATGCAACTTTGGGAGATCTCCAAGTACACATCCCAATTATACTGATTTGAACACAGACTCAAGTTGATAGCTGAAACACAAACCAGCAGTAATAAATTGAGAATCAAAAAGTTCTTATTGCCAATAGGCTACAAGTGATAGACGAATGAGAACATATCGACGCTAGAAAAATATCCAGAGAAAACAATGTCCAACTTCACATCTCGAGAACTAGAAGTCTAGAAGCTACCAGAAGGTGGAAGATCCTTCGACTCATGAAGGTAGGACATAGTATGCACACTGATGAAGGCTATATAAGAAGCTCAAGGAACAATATAAATTGATAAGCCATAATTTGGCCTCTAAGCCGAAATCTTCAGACGAACGGCACAGGTTGTCATCAAGTTAAGCACCGTTGACAGGGACTTCAAGATAGAATGGGATCAGACACCCTATTCAGGAACTAAAGGAAACAGACTCCAGTGTCCAACAGTTCGTGACACGCAACCAGCTGGAGGATAAGTATTGTAGACATGGACTTAAGGTCCCAAAAGCACAGACGGTGGAGATCCAGCCGTTTTCCTACGGGAATGATGCACTGTTGCCTCAAAGGCTTTGGGTTGAGATTCAGGCCACAGACAAGCGTCAGCGTTGCCATGATACGCTGACATGATAAGGTTGTTCAGGCAATAGAGGATGCTAAAAGGAACGAAATGGATTACTCAAGAAGCAATAAAGTAGAGGATCCTGAGTGTGCTTCTCACCCGACGTCTCTGACCTCTCCGATTTGATTAGGGTCTTAGGGATAATGTATCTCCTCCCAAGGGTGATCCAGTTTATTTTTCTGAAGGTGATGAGACTGACTACTATGATCGTTGACTCCTTGTTAGGATCTGCGTTAGGGGTGGGGTACCTAATTATGAGGGGCTACGTCATGTTCTAAAACTTCCTATTGCTCCTAAGTCCTAACAACGTAATTATGTTACGCAAAACCCCTAGGGTTTTTAGTGAAATTGCATTTTCTCGATAGCGATCTTATCATTTTAACTATTTGAATGAAATCAGGACACCATAAATAGGGAGAGTACTCTCCAATTTCATTTTTTGAAAAACAAAAAAGAAAAGTTAAAATTTTCATTTCGAATTTTCTTATATAAGTCAACTCACAAAAATGAACAAGCCCATGGGTTAGAATCTTTCTTAAAGAAACAAGAATTGCACTTCTTGATTAGGAATTGCTAAATCTAAGGTCTAGCATTTATAAGACAGCCGTAATCACACTTGAAAGTTAATCTACTTAATGAAACCAACATGATAAATTCTAGGTACAAGGAAACACACACCTTTCATTCCTTCTATTCATTTGTGTATTTCAAGAAAATAACTAGTAATCAACACGAAAAAACAAAAACAACAAACCCACATGTAGGGGTTTGAAAAATGAAAGGAAGAACAAGAATTTTATTGATGATCAACAAATGGAGTTACAATCTTTAGCAATGGAGCTCTCGTCCGATGCTCCCTCCCTCCCTTCTAGCCCACTTATAACCTCTCTTCTAACATGCCCCAAACTAATTTTCCTGTTCAATTCCCCCAACTAAGAGCATCCGCAATTTAATAATCAAAACCAAAAGGTTGTTAAAGTTAACAATGTTTGTTCAAAAAAGTGCTTACATTATAATAACCAAACTTAGCAACCTCTTAATAACTCATCAAATTTTAGCCTTTGAATAATCAAATCTAATGATCCTAACATTTTCTCAATCAAGTACACCCATCATTAAACAAAACCTTCTCTCTCTTCCACTCTCTTTCTCTCTCTCAAAAATGTTTTCAAAAAATAATTTTTAAAAACTATTTTTTTTAGAAACTTTAAAAAAAAAAAAAACAGTTTTAAAATAATAGTTTTTTTTAAAGAAATTGTTTTTCTTTTTGACAAAAGAGATTTTTTTTAAATTATTATTTTTCAAAAAAACTATTCAAATTATTATCACAGTGTGGCAACTTCTGGTTATCTAATTTTGATTATTAAATTGTGGATGCTCTAAGCACCAACCCTGGACTTCCTTTAGCTGACTCAACTCTTACAAACTAATTCCCTTGTTTCACGGTGGACCCACCACGTGTCCTCTGGAGCTGAGGGTTGCTTCTTCTTCTTTGAGTAATTGAACTCAAGCTGCTCGTACCGTATCACGCTAAAAGTAGCTCAAACTGGATACTTGCCAAAAGATAAGCATATCCTGATCGTGTTCGTACAAGAGAGGGGGATGAATGAACCCAAAACCATAATGCGAGGTTCAATTACGATATTAAATTTGACCAAGAAATCCTCTACTTTTTTCATAACCTTAAGAGAAAATTCACGATCAAACACAATTACACAACACTAGACTTAAAAAATTCTATCATCAAGGAAACAAGTAATGAGGTCCTAATTTTAGTCTACAAAAACAATGCCAAGCCCTAGATCAAGCAATCAAGATACCTCAAAAACCCTAAGTTACTTATTAAAGAAAAGAAGAAACAAAAAGCCCTAACAAAACGAGTAATAGTGTGTCTTTGTATATACAAACATATATATATATATATATTACATGTATAGGTATATGTATGAAGAGAGGGAGAGAGAGAGACCTTGGTGGTGGGTGGGTCGGTGGCGGCGGAAGGAGAACGGCGAGCGGCGAAAAGGAGCGGCGAGCGGTCAAAGGTTCAGGGGCAGCGAACCTGATGAAAGCAGTCAACTTGATAGGATTTTCAGGCATGCGGGAAATGTAAGGCCATGATTTGATTTGGGCAAAATTACTACTCCATGAATCACACCACAGGAGTTCCCTTGTTAATCCCCTCTCCCCGTGAACAACACGTACACCCAGACAGCATACACAGATCACTTTTGGACCCATTTCGGATCCCAAAAAATGATCGGAGTCGCTCATTTTGTCTAAAATTTCATTTTCAAGGTCCCCGTAAAAAATTATGTCAAACTGATTTTAACGGTGTTTATGAATCATCCAATTTTGCTTCAAAATTTAGGCCAAATTTTGAAGTAAAATTGGATGATTTATAAACTCTTTAAACGATATCGGATCGAGATGGATTTTTACAGGACCCTAAAAAACAAATTTTAAACAAAATGAGCGACTCCGATCATTTTTGTGAAACTCAAAACAAATTCAAAAATAATCTGTGTAGGCTATCTGTACAGCAAAAGCTGTACGTGTATCATTTCTGTTCCCCGGGTAACCTCCCAGTTGAGCTCTGCTCCTTCATCTGTTTTTTTATCTCTAACAAGAAGATATGGCTTTTAACAAAAAAATGAATCACACCTATGTTGCTAATTGTTTCTTCTTGATTTTTATTTGTTTTTACTAAACTAAAATAAAATTTGTAGAGAGATAGTTTGGTTTTGTCTTTATTCAAAATCCACACAATTTTTAACTCAAAGATCTTAGTTATTCATTTCAATGCTGAGATTAAAAAACACTCTCTCCTCTCTTTCCATCTCCTCACCTAATCCGTCCCCTCCCCCTCTCCTTCCCCATCACACACCCGAGTTTTTGGCCGATTTGTCTAATTTCTATGAATGAATATCCACTTTCTGAAACGTTTTGTAAAAATAGTCCATCACGCATTTTTAAAATGCGCTATTGTCTATAGCGCATTTTCAAAATGCGCAATGTCGTGGATTTGGTTGCCATGCAAACTTTGTAAAACAACATCTCGTATCTTGAAATGCACGATGGACTATAACGCATTTTGGAAATGCACGATGACTACTTTTACAAAATGTTTCAGAAAGTGGGTATTCGTCCAATTCGTTTACAGAAACGAAATTGTACAAATCGACCAAAAACTCCCACACACCCCACCTTTCAGAGACCCAACTCGGGCCGGCTCTTCTTCTCCGGCATATTCATTCCAAAAACAGCTTTTGCAACCTTGGTAGTCCCTTCGACATTAACCTTAATCAAATCCGCAAACAAATTCTCGTCCACCTCGCGTAAGGATAAGGAACCCCAACATTTTTAGTCAAAATCCCAACATCTAACCCATCAATAGTTTTTGGTTTGATGGAATTTTGCTGAAATCGAGTCAGAGACATCCTTAAGCTTATGCGGGTTTTGACCCACGAGAACTAAATTGAGGCCCTTTTTAGCCAACTAAGAGGTGAAGCCTTTTCCAATGCCGTCGGTGGGTCCAGTGACAAGTGCCCAAGATCCGTATTTCTTGAGGTTCTTGGGGGGTCTGAGAAAATTGACGTAGACCCATTTGAGAAAAGATGAGGGCTTTTTCTGAACCCAGATCAATACACGAAAGATGAGGGCTTTTTTTGGTCATGAGTAATAATCATTGAATCCTTTTATAATCAAATTTGCAAATGACATTGCTAACGGAACGCATGCTCCTATCATTCATGGAGAGGACACCAAAAGTACTCCAACCCTCAATGTTTCCTTTGTCAACCAAACCTCAACACTCTCATGCACAAAATCTCCAAAATAAATTTAACTCCAAGACCCAAATCAGCCCTACAATTTCTACCTTACCGCTCTTGTATTGTTTGTCTAAGACTCACCAAGTATTTGACATGAATGAATGATTAATCCAAGACTTCACTTGCCATTTGCATTTCCAAAAAAAAAAAAAAGAATAAGAATCACGCACAGTAATTGACCTCTCAAGACTTCACAAACTCAGACCCGAGTCAAATACTGTTAGATTGTATAGGCTTCATGTAATGTGACATGTCTCAGTAGGTTAGATGGTTTTAGCTAGGGTGCTATTTGTTAGATTCTTTGTACAAAAGGGTTCTTTTGTCATTTGTATTGTAGGGTTGTATATATTCCCCTTTTCTCTGTTAATGAAATCAGATGAGATATTTTCTCACGCTCAATTCTTTCTCTCTCTAAATTCGTTCATGGTATCAGAGCGTCACGATCTAGGGCACCAGATCTTTTTCCCACCTGGACTCTCGCCGACTACCGGCGACCTCCGGCGAACTTCGGCGAACCCAGGTTGTTCTCGTTTGAGGTCTTTCTACCTCCGGTTGGACTCGTTTTGAGTGTTTTCTGGTGCCGATTGGGTATTTTTTCTGCTGCCTATTGCTTCCAAGATCTGGTATGTGCTCGTTTTTTATGTTTGTTGCTGTTGATCATCTCTGTAAGCTTCCGCTACCGCCTCTTTGCTTCTGAAAGTGACTGGGCCTGGTTATCCGAGGTCCCTTTTTCATGTGTTTCGAAGCCTGTGGTTAGTTTACTCGTAACCCACTATTTAGAGGGCGTTTGCTGTACTTGAACAGTGATTTGGGTTTGTATTGTTCAGTTGTGCAACTTTTGTTCTTTTTTCGGCAGTCCACTGTTTTTTTAGTCTTCAATATGTCAGAGGATAATCCATTTTCAAATGAAGGAACTGGTAAGTCTAGTTCAAACAGTGAAATGGGTTATAGTCCTTTTCTTGACAACACTCCGATGGATATCTGCCGCGTCAAGTTAGATGGTTCCAATTATCTACTTTGGTCGCGTGCGTTTACACTGGCTATCACCACTAAGGGTCTCCTACACTACCTTACTGAGAATGTGGTGAAACCCACGGAGGGACCAGATCTCACAAAATGGACCAATCATAATGCCTTGGTCTTGACATGGCTGTTTAATTCGATGTCTTCTACTATTCAGAATAGCTTTATGTATCTTGATACGCCAAAGCAGGTTTGGGATGCTGTGGCAGAGACTTATTCTCAAAAAGGGAATGACGCCCAAATTTTTGAGTTGAGGAAGAAACTCAAGGCCGTTGTGCAAAACAATCGACCAGTTGCTGACTATTATGCAGAGATAATGGGGCTCTGGCAGGCACTTGATTTTTATCAAAGTTATCGGCCTGTTTGTGCTACTGATGCAGCTGCTTTCCAACAAATGGTTGGGAAAGATCGTGTTTATGACTTTATGGCAGGTCTTGATGTGGATTATGATCAGCACCGTGGGCATGTGCTGAGTCGTACCCCTCTTCCCTCTCTTGGAGAGGCTTATGCAAGTATCCAGCAAGAGGAGACTCGGAGAAATTCTATGGCTCCTCCCTTGATGGCATCCACTCCAGATCACTCAGCCTTGGTATCTATTCCTTTTCCACGGGATGGTAAAATAGGACAGAGCCAGTTGAAAGCCAAAGGTGTTTCGGTTGATCGAGCCTCACTCCATTGTGACTATTGTGATAAAAATGGTCATACCAGGGAATACTGTTGGAAGTTACATGGTAAACCTAACTCACGGGGACACCGAGGTGGTCGTAGTGGTGGTTCTGTGCGCTCTTATGCCAATGCCACAGAGTCTGCTGGTGACTCCATATCTGATACTTGTGATTCTTTTTCTCCCGAAGAGATGCAAGTTCTCAGGCGGCTAATGAGTAACCAAGGTCCTCCATCCTCTATGGCTTCTAATTCCACTACTTCCTCCCACTCTGCCAACTCAGGTATACAAGCTCATATTTCTCCAGCTTCTATCTCTATTCCTTGGATAATCGATTCTGGTGCCACGGACCATATGACAGGTTGCTCATCCTTTTTTGATTCCTACTCTACTTGCTCCGGTAAGGACAAAGTACGAGTAGCTGATGGATCCCTATCTGCTATTTCAGGGAAAGGTTCCATTCGTTGCTCACCTACCTTACCCCTTTCTTCCGTTCTCCATGTTCCAAATTTTACTACTAATCTTATATCTGTTAGTAGTCTCACACAATCTTTGAATTGTTCAGTGACATTTTTTCCCACTCATTGTGTCTTTCAGGAACTGGGAACAGGAAAGACGATTGGTACCGGTAGAGCTCAGGATGGCCTGTATTTTTTGGAGTCTGTGCCTTGTCCTTCTTTTACACCCTTATCATTGGGTCATGCCCTTGAGGCGGATACGGGTTCAGCTCTTCCTCTATTGCATCAGTGGCACCGTAGACTTGGCCACCCTTCTTTTGGTATTTTAGAGAAACTTTTCCCTACTTTAACTAAACGATGTTCTAGAAGTAGGTTCTTTTGTGAAGCTTGTGAACTTGCAAAACATAGACGTTCCTTTTATGCTCCTGTTCATCAGAGAAGTGCTTCTCCTTTTATGGTTGTCCACACTGATGTCTGGGGTCCTTCTCCCATTACCTCTAATTCTGGTTATCGCTATTTTGTTACCTTTATTGATTGTCATTCTCGTATAACTTGGGTGTATCTACTTCGAGCAAAAAGTGAAGTTTTCTCATGCTTCCAGTCATTTCATAAGATGGTGCACACACAATTTGATACCAACATCAAGATACTTCGTTGTGACAATGGGACTGAATATATGAACGGTCCCTTCAAGTCATATCTTGATGGCCATGGTATTCTTTTCCAAACCACTTGTGTAGATACGCCGCAGCAAAATGGAGTTGCGGAAAGGAAGAACCGGCATCTGGCTGAGGTGGCTCGCTCTCTTATGTTTACTATGAATGTTCCTAAACATTTTTGGGGCGAGGCTATCCTTACAGCCTCTTATCTTATTAATCGAATGCCATCCAGTGTTCTTCAATTCCGGACTCCCTTGGATTTCCTTCCTGGTAACTTTCGGGTCTCTACTCTTCCTCCTAAGATTTTTGGTTGTGTTTGTTATGTGCATGCTCCTCACCACCCCGGTGGAAAGTTAGATCCTAAAGCTCGTAAATGCGTTTTTCTTGGCTACTCCCCCACTCAAAAGGGGTATCATTGCTATGACCCTCTTTCTCGAAAGAAATTTGTTTCAATGGATGTCACCTTTTGGGAACACCAACCCTTTTACCCTCTCTCGTCCCCATCTCTTCAGGGGGAGAGTTCTAGAGGGGAAGAGATGTTGACATCTTGTGGTTTTGATTTGTGGTCATTTCCCCCAACTGTTGGTGAGGGGGAGAATGTTGGTACAGGGGAGAACATTGGTGAGGGGGAGGAGGCTTCTCCTAGCCTTAGTAATCCTGAAGGGGAGAGAGAGGAACCTGAATCTGGAGAAAGAATAATGCCAGATGCAAGAGAAAGATTGGACAGACCTGAGTTAAAAACTTTCACTCGCAAGAAAAAGGGCCAACCTGGTGCATTACCACAGTACCAATCATCACCACCAGTTCCAGTTCCTGACGCTTCAGCTGAGTCTTCTGGTAAATCTCCTTCCTCTATATCCCTTCCTTTTGATGATCTTGATGTGCCTATTGCTCATAGAAAGTCAGTTCGAACACATAAAGTGCCGGCTCGATTATGTACCCAACATTCCATTTCGCAATTTGTTTCATATTCTCGTCTGTCACCTTCGTACTCTACCTTTCTTTCTTCTCTTTCTTCTATACCTATTCCACAGGGTTGGAAGGAAGCTTTTGCAATTCCTAAGTGGAATGAAGCTATGGTAGAGGAGATGAAGGCCTTGAAGAAAAATGGCACCTGGGAGTTAGTGTCTCTTCCTCGGGGAAAGAATGCAGTGGGATGTAAATGGGTGTTCACGGTTAAGCATAAAGCTGATGGCACTGTTGAGAGGTACAAGGCAAGATTGGTTGCCAAAGGCTATACTCAGACATATGGCATTGACTATGAGGAAACCTTTGCTCCAGTGGCCAAGATGAACTCTATTCGCACCTTGTTGTCCTGTGCTGCTACTCTAAACTGGCCACTTCAACAGTTTGATGTGAAGAATGCTTTTCTTCATGGTGATTTGGAAGAAGAGGTGTATATGGATATACCACCTGGTTTTTCTTCCCCTGCCACTGAGGGCAAGGTGTGTAGGTTGAAGAAGGCCCTCTATGGTTTGAAACAATCACCAAGAGCGTGGTTTGACAGATTTCTCAAGGCCATGTTGAGACTTGGATACACGCAGAGTCATGCTGATCATACTATGTTCACCAAGAGGAGTGATGGTAAGATTGCCATCCTTATAGTTTATGTGGATGACATAATTCTGACAGGTGATGATGTGAATGAGCTTCAGATGCTTAAAGTTCTTCTTGCCAAGGAATTTGAAATTAAGGAGCTGGGGGCGATGCAATATTTCCTTGGCATGGAGGTGGCTAGATCTGAGAAAGGGATCTTCATTTCCCAAAGGAAATATATTCTTGACCTCTTGGAGGAGACAGGGATGCTGGGGTGCAAGCCCGCTGACACTCCTATTGAGGTCAATCATCATCTTGGCAGCGTGGGAGAGCATGCGGATAAGGAAAGATATCAGAGACTTGTGGGTCGTCTGATATACTTATCTCACACACGTCCAGATATTTCTTATGCGGTGGGAGTTGTTAGTCAATTTATGCATGACCCTCGTTCTTCTCACCTTGATGCTGTTTATCGTATCTTGAGGTACCTAAAATCCTCTCCAGGCAAAGGTATTTTGTTTTCAAACCATGGTCATTTGAGGTTGGAATCCTTCACTGATGCAGACTGGGCAGGATCAATTGATGATAGACGTTCTACCTCTGGCTATTGCACTTTCCTTGGTGGGAATTTAGTTACGTGGAGAAGCAAAAAGCAATCTGTGGTAGCGAGGTCAAGTGCAGAAGCTGAGTATAGAGCCATGGCACATGGTGTTTGTGAGCTTTTATGGCTTCAAACCTTTTTGCATGATTTGGGAATTGCTGATCACAGTTCTATGAAGCTGTACTGTGATAACAAGGCTGCTATCAATATCGCTCATAACCCTGTTCAACATGATCGGACAAAGCATATAGAGATTGATAGACACTTTATCAAAGAGAAGCTGAACAGTGGTGTAATATGCATGCCTTATGTGAAATCCGAGGACCAATTAGCTGATGTGTTTACTAAAGGTCTTAGTAGTAAGGTGTTTCATCGTATCCTCTCCAAGTTGGGCATGATTAATATCTATGCACCAACTTGAGGGGGAGTGTTAGATTGTATAGGCTTCATGTAATGTGACATGTCTCAGTAGGTTAGATGGTTTTAGCTAGGGTGCTATTTGTTAGATTCTTTGTACAAAAGGGTTCTTTTGTCATTTGTATTGTAGGGTTGTATATATTCCCCTTTTCTCTGTTAATGAAATCAGATGAGATATTTTCTCACGCTCAATTCTTTCTCTCTCTAAATTCGTTCAAATACCATATCATTATAATCCCTGCCCAAACCAACATGGTTAGGCTCGAAATTCTACAGCAGCAGCAGCAGCATGCAGGAAAGCAGAAGTGTCACTTTCAGGCAAATAAGATCGTATAGGCATGTACTCCACATAGCACATAGCACAAAGCAAATAAGCATATAAGTGGTAGGCATATGATCACATTAACACCTCATTCACATAAACCACACATTAGTCAATTATTGAAAAAGACACATATTAGAGATCGAGTCTTCTTATTCTCCCTATATAGGTTAACATAACTACGCCAATCACTTAAAGAGAAATGCAATGTCACATAGAAAATGAATGTCATTCACACCTGCACATGCAAAAGGTGTCCTAAATGCAATCGCCAAGCTCATAAGGCTAGGTGTATTCCCACGGTCTCCAGGTGTTCTAACCTATAGCTCATCTTTGATTGGATTAGATAGAATAGGTAAGTTTTAGTGTTTTAATGATCTCTATACAAAAGCGGAGAGGGCCCGATCATCAGGTAGCGGATTGCCTCCAAGCTGGAAAAGTTTGGACACTTGTGAGTAGAGACAGTTCTTAGTATTATCTAAAGCACGCGTGACGCAGACACTAGCCATGAATTTCAGGATTTCTGCCGATAAAAAAAAATTGAATTTCAGGATTTCCTTCCCTGTGATCCCACATAAACTGTGCAAAAGTTGAAAAGAGAATTCTGAGTTCCTATTTTGCAAGTTTGTGTCGCTTGAAACCTGTACCCATCGTGTAAACTGAAAAACCTGTGCCCAATGAGGAAATACAGGAGTATAATGGTATGAAAAGATAGGAAACATCTCACAGTCAGGCACAGAGACAACATAGTTCGGTTGGCAGGAGACAAGGGCTTCATACCTAATATTCCCACTTACTATTTTCTATTCAGTGATCACACTTGTTATACTCAAACATTTGTCCATGCCCAAACCTGTCTCCAACTTTCTTTCTTTTTTTGTAATTCAGGTCTCCGGGCCATCTTACGCGCACCTCGACTAATCCTGGGGGACCAATCACACAACACACCTGAGGGGGTCCCAATTACAAACCAGAGCAAAGTTCTGTGTGGAGTGTGAACTGGTCCCAAAAGAGTTGATAGCATCTAAGATGTTTCGAACCTTAGACCTTAGGAGAGAGTAAACCCCAAGTCCCAACCCCTTGGGGTTAACCTGTCTCCACTTTTAAAACCGGCTATAAGAAAGAAACAACTAGAAATGAATAGATCTGGCCATGCCTTCAGTACATTCCCTATGAATGAAACTAAGAAAAGAGACTTTTAGCATCCAAAAAGCCTCTCTCTCAAAGGAAATTAATAAAGGATCATTCAAATAAATAAGAGAGAATTGAACAACAAGGTGTGGACCATAACGGTGCGATGATGCACCGATAGATATAGCTGACACATTCCGAGGATATGATCACTCAGTACTTCTCTAAGATTTCTGAAAGTGACGAATACGTTCCCAGGATCGCACTAACGATGCCCAACACGATAGTTCCGGTACTCAACACAATCTGGATTTGTGAAAACAGAAACAAGTAAAGAGAAGGGTAGAGAGATTTAAGTACGACAAACAATAGCAAATATTGAGAACAAGAAATTGTAAAGTTGTGCACTATTCCAACTGAGTTTTCTCATTAAAACTCTTCGTCCGCACCCTTTTTCTTGTTTCATGTTGGGAGTGGGAAGAGGGAAAACACAGACAACAATATTTGAAGCTTCAAGTAGTAAATTGTGAAATTTGTGTCAAAAAGGTATGGGA
Organism: Rhododendron henanense subsp. lingbaoense; assembly: GCA_020567845.1. Taxonomy (NCBI): domain Eukaryota; kingdom Viridiplantae; phylum Streptophyta; class Magnoliopsida; order Ericales; family Ericaceae; genus Rhododendron; species Rhododendron henanense. The sequence goes on from CM036317.1 coordinate 5,622,237, forward strand.
GAGACAATTATGTCTTTCCTCTAAGAAATGATTTCCAGCTTCATAACCAAAAGAGACCATGAAACAATTTCAACAGTTTTCATATTGATAAATTCTTGATCCTTAAACATGATCCTCACTGATACCAGTTTTCTTGGGTGCAAAAATCCACCCAGTTTTCTTTTTGGTTGCTCCCATTGATGGAGAGAGAGTCTTAATTTCCACAAACATGAACTTTAAATCGAGGAATCTTACCTGAGTTGTTGTCGGCTTCTTTACAATTCTAAGAAAACACAAAGCTGGCATTATCACTGCCTGAATAATACCAAAATGCACCTTTGATCAGCGTAACACATACTAAAGAATTTATGTACCTAGAGAAATTAACCAAAAAAAAAGTCGCAACAAACCAATTAACAACCAACATCAGGAGAAGTTGGTGATGATGTACAATCTTTATGAAGGTTTAAATGCATCACTGTCGTTTTTATCTTAGCTTTCACCTTTTCTGATTACAACTTGGTTATGGTTAAGAATATTAAGATTCTCGATTCAACAAATACGATGTTATCCAAGGTTTTCATAAAGCATCTCTTGCCCCTTCATCCCAAGGTTTTCGAAATTTTCTAGACATAATGTGAAATTTCTCTTTGTTTCAAGACTGCCTTGGCCTTAACAACGTACGAACATAGTAGTCCGTAGAAAATGGACGCAAATTTCCTGACCCCAACTAATTGAGACTAGGCTTCTTGAGTTCAGTTGAATTGAGTTTTATCAGAACGATAAGACTTAGTACTTTTGAACTTCAATTTCCATATAAAATTACTTCTTTGACTTTCTGGTTGAATTTGTGTGAGAGTAAATAACCTCAATCAAATCAGCTTAAATTAGTAGTCAATCTAGGCAATTCCTTGAACCTAGATTATGCCATAACATTGCTTGAAGAGACCTACTCCGCAGATTCAGGGAGGCAACCAGAATCAAAAAATTCACAAAACCAAAAAGGGTAACACACGAATGATCAAGTTTCTTTTTTCTTTTTTTGCCAGCATAAGATATTCCACATGTTACTGGACAACTTCAGGGATAATCCACTCTAGATTGTTCCTATTAAGGATCACTAAGACAACGTATCAATTACGCGATGTATTCACTCATATAAGTAAAAACACGCAGTTCTAAATAGAATCAGAGGTTTATGCATACCACAAGTACACTGAGAAGAGAACCAATTAAAGCCATCACAAGACCTGCAACGAAAACAATGAAGTTGAATTCAAGAAGTTGGTCAGTTTACACAATAAAAGAAGAGATACTGTCTTGCGTTCCAATTCGTTGAACATTTACTCTTCCATTACATTTATAAACATCATCCAACTAAACTAGTCCAACAAGGTCGCAAATTGTTACAACAATGATTTGACTCAACTCCTTATATCAACTACAACACTAAGAAGCAAGGCACTCTATCTATGTGGTTAATTGAGTGTTGCTCCGTGGACTGTGGATATTGTAGACACCGATTTGTATCATAGAACATCACTTACTCAAATGAACTATGCTTCCAGAGATTGGAAGACAATTTTCTTTTTCTGGAAAAACAAAAAATAATGACAAGACATTTCTTTGGTCATCTTATCTCCTCAGGAAACTTCAGGACCAGAAACTGGCAGTCACTTTTTCTGTGTGGAGCCATCTCCCCTAAGATACTGTGGTTCTTACTGAAATAGTGTCTTAAACATAAGAATGGATCACTTACCGAAGAAAGGAATCACAAATGCAACGGCAACAGAAGAAACGACGAGTGCCATCCGCAGGAGAATGAAACACCAGAAACTAGTAGAGACTCTGATAGGCATCAGTTCCTCGATACTTCTGGCCAGTGGGTTCATCAGCAGGGCATATGTGTACATTGTCAAGGAAGCAAAAAAGAAAAAGAAAATACATAATCTGGTGGAAAACATGGTAAAGAAACCCGCTATTTACTTTCCCCAACTGAAGTCTTTAGAAAAGGATATTTAGTGAATGGGTTAATCACCTGCAGACAAACAAAAGAAAAAATCAGAACAGAAGCAACAATTGCGCAGTTAGAGACCACCTAAATCAAAAAAAAAAACTCCAAAATTTCCCAATGCAATCCATGTCCGGCACGGAAACGCCATGACACTCACACATGCTTCGGATACTCCTATATTCATGTCCGGTTTTTCATTGTTTTTATTAATCAAACACATTAGGACCATGCAAAGTCACGTTGGGGGCACATGGGGACACACTAGGTACACTTCAAGAACGCATTAAGTCAGAATGCAATTCTAAAAGTTGAGCAACGCCCCACGGTCAAAGTTTTCATTATATGTTTGTTAATCATACACATTACAGACATGCTAGGTCGCATAGGAGGCAAGTGGGGACACACTAAGTATGTGTTCAGAAGTCAGAATGCTATTCTAAAAGTTGAGCCACAGTCAAAGTTGTGGATGCTTAGTTCATGAATTCATATTTAGTACCTGTTGTCTTTGAATCTTCATGATAATAATAGCATTTGTGTCTTTTATCCTACTTTGATAGCTAAATGATTACCGCATATCAGTATCCAAGCTTCTAGTCACGCAAGCACATATGGACCCACACAAAAGCATAGAAAAAGATAGCAAGGGAGGATGGGAAATCTGATACATACTGTTGTCCACAATGCAACTTTGGAGGTTATAGAATGAGGTGGCATATTCAAAGTTATCTGCGATTGTGTGTCTTGACCAAACATGAGAAATCCAAGGATTGCAGCACCCCCATACAGTATAACACACAAAAGAAAGCTGCACATTGAAAAAGAGAAGGTGTTTAGAAGATATGCGACTGAAACGCCCATGGCATGAGGAAAATGGTTCCATACCATATTACAAGTGCGTTGGTAAATTTTCTTTTATCAGCCATGGATTGGTAAATGTTTGGGAATACAGAATGCCCGGAAAAGCAAAACCCATACACACCAATGGCCAAAGGAATACCGCTCCAGTTAACTACTTCACCCTTTTGATGAAATCCAATTCCATCCACTGTACCAAGAAAAAACAAGCAAAGAACTATCACAATTGTCGCGAAGACCCCTCCAGCTGCAAGGTGGAAAAACAAAATTCAGGCGAAAGGTATATATATAAGAGGTTCAAATTTTGGACTGACTAAAACTGATTGACTTGTTTTTGTTTTGGTCGAAATTTCTGACTTCTCCTATTCATCTCGACTCTTGATGAGCAGAATAGGTATTGGAGAATAATTTTTTTTGATCAATTGCTACAAGAAATTTCACAAAAAAAAGTCAACTACAGATAGTATGAAGCACCTGAAAGATATGATACGACACGGAGATCCCGCAACCAAACAGTAGGTAGAACGATTAGGGCGAATACTATTCCAAAGAGATGCATGGAATCCAGTTGAAAACCAGCCCAATACAACGATGTACCAGGAAATATCCTAGTGAGATTATCCCCTTCCAAAGTAATAAATTCCACACAAGATGACTGCAATGGCAGGATATCAATGTCAGAAATGGGAAAAGTACAGTCCAAGTGATTGGAAGATTAACAATCAGTGATCCACTTACATATAACTCCGAGTACAGAACAATCTGCACCAATATCCAAGAGGAAGATAATATGAGCAACTTATAAAATAAGAAGAAAGAGGATTAAACTTACTAGAGCAATCTGTTCATTTTCTCCCTTTTTCTTTTCTGTTTTTCACTTAACTATAGGAAGAGAGCTGGGCTGTTGGAGGAAGGGTTTAACTTTAACCCTTGTACTCTACTTTTCTAACCTATTTGAATGAGTTTCCAAGCATTAAGAGTTGAGGCAAAATTGCATATTGTGGTCGATAGAAGTAAATCTATATTGGCAGAGTGGCATCATCCAGTTGCAATCAACACATACCACGACAGCTCGGAGTCATACATACATATGACTATACCCATATAACGTCGGGAAAATGCATGCGATAGATATCTAGAAAATTAACTGATGTATTTAACTTTGCCCCTCATAGCACCATTAGACAACAACGATACATCTCTTTTGGACTAACTGACATGTCATCTGGTCTACAAAACAAGTTAAGAGCTGTAATCCGAAGCTAAAACAACTTACAGATACAAAAAGACGTCCAAATTTTCCAAATGCAGCTTCTCCAATATCTGGGTAGGTTGTGATGCCCTCTCTACTCTCAAAGCAGTGTCTCATAAGAGAAGCAGTATAACAGCAAACCACTGCAAAAAGAACAAGCACCGCCAAGCTTGCCCAGCCGGCTTCTTTCAAAGCGTAGGGTGTAGACAAAATCCCAACTCCAGCCAGTACATTTACCCCTGTTCCATGGCAACCGCAACTCGTAGTATATCCCAAAAAAAGTCCATCAAGCTAAAGAATTTGACTTGTACAGAAACAGGATATGGAAATTTCACCATAAAAAAACAGACTCCTCACACCATCTCGAAAAACATCAATAATTTTACCAGGAACAACTATCCCAATTTCCCAAGTATCTGTATCTCATTTCTTATATTTTTCAACAATAGAAATCATGACCAATTTAGTCTTTAGTTGCTTTTCAAAAACATAAAGCAATTAGATATCCCACAAACAAAAAAAAGTTAACGAGCAAAAGTAATCAAATACTTCCATGTGCATCAGATAACGCGTTGTAGAGAGTCCCCTTCTTTTTAAAGCAATATGAGATCTCAAACGATACCAAAACTATAGAGGTAAACTCTAATGACCTTACCATTGAATATAGTTTGAGTAAAGCTACATCCATTGCTAATGGGAAATTCTCCGGTGAATTGCTTATGAAGTGGAGCCTTATCAGACCATGATGACTGTGTTCTAGAGATCCTGCCTGAGTCTTCCTTCCGAAAACTCTTTTCATATTCAGGCAGCAATGGAGTCTTTGTTTCCAAATCCAAGCTACTTTTACTATCAATATCACAATCTGAGTATCTGATGCTAGATAGGCGTCGAAGGGTTCCAAAAATTGGTGATGCAGTGATTGTGAAGGAATCGGTTGTCTCCCTGCCAAGAAGAAAAGATTATGATTTCTGAGCATTTCAATGACATCAGTTGCCTTTGTCTTATAGAGTTTTCTCCATGGCTATTGTGAACGAAACAATGGAGTATTTCAACCAGTCATTGATCCACTTTGAAAATTTTCTACCAAGTAGCCCTTGAACTTGTGTTACCTCAAAATGCCAAAACCCAGTAAATTACGCATGGGAAGGCACGTTTCGCAGTATGGTACACCTACGTGCCAAAATGGCCAAAGCAATCCCAGAATTTCTCTATTTATTTACCTTAATGTTCTATCAGTCAAAATTCTATATGACATAGCATACCTATAATGTAAAGAAAGTGGAATGTAAAGAAAGTGGAAATTTAGCAGGACAAGTACAATGTGACAATAACAACAGAACCCATGTAGTCCCCAATCAAAAATTATATATAATATATATTTTATTTACTTTTATACTCAACGTATCCCCCAACGTATCGTATCCTTCTTTTTGAAAAAATCACGTATCTGCGTATCCGTATCCGTGCTTCTTAGAATTGGAATGTAGACTTGGCTTAAGGTTCAAGATGGGATTTTTTATGAGATTGTGCCAACTTTTGACTTTGGCTATGGATTTGTAACCTTCTTTTTACTCAAACACTTGAGGGAAACTCCATTGGAACTCTTCCCGCTCCTTTACTCAAGCCTATAACGAACTCAGTTTTACGCAAAGTGTTACTCAAATCATGGAAAGTCAAATCTTCAATCAAATTCTGGCCAAACCCCCCGGGTGTGGTTTGGCCCCCGGAATAATCAAGTGCGCACAAGGTGGCCCAGACTCCGGTCATGAAAAAAATGCTTTTGCTCACATTCATGGCTAGATTTGGGATTATCCACTAGAGTGATTCATATGAAATTCAAGCTTCTGTGTGTGTGTGTGTCAGTGTGTGTGTGTGTGTGTGTGAGTGAGAGAGAGAGAGAGGTACCTGTAACTCTGAGGCCATTGGTGAGAAGAAAAAGGCGGATAAGAAGAAGGAGGAGATCTAAATCTTCGATGGGACTCCTCCTCACCACCTTCACCAACCTCTTCATCACTGCTACTGCTACTACCACCACCATCACCATTTTCATTCCTTTTGTCTCCTATGTCATCATCCTCATCATCGTTCTCCAAGAAAAACTCAGACTCTTTCTCTCTCTCCGCCATTGGCAAACAAGCTCTTCAGAACCACAAAACCCCACACCGCCTAAAACCACAAAACCAGCACGTATATGTAGCTGTTGTATGTTTATGGACTTGGATCCTCTGCTCTCCGGTCCATGGAAAGTTATTTTAAGTAGGGTTGACAAACGTGTCAAATGAGTCTAGCAGATATTTATTTAAGCTTGGTTTTCTTATTGTGTTCGTTTTGGATTTCAAAATCTAACTCCTTCCTCTCCGCACGGTTTCACTTAAATTTTTTTTTATCTATCTATCTATATTCATTATCACAAAAACCTTCCTGAAAACTCATACCGAAATTTTTTTCGAGTAGCTTAAATTTTTGTTCATTACATGTTACACGAGCCGAAAAATAGTTTGTTCGGATTTCGTTTTGAAAGGTGGATGCACTTTAAGAAATATATAGGTTTGGTTTTGTTATGTAACAAAACTATCATGAACAAGCCTATAATAAACATTTTACGAGCTCGAACTCGATATCTTGGTTTGTCTAGCAGCACATTTTGATGATCGAAACCGTCACGTTTTAAATTTTGTTAATTTTAATTAGAGAACCTACATGTCTTGGGATATAAATGAATGGTATTGGGAATTTTTTAAGATAACCATGTTTCGGAATCATATCAACTGATTTTCTATCATCATTGGTTTTGGCAAAGTTATTGTTCTCAACGAAGTCTAAAAATTAAACGATTTCAATTATCAAAGTGAATCCGAAAAAAGTAGCATATAATCTTAACAAACCCTCTAATTTATGTGGGGACCGTAGAGGATAAACCATGTACTTATGTATATGGCATTACCTATAATAGTAAATGACACAAGTACTTACGAATAAGAGAGGAACATAGTGTTACACATATATATGGCATTACACATATATTAATTGGACCAAATTCCTACCAGTAGGAACAGGAGAGGGGAAGGACAGACAATAAGAGACAATAATAAACAAAAAGGATACGATACATGAAACCCGCTCCATAAAAGGGTTTAAAAAAAAAAAAGAGATCGTTCATATTTTTTTCACGCACACTTTTATGATTCGGGTTTTATGTATTGTACTAATCCTCGACAATAAAAACAAGATGAAAACAGAAAGACCCTTGTAGAGAAATCAAATTCAAACACGGTATAGCACATGCAAACATATATGGGTTTTGACAATAAAAACAAGATGAAAACAGAAAGACCCTTGTAGAGAAATCAAATTCAAACACTAGCTCTGCTATCCGTAGAGACAATTTGCAGAGACTCATGCAGAGACAAACCCGTTTGGCCCCATTTCGGGTCCCAAAAAAATCTAGAAAAATATCCATAAATTTTTTAATATTATTTTATGGGGCCCTGTAAAAAATCAGTTCCTGCGGATATCGATAAGTATTACTTTTGGATTCGTAGGGGCGAATTTATGGATATTTTTCTAGATTTTTTTGAGACCCGAAATGGGGCCAAACGCATTTGTCTCTGGGATTCGTAGGGGCGAATTTATGGATATTTTTCTAGATTTTTTTGAGACCCGAAATGGGGCCAAACACATTTGTCTCTGCGTGGGTCTTTGCAAATTGTCTCTGCTGTTAGAATTTTTGTTCAAACACGGTATAGCACATGCAAACATATATGGGTTTTGAGAATATTCATACCCCACCCTCTGACACCTAAGTTCCTTTTGTTTTGTTTTTGGTTTTTTTTTTTTTTTCCAATCGTCATACATCAGCGGGGGTTAGTGGGGGATGTTAGAGTTAGCACGGAGTCCAGAAGCTATTCATAGCTTGGGACCCCAAGGGTGTTGCTCCAGCAGGAGTCGAACCAAGGACCTCCCCCTTAGGGGAGAGATGACATACCAACTGCACTGGGCAGTGGTTGTCCCTTTTGTTTTGTTTGTCTGTAGCGTTTGGAGTGGAGAATATTAATGCAGGGGACATGTAAGAGTTTCCGGAGCATTGGATGGCATGACAACCACTGGTTTTCTGGAAAATAAAAAATGGGGAGAGATAAGTAGAGTATTGATAGTAATAATTGGAGATAAAATTTATTAGGAACCGTACCGAAAGATAGGGGTGGTTCTGGAAAACCCTTTCTTTACTCGCTTTCTCATTTTAAAATTTATTAGGGACCGTACCGAAAGATAGGGGTGGTTCTGGAAAACCCTTTCTTTACTCGCTTTCTCATTTCATTTGTTTTTCTTGGATGCTTTCTCATAAACAACATTGTTTTGAAAATATTTGACAACTAGGATACAATAGACAATAAGTTGTAATTAATCACTTTCTCATTTCATTTTTTTCCCTTGGATGCTTTCCCATAAACAACATTGTTTTGAAAACAATTGACAACTAGGATAGAATACACAATGAGTAGTAATTAATCGCTTTCTCATTTCATTTTTTTTCTAGAATGTTTTCCCATAAACAACATTGTTTTGAAAACATTTGACAACTAGGATTGAATACACAATGAGTAGAAATTAATCGCTTTCTCATTTCATTTTTTTTCTAGAATGTTTTCCCACAAACAACATTGTTTTGAAAACATTTGACAACTAGGATAGAATACACAATGAGTAGTAATTAATAATAGACTAAATGAACCAGTCTGGCCCTCATTAATGACTCTCGTTTTGTATGTGGTGAATGAGGCCTGCTACAATTCCATTTGGTAATCCAAACCCGTTATTTTATAAGTCTCCACATGTATAGATATGTATATCATCTTCAATCTGGACAAAGTATATTTGTCATATGAGAAATGTGCGGTCAATTTTGTCCGTTCATTTTTTCCAGACATATATGGTTTGAACATGCCTTTATCAACATCCTATTATCCTAATCTAATGATACAGACGATATTATATATGTTTAGACTAGGGGTGTCACATGGGCGGGTTTGAGTCAAATTGGGTAAGTTGTAAGTGGGTTGGGTCTTTAATGGGTCGACATTGACCCATTTAGACCTATTAATTATGTCAGTTCGATCAATTACGTACCCATACCCAACCCGACCTATTTATTTAAAATCAAACCCGACCTGCCCATCAACCAAATTACATACTATATACTAAAATTTAAAATGACTAAAATACCAATGTAGACTAAAATGACAAAATTACCCCTGTAAATCTAAATGATTAAAATACCCCTATAAAATTACCATACTTTCCTTCCACAAAAATGATCAAAAAAGTATTTTGGTGCATTTTTCCATTTTCTGGTTCTTTCAACTACTTGTTGACAAACAATTTTACTTTTTTTTCCCCTTCTTTTTTGTTTATCTTAGATAAAAATATAAAATTCAGATATACCAATAGTATTTTTATAAAGCACACGAAAAAAATTCATTCTTATTTTCACTGGACATTAGAAAGTGTCCAAATAGGAATCTTTTTTTTTATTTTTGGGTCAAACGGAAATTCATAAAAACTTACGAAACAAAGAACCACATCAAGAGTATCAACATAATAAACATAGCGTGCAAGGAAGTAAAATAACTACTAAGCCTAGCCTAAAACTTGCATAATGTTCAGGCTATCTCTAAGCACAAACTCTCTCATAGCAGTGGGCATTTCCACAAGGAATACAAGGTTGACATTTTGTTCAGCACCCCATCGAGCAAGATAATCTGCGCACTGGTTGGCTGTTCGATAAGTATGGCCAATCGTGGTGTTAGTTCGATCCATGAGATGATGGGCTTCATTTATCATCACGCTATGGGGTTCGATCCAAATAGGAATCTTTAAATGTGAACCCTATGTGTGCAGAAACTTCATGGATTGTGATTTTGATCCATTAAGTTTAAAAAAAAAAAAAAAAACAGGGGGAGATCCAAGATCAAATATTATATCCAGCTGAAAAAAAAATTACCAAAGAATTCGCAGTGGTTAGCAAAATCATGATACTCTTCAGATAACAAAGCACAGAATTCTGTCGATATTCTCTTCCTCGCAAACGACTTCGTCGAGGTCCCCTCTCCGAAAAAAAATCTAGTAACCGGACTAGTGTGTTAAGAAAATCGGTGAAAAGACTGTGTCAAAGTCCCTTCTAATCTTCTTACTTGAGTGATTTGTCTCAAGCGAGAGAAGTCGTAAAAGCATAAATTTTTTGTCGAAACTAATATGTGTTGAGCATAATTTACTTGAATGTACATATATTACCACAGCCAAAGGCAACTCTCTCTCTCCTCTTTCTATGTGCTGAGCTTTTGCTTACCACTGACAACGATTACCGGACAAAATGCACATTTCTCATTTCATTTTTTTTTCTAGGATGCTTTCTCATAAACAACATTGTTTTGAAAACATTTGACAACTAGGATAGAATACACAATGAGTAGGAATTAATACTAGACCAAATGAACAAGTCAGGCCCTCAATGACTCTCGTTTTTTTATGTGGTGAATGAGGCCTGCCACAATTCCATTTGATAATCCAAACCCGTTATTTTATAAGTCTCCATGTGTATAGATAGGTATATCATCTTCCATCTAGAAAAAGTATATTTGTCATATGAGAAATGTGCGGTCAACTTTGTCGTCCTAGACAGATATGGTTTAATTGAACATACCTTTATCAACATCCTATTTTCCTAATCTAATGATATAGAAATATTATATATAGATCTACAAAATGAACGGATCATATTATTAAATAGTTAAATAAAATTACAGTGAGTCCTTTTAATACAAGAATTGTAGTGGATCCTATTGTGTGTCAAATGAAGAGTTATTGAGTGATTTCGAGATCCTTCATGATGAGTGGGGGACCAAAATATTTGTGCTCGGTAGTCGGTACCTATCAATTTACATAGCTTTTTTGGCTCCTTGTCCTTAATGTCAGTGTACACGAGAATGGTCACGTGACTAACGTGTACCTATTTTGTCTGTTTTGCTTCTTTTTTCTTTTTGTGAACAGCTTGAAGAGCTACTCCCATCTTCCTCTTCTTCTTCTCTCTTTTTTAAAATAAAAAAAAAATTTATCATGGACTTTTGGAGCTATCTAACCCACTCCTTTTTTAGGATCTCTAGGAAATTTGAGAGTTACTAAATAATTAGCCGCCTCTCTTAGAGTTTTGAGAGCTCTAAGGAGATTTTGAGAAGCCACAGCCGCCTTGCTTTTCTGTCGGGGGGAGGCGTCCCTCTCCCTCCTCCCCCGGGCTCCTCCTCCTCCATCTGCTATCCTCTTTCTTCCCCATCTTTCCTAAAGTTTTTTTTCTTTTCGTTTTCTCCTCCCTCAGATCTGACCCTCTCTGTTTGGCGGGCTCCGCTGTCACCGGAGTCGTTTGTCCGCATGTAATCCGTCGCCGGAGCCCTTGTAGCAGCAGTGGTGGAGGCAGTGAGGGTTACGATCCGTTCGGCGGTTTTTGGGCGGCTGGATTTAGAGCAAGATTTGGAGGAATTTTGTCTCTCCATGTGGGAGTTTTGTCTCTCCTTGTGAGAGTAATAAAATTCGCATTTGGGTGATTTGTTTACTGTTCGGGCTCAAGAAGATTAATATGCATCTTTTGGTGGTTTGCTAGAAATTCATTAGTGTGCTCATTTCTGGTCGAAGTTCATCTGATCGTCTGGGTTCTTGTTGTCTTTTTTCTTGGCTAGCAATGTATCTCTTTTTGAGACTGCTATAGGATATATGAATTTTCCGCTCAGCAGAAGGTGCGTCAGGCCATGCCTGGGCTAGGGATGAAAGACATCAATCGCCTCGATCTTTCTCGTTTTGTATCAATTAGATGATTAGTTTGGCTTTATCCAAGTTATCTGTAATGAATTTCGTTGTGTAAGTGCCGTTGAGCTTTATCAATACAATACCTCTCACTTTTGTCACACAAAAAAAAAAAAAAAACCCACTCCTTTTAACTTTAAAGCATAGGGTGTTTTTGTGCTTTGCCCTCCAGGGAGGGGCAGTAGGGGCTGTTGCCCATGCAAGAAGAAAAAATAAACTTTACAATTATATTAAAATAAATAAATTTTCAATGAAAGTATATAGGCTTGCCCCCCTCTAGTATTTTGGAAAAAATAATTAAATAGTGGTAACCTTTGAAATACAAGGATACCAACATTAATTTCTAAAGGCTAAGGATTAAAATATAGCAAAACATAAAATTTGAGGGTTATGTAACATTGTGATATTCAATTAATAAAGTTCTCAATTTTTCAACCATAAAAATCCCACATCATTTAGACTTTGAAGGCAGTTTTGAGAAAATTGGAACAAAAGAGAAGAGATTTTTGGGAACCCGAAGTAATCTTGGTGAAATCTAAGGTGTAGGTATATTTTTGTCCAATCATTCATTACTATTTTTGCAATATGTTAATTTATGAAAAACATAATTAGGTATGGAGTGTTGCTATAAAGAAGAATTAGCAACAATAATCTAGATAAAAAAAAAAACTCATAAACATAAAATTCTATTACTAGCTACATTTATTAAATTAAAAACTCTCAAACCCTTAAATTTTCATATCTCACAAAGGATATTTTCTATTTGAATGCAATGGTATTGGAAAACTGGTGAAAATATTCATATGAAATGCCGATACATCTCATATTTTGAGAAATTTATTAAATCTACCCCTATATTTGTAATACTAGCAGATTACTCGTGCCTAAAGGCACTCCTAATAATAATATCATTTTTTTAATATCTGCACATATTAAAATATTATCTCAAGTCTGTATTATAAAACAGAGTGGTTTTGTTTAAAAATGTCTAGAAATATAAATGAGAGCAACAGTTATTGCCATCGAATTATTTCTGTTAAAATAATAGCCATGTGATTAAAAAAAGAAACAAAAAATCTAATTATTGCTTCCCCCCCCCCCCCTCTCTCTCTCTCTCTCTCTCTCTCTCTCCCTTTTCATAATATTTGCTCTCCCTCTCTTTCTCTATCTTTATCAAGTCTGAGAGAAATAGAGATCGAGAGGAAGGAAACTGTTACAAAAAAAGGGAGAGAAATTTGGTAAGGAAAGCAATAATTAGGTTTTCCTTTTTCGTTTCTTTTCTAATCACTGGTCTGTCGTTTTCGTACCAAAAATATAATTTATAAAACAGGGAATTAACTAATATTCCGAAGAATAGTGGTCAAGTCCGAGATCGTCCACGGAGAGTAAAAAGCTAAGTTACGGTACTTTCAATTAATTTCTAATTTAATTCGGAAAGTAAAGAGAAGTTGGATTTGTGATTGATTTGATTAAACTAAAACTAAACTAGAAAGCGATTTAAGGATTTTGAAACAAATGAGAGACGAGACTAGGGTTTCGATTCCACCTTCCCCTTGCAATATAATCGTTATAAAACCTAGGGTAATTATTCAACATAAGACAAATAAGATTGTCGCTAGGGCTTGCAATCCCTATCGAAAATTGTCAAGAGGATTCACAGGTTTCGTACACCGTAAAGGCTATCTCAACATAGCGCGGATCGTCTCATTGGATTTAACCAACGGCTCGACCCGTCTAACGCAGTATAACCCATCTCAGAGACTATCCTGGATAATTGAAAACTATTGTATGACAGTGTTCTACAATACACACCTCTTATTTGGGTGTGTATCATATGCACCCCCAAAAATGTTACGAATTGATAGAAAAAAGTTATGATTTTTTGTATAAAAGTTACGAATCGACAAAAAAGTTACGAATCATAGAGAAAATGTTACGAATCGCACAAAAATGTTACGAATCATAAAGAAAATGTTACGAATCATATTCCTGAAAAGTTACGAAACTCTAAAAAATGTTACGATTTGCTATGAGGTGGCACAATATAGACCACACAACGGGTGCATATGGTACACCCCAAATAAGGGTGTGTATTGTAGCCCTTCCCTAGATAAATAGGAAAAATCTGTTCTTTCATAAAAACTATGAATCATCCCAAGTCATACAATTCATTGTTGAATAAAACCCTAAAAATTAAACGATTACATTACTCGGAGAAAGTTTCCTCGTCGCCCTAGCCGGGGCTGCTTAGCCGTGCATGTAGATTGAGATGATCCGGCAAGGATAGAACTCCATTGAAAGCTTTTGCCGCAGCCGTGCTCTTGCTCGTCGTGGGAATAAGATATCCTGATGGCAGCACCGTTCTCGGTTTATGCGTGAGAAAAAGATTCCTGATGGCAGCCCCGTTCTCGATTTTGCCGTGGGAATCCGATCCCTATCAAAACCCTTTTTCTCTTTTATATAGTAGCCTGAAGTCGGTTCCTAATATCCTTGTTTATTGTTTTCCGAAAACAAAACCTTAGGCTCCGTTCAGTTGCCAGGAATGTTGTACCGAAAAGTTATTCTCAGGAAAAGTTAAGTCAAATGAAGTAAAGGAAAAAGAAATCAATTTTCTTGTGAGTGTTCATTTGACAGTTTTTTTTGACAGAAAAACTGGCTCCGTTCAGTTGTCGAGAAAGTTGTGTGGGAAATTGGTTCCCAGAAAAAGTGAAGTGAGGTGAAGTAAAAGAAAAAGAAAATTATTTTCCTGTGAGTGTTCATTTGACAAAAGAATTTTGCAAGAAAAATTAAGGTTTAGTTGTTCATTTGTCAGGAAAAAGAAACTTTTGGGAAAATTTTGTGAGTGTTCACTCATTTTCCTTTTCCCGCGACGCAAAATCCTGTGTTTTTTGCAGGATCACTTTTGCAGGAAAGTAATTCCTGCAGGAAAACTTAAATTGGTAAGTCCTAGAATTTTCCTGCCAACTGAACACTAGGAAAGTTATGGGAAAGTTGATTTTCCCATCCTTTCCTGTACTTTCCTGGCAACTGAACGGGGCCTAAAGTTTAGTGGTTCATTTGCCGGGAAAAGACACTTATGAGAAACTTCTTTATTTTTATTCCCATGGCTAATTTTAAATAAAATTAACTTTGAGAGCTAAATAATAGGCTATCATATTTCAAAAGTTAACACATACGGAAAATGTATTTTATCTAATGCAAAGCCTTAACATGAAATGAAAAAATCAACTTGAAATTCCCTATTCAATTTGCTATATTCTGAATGGTCATGCAACTCTCCCATTTAAATTGACATTCTCTGATAATCAACCGTACAAATAAAGTTTAAAAAATAAGTAGATGATAACTAAATAAATAAATATTAAACAATCGTGCTTGATTAGTTGCCGATGCAAAAATTCACTGAAAATTAGTTAGTACAAAAGAAAATTGAAGACTAATGACAAGATAAATAAATACTTCCAAAAAAAATAAACTACCAGTCTTTTTCCACAACAATTATCTCAAAAAGCACTATAGTAGTCGAAATTATTGTTGCTCACATAAATCTCAAAGTGTCTTTCTAAGAACCTAATTTGTATTTTTTTGTTATTGGCGTCATTCACTTTTTTTCTTACCCGCCAATTATTTTGGCCCCACAATGGATAAAACTTTTCCCGTGACGCAAAATCCTATACTTTTGGCCGGATCACTTTTGCAAGAAAGTAAATCTTGCAGGAAAACTTAAAAACATGTTTCCCACTACTTTCCTATCAACTGAA
The DNA here is from genome assembly GCA_020567845.1 of Rhododendron henanense subsp. lingbaoense. NCBI lineage: Eukaryota > Viridiplantae > Streptophyta > Magnoliopsida > Ericales > Ericaceae > Rhododendron > Rhododendron henanense. Next base: position 5,637,949 of record CM036317.1, read on the forward strand.
CACAACAAAAGTCATGGGAAAATTGATTTTCCCATCCTTTCCTGTACTTTCCTGGCAAGTGAACGGGGCCTTAGTGGGCACACCTTTTTCTCTTGTTAACTGCCGAAATTTCTTCTTGTAATTGTTGGGCCCAATTACCATTGCAGCTAGGAATTTAATCTAGTGCTTCTCTTTTCTATTACTCTCTTTCATTGGCACCAACTTTGCTTTGACACAAAATAAAATCCGACTTTGCGCTTTAGCTCCAAATATTATTCATCAGCTCAAAGAGTCCTGAAATATAATTAACAAGTATCAAACTCCAAGTAACGCACTAAACGGACATAACAAACCTAAGTTAGGGGGGCGTAAATAGGCATATTTACGCACCTATCAATCACATGGCTACTATTTTAACGAAAAATAATTTGATGGCAATAAATGTTGCTTTCATTTATATGCCTAGACATTTTCAAAGAAAATTTCTCTATTTACTATTTTAACAAAAAATAATTAGATGGCGATAAATTTGCTCTCATTTATATATCTAGATATTTTCAAAGATAACTGCTCTATTTATACACATACAAATGAGAGCAACATTTATCGCCATCGAGTTATTTTTTGTTAAAATAGTAACCATGTGATTAGAAAAGAAACAAAAAAACCTAATTATTACTTTCCTTGCTAAATCTCTCTCTCTCTCTCTCCATAATATTTGCTTTCCCTCTATGTCTCTATCTTTATCAAATTGGAGAGAGGGAAAACAAATGTTCTGGAAAAAAAAAGAAAAATAATGCTAGGGACACATCAATTTGTCACACTCCAACCACACTCTTCTCACATGCATGTGTGAGAATCCAACAATAAATGTGTAGACCCCACATGTTTGTGAGAAGGAGTGTGGTTGGAGTGTGACAAGTTAATGTATTCCTAGAATCAATTTGTCATGTTTGGTAAGAAAACTTGGGAATGAAATTAGGTTTTCCTTTTTTGTTTCTTTTCTAATCACATGACTACTATTTTAATGAAGAGTAATCCAACTTGATAAAGATAGAGATAGAGGGAAAAATTTGATAAATATTACAAAAAAGGACATAGATATTTGGTAAGGAAAGCAATAATTAGGTTTTCCTTTATTGTTCATTTTTTAATCACATACCTACTATTTTAATGAAGAGTAATCCAATTAATATAAATATTGTTCTCATTTGTATGCCTAGACATTTTCAAAAAAAATTGCTCTATTTTATAATACTAGCGTATGCCCGTGCCTGAAGGCACGGCTGCAAATCATTATGTGCTCACATACAACGTACACAAATCATTATGTGCTCACATGCAATGTACACAAATCATTATGTGCTCACATGCAATATCTCTAGTGATGAAATTAACATAAACATTCAATGCATGGACATTCTCTTAAGGCACAGGTTCAAGCACATGCCAATATAATATGGCCTCAAATGACATCAAAATGACAAATCTATATTAAATCAATCAAATTTCCCTTTTAAGCTACGCTCATGAAAACATGTCTGAATTTTTATCGCAACACATTTTGACATGATATTATACACTCGATCATAGTATTGATCACATCCCAAAAACCCAATCGTCTTTATAAAATCCACTATAGCAATTTTGAAATAAATAAAGTTTCATATTTGATCCATATGAGTCCTTGGGCCGGCTAAAGGGAGAGGCCAAGGAAGCACGTGCTTCGGGCCCCCAAAAAATGTTAAAAATGAGGGCCTTCAAAATTCTAGGATCTCTATATATATGTATGTATATATGGCCCAAATTTTTTTTGCACTTAGCCTCCTTTACACAAAATGGGCCTAATTGAAATTTAAGAGCCACAAAATAGGCCCAAATGGTAGAATTACTCATTAGAAACATTGGGACGATAAAAAAAAAAGGAAGAAAAGAAACGCCTGAGGAGTAATGGTTTTTTATTATTATTTATAATGGTAGAATTACTCTTTTGTAATGGTTTTTTTATGAGAATTTTTGTAGACCACTTTTGTATGAAAAATATAGAGAGGCCTTATTCAAGATGTTCGCTTCCGACCTCCAAAACTTATGAGTCAGCCTTGCATACGACACCAATGATTGAATTTAATAAAGTAGAGCAACATCTAACTAATCAACCCAAATTAAGTAACATAAGGAAGCAGAAAACATGACAGAATTGTGCCTTTGTGGTGATTTCACTTATATCTCCACATAGATTTTGACATTGCAGACTTCGATAGCTTCAACCTCAAACTCCTAGGGTTTATGCGGGAGGTTGTAGCTACAATCTGTATAAGATCAATATTTTTTTCAGCTCATAAATACAATTTCAACCATCAAAACACTTTCCATATCTGTGCATGTAACAATGAAAGCTAAGCTACTTTTGAACGAGGTGCGTGGGGATCTTAGTCTTGAAAATTAAATGAAGTTTAGGAATGGATAATAGAAATAGAGTGTCAAAATGAATAAAACCATCCTCTTTCTATTTTTCTTCCCTTTTTCATGGTTAAACATGCACTCTTAATAATCACAATCAAATGAAGAGGAAAACATAAAGAACTAAAGTAAGAAGTCTGAAAGTTAAGATGCAACACTTGGATTTTTTTAATTAGTTTTAAAAAAAGCATGTTCAAGAGTATGAAAACTAATGGGCTGAGTACCTCTTGAGCAAATACCAATCTAACTTGGACCTCCTCGTTCAGTCAATGAACCAAATCTTCCTCTTCAAATAAAGGGAAATCTTCCTGCACGATGGAGTGCAACAAACCAGAAAGAACAAATATGAGAAGCTCCAAACCACAAAATAGGGAGACTGAGCTATTAGCCTCATAACAATGATCGTAACAAGATTAGAATTCCAAAAAAAAGATTGAGAAAATAAGGAAAAGGTGGCAATATTAGAGTTCCAAGAAAGAACTTTACGATAGAGTAGTCGATTTTAAATCCACAAAGCACAACATGAAAAAGTATTTTTCCTCTCCTGCTACACTATAGAAGGAGTGAAAAGTATGTTTCATTTGCAGCAGATTATAGTTGGTTTCATGAACTATCTCATCTGGTAATAAGATCGTTTGAAAATTCCTATCAGAAAGTGATCTTCCTTTTATACTAAAGGCTTAATTAATTGGCAATATACATAAAGGTGATGTTTCTAACCTCAGACAACAACATGTGTTTTGACTTTTGAGTAGTGGTCTACAACAAACATAAACCAGAAATTGATAGAAAAATAAGAGACTTAATGGTGGATTATTTCTGGGCACTTATTGGCTCCTAAAAATTGGTAATTTTCAAGAGGGAGTGATTTAACAGCCACACAAAAAACTACTGTCGGGATAGTGAAAAAATATCTAGAGTCATTGACCTCAATTATCACTGTTGGATCAACCACTGTCACTCGACATGAAGCATTTGGGAAAACGTAAAACATGTCTCTATCTACATGTCTAAGGAGGGTATTTACCTTCCCAAGGACCAAAAAAGGCTTCAAGGAGGTAAAAATTGCAACAGCCCATTTGGTGTTGTTGCCGGAAGTAACCGATGCGACCTTCTCTTTTCTCTCATTTCACTTTTGTGCATCTCATTGCCTACAACAAAAAAGAGGTATATGAAAGGATGGAAATAACAATAGAAGAAACCACACTCGTAGTCTACTACAGAAGAGATTTCAACCACATTATGTATCCTCGGGTTTGGACGAATTCTATGGATAGATCATACGAAATGTTGGGCCACAATGCATATCCATTCCACTTATTTGATGGCATTATTGAAACGGAGAAAAACAATCATAACTGAGTTTGATAGCCAGAAAAACAATCATAACCGAGTTTGATGGCTAGAAAAACAATCATTACCGAGTTTGATGGCCAAAATTGAGAGAGAGAGAGAGAGAGAGAGAGAGAGAGAGAGCCACTACATGTTTCTATGCGATAACATTTTATCAAACATGTAATTAATAGGCAAGAAATTGGACAGTGACAATCAAATAAGGCAATGACACCTTAGTTGTGTCTTCAAATTGATTTTCTTTTTGTTAAAGATGATTAAGGAGAATTAACAAGAACTACTAATATATAAATAACTCCTAGAGAAAATCAATTGAATGCGTTAGAAAACCAAGAGACCATAAACACGGACTTCACCAAATTAAATGACAGAAAGTAATAAGAAAGGGGACAAAAATGATTACCCTTCTAATTAAGATGAAACACTCACGCAATTGACTAAATACAAAACACATACAATAGGAAAATCAAAGTGATTTCAAGATGAAAATTTGATTGGGCTTTTGCATCCTTTATGCTAAAATTATATAGTATATTCGATTTGTTTCCGTTGCTATATGTGTGATTTCTGCAGTTTGTTTGCCTTAAACAAATGGGAACAAAAATCTTAATTTTCCGTTGATATTTGTACGTTGAATACTTGATTCAACGTGATATACCGATCGCCTAAGAATATATCAATCGCCTAAGAATAGAACTTAGGCGTTGCTTGGCAAAGACGAAGAAGTAGCACTAAGAATAGAACTTACCTCACTATCGATGTCTCGGCAATGGTGCTTATGGTTCAATAATTTCGAAGTTGGAATCAAGCAGAAGACAAACAAATCATATAAATCTTCATGTAATTCTTCTCCCAAATATTCCTTATTTCCAAATACATCGCTAGCTAAATAAAAGGTATAATCAAAATATAAATCTTCCTCGTGATTTCGGAATAGAAGTAGCCGAGAATAATTCATGGTGCTTAAGATCACGATGAAATTTTTGTACCATCCTTTCCAAATAGGAGAGATCCGAGAGAATGAGGAAAGTAAAAAGGTGGAATGTAGATGTTAATATAATTTTCATACGTTTCCCCCCTCTCCCACCCATATCAAAAACCGAGTATAGAAATGAAGGAAAATAATTAATTTTCCTTCCAAATCTGCCATGAATTTGTTAGACTGCATGGGAAATGAAGTACGTTTTAAAAATGCCATTTCTAGAGTTATTTCATGTTATGTTGACCTTAGATGATCTTCCTGTGATTTCGGGAAATTACAACTTATGAAAAATATTTGTACAATCCTTTCCAATTATAATTGTAGCCCTACTACCCGTTAATCTTAGCCGTTGAAAAAATATGTACCGATCCTATGGTCGAAAATATACAAATTTGAAAACCACCTTCCCATATTATATAGAAGATAGATAGATTTATAGAATGACCTCTTTGTTCACGAGTTTATCGAGTCAAACACTCATATGCTCAAGTTTGGCTTGAATTCATAAACAAACAAAAAAACGTGATTGAACTTTGCTTATATTTTTTTAAACGAGTTTAAACAAGCTAAAAGTCGAGCCGAGCTCAAACTGTTTGGTTCGTTTAGCAGCCCTAGGTAAGTCGTTACTACTTTTGCAATCTGTTAATTTTTGAAAATCATAATTAGGTACGGTGTGTTGCTATTTGTACTTTTTTTTTTATTATAGTTTTAATGCATTTACATTGCTATGCATGGTTATTTTTATTTTTTATCTCGCATACATGGTCGCCCCCATATAGTGAAATTCCTGGCTCCGTCCCTGTTGCCCTCAGGTGTTTGGCCTTGGCCCGTTCTGGTTAGATTCCCCTCATTTCCCCACTCAATGTACCTTTTATTTAGTTTCTAATAAATTTTATTATCGATAAAATAAAATAAAAAACTTTAAAGCATAAGGTGACTGGTTTAATTAAAACTAAACAAACAATTATTCAATGCTCTTGGATTAAGGTCATGTAGCACTCCAAGTATGTCGTGATGATAAATACCGCATGACTTATGATTTTGTGTTGGATGAAAGGGCATTGTTGTGTCTTCAATTCGGGCCTCGTTCCGAGCTTGATTTAATTGAGATATATATATATATATATATATATATATGAAAGTATGACACAAACTAAAGTGAAAGAGGTTGAGTTTGATTATATGATAGTAGCATACAACTTCCAAAAACTTAAAATATATGGATAATTAAACAATAAAAAGTAAATTAGTGAATTTTTTTTGGGGGTAATTCAAACGCATGAGCATTGAGTCCTTAATTCATTACTAACGCCACAGAAAAGATTCTTCCCTTGAAGTACTACTCTAGGATGGAATTACAATTACTAGTGCAGAAGAAGCTTTTCATAAGTACAAATTAGTTTTGCTTCCAACTCAAGAAATGCATTATACTCTTCCTCCTTCTCAAGTTTCATACTACTAGCATATATATAATTAATCAAACTCAACCTCTTTTCACTTTAATTTGTGTTATACCCATCACAAAATTTCCAAGGCGGAGATAGCTAGATGGGTCAATCCCTGATGAAATTTGCTCCAGGTATGCCAGCCCCTCTCTCTCTCTCTCTCTCTCTCTCTCTCTCTCTCTCTCTCTCTAACACATGCTGTGACTGTGAGGTCTTAATTTGGATATGCAGATTTTCATGGGCTAAGGCTCAAGTAGGAATGACAATGGGTCGGTTTGGCCCGGGTTTTTGAAACCCCTTGAATAGAAATTAACTTGACGGGTTTCTTTTCACCTAGACGGTAGTCACGGTAACTGTATTCGACATGGATACTTTCGGCTTAATTTTTCTATGTACAAATAGTTTCTCTCATCTACCCCAATAGAAATGTACTAGTATTTAAAATGTTCCTCAAAAACCAAACCGAACAGGGCCTGAATTAATTAATTGAATCAACTGGTTAGCGATTTACGATTATTTGTCGAAAACAGGGTTTGTGTGATTGTTACTTGTGGTTTTTTATTTTATTTTATATGAAGTTAAATTTTTGCAATCATTTTACAACCACAAACACGAAGCCCGTGGCCATAAGAGTGCATTTGTTTGTCCAAAGTATTGCCGGTTTTAGAATTTTCCATCACAACCACTCCCCCCAAATGTGACTCTCTTCATGATACTTAGCCATTTTGTATGCAGGAAGTGAGGAAAAAAAGGCCAAGGAAATCGGTCCTATAATAGAAAGCTGCTATGATACTTACTTCTCCGGCACAGATACGGTTCGCTCAGCCGATTTCTTCCAGGCAGTGTGCGAGACGATCGGGTACACTGTTTTTCTAACCCGAGCACAATTTTGTTCACCCTCACTATATTCACCCTTGGCTAGGGTATTCCAAATTTGAGTCATCCCACTTCGATGGACAAAAACGGTAATTTTGTCCAGATTCATTTGCTAAGAGACCATGCAAAAATTTAGATAAGTCTGATACGGTTGGTGGTTGATCTAAAAGCTTATTTTTCTTGCTTCAAAATTCTTGACTAAAGAATTGGATTTTTAGACTAAGGCACTTGTATCCGACTGACCTAAAATTCTCTATAGCCTCATAACAAATGAAATTGGACAAAATGAATAGTTTCGATTATAAAAGTGAGATAGGGAATGAGCGTTGCGAGGGTGAAAAAACTTGCACTCGACGAATAGGGATACTTTTGGTATCTCCGCAATTTAATCATGCTAAACATTAACAATCCGTTTACTTTTGGAGATTCAGTGAGAAATTTTAAGAAACGGAGGAAAATGGAAACTCATCACTTGCTTGGGTTATGATAAATGATGAGAAATAATTTAACACTAATATCACAAACCCATTTTTCACATAAAGTGGAGAGATTTGGTGAGAAACGCTAGTGAGTTCTATTTTTCTCAGCTAATTATTCAATAGTCTCAGAGTACCGTCACATGGTACTTCGGACCACTTTACAATCACACGTTTCCGTGAGATCTACCAAATGCGACGGATTAATTCATATGATCTGTTGGCCTTTTGTTCATTGACAGAGAGATAAACAAGAACCTCGGCAGCACGCAGTTCCGGGTGCCGAAGTCAGAAACACTTAAACAGGTGTACGAAGTAAGTATTTCCCCTCTTGCCTGTAGGTTGGAGTTCGTTTGCTAGCCGGACTAGTTTTTGAGATTAATTAAGAGGGTAAGAAGATGATATACTTCTGCCATTCCCCCCCCCCCCCCCCCCCCCCCCCCCCCCCCCCTGGTTGTGAGCCAGGAAAAGCCCACATCAGAGATCGCTTTTTGTGGACCGGGAGCTCGCGATAGGAATAGGATCCTCTCTAGCCATTGAAAATGACTTGACCGTTTTTGTTTGGCCCTTTGTGGGCCTTTCGCTCACTTCAACTATTAAAACAGTTCTTTTTCTAGAACTCGGCGAGAATATCAACCGTTTCATTCAGATTTCGATCAATATAAATTCGGTAAATACGTTATCGTTTTCCGCCCTCTAAATTAATTCCTTATCATTTCCAGAAGCACCACCAAGGCAAAGGAAAAACCCTAACAAAGGAAGAGTTCCAGAAGATCCTTCAAGATGTGGTAATGGAGGCAGGAGTTTCTGGCATTGGAGCCAAGGACTTAATCCTCTACATCTTTGGGGTTCCTGTGACTGCTCTGTTCATCAAGCAGAGGATCATCCCCGGAGCACTTCCGAATGAGATTTTCATCCCTGTTATCACTTCTGCCACTGTTTTTGTTCTTGCCAAGCTTAACAAGATATGAAAAACACAAGAGTGTATATGTATAATGTATGCATGTGCATGAAGTTGAAATATGTCCTTCAAGTTTCACTTTATTAATAGAGAAGAACTTATTCACGGAGCTCTGTGAATAAGTTTTTACAGAGGTAAGTCGCGCCAGTCCGTTCCGGTTTTTGGACGGTCCATGAATAAGTCAATCTCTTATTAATATCGCTACCCTCTTCTTTGAAAATGTATTGTTTTAATTTGATGTTGTTGGATGATCTTAAATCATGTCAATTCCACATGCCATATCAATTTGCCTATAACATTGATGCGCCTAAAGGTTTTGTTTTCTTGAGGGGACTGGACCAAGCAGGTCCGCGATTGGAGTTCAGCTCGGGCCTCATTTTGATGATCTGAACAACTTGTTATGTAGATGCCGGAAAAAATCAAGTTCATCGAATCTCAACAAATACTTGGTTGAATTACATTTATGTTTGAAACATATGTGATTCAATGAGATGACTACAGATGAATTTATCATTATTTTTGTCCCCACAATTGTTATATTGCAATAAAGTAGTCTTAATTTTTAATTTTTTGCCATGTAACATGATCAAAACCCCAATAGTTACTTATGAATGGGAAAGAAAAATAACCCTGCAAAAAAAATATATATTAACCCCAATTGTGCTTGTTCCTGAAATAAACCATCTTTTTTCTTGGGATTAGAGCATAATATAATGGTGTGGTTAAAGCAATCATATCAATAATTGACTTATTCACAGATCAATAAAACCAATGTATCAAATCATCGATGTAGAACCATTGGGAATGACTTCGGTGCCCCGGTCATTTTGGAAACACCGTAACTTTTGGCATAACAAAACTATTATGAGATTACAAATATAACAGAACCATAGCAAGACATAACTTGTTTGTTATGCCTTGGTTGTTTTTTTGGATATTCTTTGGTTATGCCTTGTTTGGATTCTGTTATACTTGTAATGGGTTTTAGTTATGCTCATAATGTCGAAATTACGCCAAAAATTACGGTATCACCAAATTGACCGGGGACACCATAGCATCATCCACCATTTTATCATGGGCTGCATTGGATTGTGGAGACAGGGTTCCAAATAAAGGCCATTTCGTATCGGGATTTCGAACATCCGTTGCCGTTATTTACTTATGTATTGACCGATATGCATCGATGTAGTCTGTTATTATATGATACATGACTGTACCACCAATAACGTCACGTTTCCTGATACCACGACTTAAAACCCTGGTAGAGAAAACGAAATCCATTACCCCAGCCCTCTTGTAAGGGACCTCTAGCTGTAAATAGCAATTCTGAAATCACCTTAATATTTGCCATTCCTCCAAATGTGAGTCTTGAGAGGTATTAGCGGTTGTGAGGAGATCCTAAAGCCACAAGGAGAGCGAAGATAGTGACAAAGAATGCTTCTTTGACCAACATTTACCTGAAATCTTCATGGTTGTGATGTACCAAAAGATTCATTACCTGTAAATATATTTCAGAGATAATTTTAGGGTGCTGATTTTGGAAAAGTGGAGAGCCTGCGTACAAAATTAGAGCGTGAAAATCAATTTTCATAATTTTACGACAGCTAATGTTTGTACTTTGTAGCCAGAGTTGGCCGATGCATAGGTACGTATGACATGTCCGAAATTCCGTTATGTATATGCTTATACGATACGCAATGACCTTTATTTGAAACCTTGTATGTATAATAAATAGCCCATTTGAAGTCCCTTACGGTCGCTTTTGACCATTCCCGTAGCAACAGATGTCCCCATTTTCACCTTATTTGTAGGGCTTTTTGTGCACTTCATGTCACACCACCCAAAACACAACTGAAATGTACCCAAAAAAACCAAAATTATGGACCAAAAATTGTCAAAGACAAATGTTTGTTCCGTTTGGTTGCAATTACATGAGAGAGAGAGAGAGAGAGAGAGAGAGAGAGAGAGAGAGAGAGAGAGAGAGTCATGTTTCAATCTTTGGATTTTGTTGCATTGTACAGCCATGTTGTTTTATCACACCATTTTTCCATATTGGCTGATCTCTAAAAAAACTTGTTGTTTAGGATCATTTGAAAAAAGAAATAGTTGAAACCATCATGCATTTCCGAACAATCTGAAATAGAGAGATTGTCGAATTTCAGAAAACAGAATTGCGGTATCATGAAGGCATGGGAGGCTACGGTTCGCAAGACGCAGGCTGCAGCAAAGAAGCGAGCCCACAGCCTTTTCGGGACAACATACGTTGCACATGCAGAGGATGACGACGATGACAAAGATGATGAAAGCCATGATCGCGGACAGGGAAAAGGACTGGGCGAAATTTACATTGCGGACAGAGTCCTAGCCAATGGGGATTACTATACGGGCCATTGGTCTGATAATTTCCCCCACGGGCTAGGAAAATACTTGTGGACCGACGGGTGCATGTACATAGGAGAGTGGTACGGAGGCAAGACAATGGGCAAAGGAAGGTTCAGTTGGCCTTCCGGGGCCACCTACGAAGGCGAATTCAAAAGCGGTTACATGGACGGAAAAGGCACGTACACGGGACCCAATGGCGAGACGTACAAGGGGCTTTGGGTCATGAATTTGAAACACGGGCACGGGATCAAGACCTACGCGAATGGCGATTGTTACGACGGTGAATGGTGTCGCGGGTTACAAGAAGGCCATGGTAAGTACCAATGGAGCAATGGGAATCATTATGTGGGGGAATGGAAAAATGGAAGTATTTGTGGCAAAGGCACATTTAGTTGGAGTAATGGGAATAGGTTTGATGGGTATTGGGAAGATGGGTTACCTAAAGGAAATGGAACATTTAGGTGGGAAAATGGGAGTACCTATGTGGGGAATTGGAGTAGAGATCCAAATGAACAAAATGGGACTTATTTTCCAATGGGATCCTCCACTCCAGAGGAAAATCTTGATTGGGACCCTCAGGATGTGTTAAATGTGGATTTGGGTGATTGTAAAGTTTGTCCGAATGAGAAGGTTCCGATCATGCCGTCGCAAAAGAAGCTCGCGGTGTGGAGGTCAACGAAGGCGGCGGATTCCAACGTTAGGCCAAGGAGAATGTCTGTCGATGGGAGACTGGATGCAGGGGAGGATAAGGAATTCAACCGGATGCGAATGTTGGAGGGTGGTGTTGGGGCTTCGTCGACTTGGGATTGTTTTGATAGGAATTTGACGGTGGGGAGAGAGATGGAAAATGGCTTAGCGGGGGTGCAACTCGAAGATGCGTGTAAGAGAGGGAGCGCGATTAAGATACCAAATGTGGTGAAGAGACAAGGAGTGACCATCTCTAAAGGACATAAGAACTATGAGCTAATGCTCAATTTGCAGCTGGGAATCAGGTAAGTATGATGAGATAAACATCATAATGACTTAATAAAATTGGTTAGTAAATGTTGGGTATTTCTAGATTGTCGTAGTTTCTTACATAGGTTTTGACCAAGGTTTTAAATAGCTGCAGCTATGTAGCACGTATCATTTTTGTTCCTTTAGATATACCGGCCATACCCAAAATTCGCACGCATCGTTTAGAAAATGGGCGGTCTAACTTCTTCAGAAGCAAATGCCAGAATGACAATGGTTCCAACTTCATTCCTCTCAATCAAACACTGCTTTGGGATGATAACCATTGGGAAATGCAAAGTTAAATGCCAATGATGGAAATTTCATGACTTGGGTATTCTTCAAGCTTTGCATTCAACCTGAAATAGAAAACTGATACCCAACTCTTAACTAAGACTTATGTCCACATTTTTGGCCCACCGGTGCAGACACAGACGTGTTCAGAGCCGTTTGGTGTACCCAGTGGGTGGGACGGCTTCCAGAAACCAGTGTTCGATTGAGCGTCCAAATGTCTATGTCCAAAGCATTTTCCTTGAAACGTTTCAATTAATTTCAATTTGGTCCCTTGTGTTATATTTTGGGCAGGCATTCTGTGGGAAGACCTGGTCCAGTTGCAACATTAGACTTAAAGGCTTCAGCTTTTGATCCAAAGGAAAAAGTCTGGACAAAATTTCCTGCGGAGGGATCCAAATACACTCCCCCACACCAGTCCTGCGAATTCCGGTGGAAGGATTATTGCCCCTTAGTTTTCAGGTGAGGGCCTTGTATAGGTACTTAATTACTTTATCACCCATGTTCAATCATTTTTTTGTGCATTTAACACCTTTAGATTTGCATGGCGTTAAGTTAACCATGGGCACAGAAGTTCTAAGTGTTTGTGGTATCGACCCAGCGATTTTCCATCTCTGTTCCCCTGCCTTCTATAGCAATGCACTTACAGCAAGACGATAGAGTAGAAATCTCGAAATCTACGATTCTTAATGAGATAAAATCATGCGTATGAGAATGCATTCGTAGAGAGAATTGAATTTTAGGTAAGAACTTACCCTCGTATATGTCCCCTGCATAAAAAAGTGGAATAGGCTATGGTGGAGAGATTTTTTAGAGGTGCATTTAAAACCATCGATCGATACGGTGCCCACGTGTATAGTTGTCCGTACTGATGAATTTGGCACGATAACGATGTTGCGCAAGCTGGCCAGGATACGTGATTATTGCAAAAGAGATATCAAACAATGTGTGGCCTTGTTCGTGTATGTGGGGAGTCTTCTTTCGCATGCGTCGTATTTAGGAGTGCTTGTACTGATTTCACATTCATGATGTGAATTCAGGACTTTGAGGAAGTTGTTCAATGTAGATGCAGCAGACTACATGATATCGATTTGCGGGGACGACGCGCTTCGAGAGCTCTCCTCTCCCGGTAAAAGCGGAAGCTTCTTCTACTTGACCGACGATGATCGTTACATGATCAAGACTATGAAGAAAGCAGAAGTCAAAGTGAGATACCTTCTCTCATTTCTAATTCCTTCCCATGCATACGTTATGGCTTGTTGGATCAATTGCTTTCGGCTTTCGCCTTTTAATTTTAGCCTGTCCATGAGGCCGGCCGGATATCAAGTTATCAAAAAGAAAGGTCGCATTCTAATTTCTAGTCGTGATTATGATTATTTAGGTGCTCCTGAGGATGCTTTCGGCCTATTATAATCACGTCCGCGCCTTCGAGAACACTCTTGTTACCAAATTCTATGGCCTGCATTGTGTGAAGTTGAATGGTCCTGCCCAGAAGAAGGTATTTATGCCACCACAACATTTATGTATGTCTTTAATTATTTCATGCTACATCAGTATCAAGTAAGGGGTTGGTCGAACGAGAGCATACAACAAGTAAGGGATTACTCTCCAGAGCTCCGTACTCCCACCGCTAACAAAAAATCCTTGGGGCCACAAGAGATTTATGCCGTCGTTAACTTCAAGATCTCCAAAATTAATCGAGTCGCGTATAAGCTGAACCGTCCTAGGTTCTCAGCTCCCATTTGATTTTTACCCAATACTAAGAAATACATCCAAGACGCATCTCAGCAGAGTGTGCGTCCTATTCCAAATAGAGGATATATGAAAGAAAAACATGAAATTGTCCATGAAACGACACTGGACGGTCCAGATTCACTTTCATGGACAGTTTCATGTTTTTCTTTCATGTACTGCAGTACTGTATCAGGCCTCTTGTTCCAAATACAACATTCCTGTCACATTCTCCATGACAAAACCATAATTCTATGGGCACTAACCAAGGGTCCACGTGCACCGATAGTAGTGCACAGATCGGAGCACGGGACCCACGTTCGGGTTTCCTACAAATGATTTGAGCTGTTCATTTAGTACCTATAGTTGGGTCGATAACAAAAATCCTTTTTTTTCTTTTTTTGTTAATGAAGAGTGGTCCCTGGGTCAGCTTGCGAACACCACAGGACTAATCTCTCCAGCCCTTGCTAACCTAAAGGGTTTTTATGCATGGGGCCCCAAGGGCTTTTCGTAGTGCATGTGAGTCGAACTTGAGACCTCGGGGTGGTAAGCCCCTCCGTCCTCGCCGATCAACCAACTACACTACCCCTTGGGATTGATAACAAAAATCTTGCCGGGCATTGGTTTCATTTTTTTGGTTTTCATGTGGTGAGTAATGGGATTGATGATTTTTTTTTTCCCAGGTGCGGTTCATAATAATGGGGAATCTGTTCTGTTCTGAATACACAATCCACAGAAGATACGACTTGAAAGGGTCTTCACTTGGCCGCATAACAGACAAGCCAGAGGCAGAGATCGATGCCACCACCATTCTTAAAGACCTTGATCTCAACTTCTTATTCCGTTTGCAGAGGACCTGGTTTCAAGAATTCCGAAGGTAAACTCAAATTTGGCCTAATTGCGCGGGAAAGTCTGTGTGCGTAGATTTATATGCACAGACTCGTTCACATATGTGTCCAGAATCGTCTATACACGATGATCTCTTGATATTTTGTAGAGTCACGTATATCAGATAGCTCTGCGAATCGGTGCACACATAAGTCTTTACACGCAGCATTGCACGGGGCATTTTTCGCTAACTAAAAAGTTGTAGAATGCTGCTTGTAAAGATAAGTCAAAACAAGTAGTCCAAAAAAAAAGAGTCAAAGCAAGTACTCTCTAACAAAAAAAATAAGTCAAAATAAGGCTAACCATGACTATGCTAGTCCACAAATATAACGTAAGGAATTAGTCTGACGGTCAAGGCTTGACACTTGGGAGATCGTTTCTTTTTGAGATTTCAAGTTCGAAACCTCCCAAGTGCTGTTAATTCCATTATCGCCAATCCAGAATTAGTTGAGGTGCTCGTAAGCTGGTCCGGACATCTGATTTATTAGAAACAATGGATTGGTGCGCGTAAGCTGGCCCAGACATCTGATTTATTAGAAACAATGGATTGCATCTAACATTAAACTCTTGGATTTGCTTTTCCTATTTACTTTCGAGTTTCGACCAAATAGGCAAGCAAAATTGAACGTTGGTGTATTCTTTTTTTACAGGCAACTAGATAGAGATTGTGAGTTTCTAGAACAGGAAAGAATAATGGACTACAGCCTTCTGGTTGGACTTCACTTCAGAGACTCAACAAATTCCGGCAATCTCATTCTTTCCGGTGATCCGACACCTAGTACCGGTAAAACACAATACTAATCACAACCTTAGCTTGGTTATATTTTTATAAATCAACAACAAGAAGGGAGTTTAATGTGTACCTTTTTTTCCCATGTAGATGATGATGATCGAGAGACAGAACCGTCGGCTCCCCGTCTTTCAAGAGCAGCTGTGGATCAGCTTCTCTCAGATCCAGAAGGGTAAGTTTTTTCTCTGAAGTGCTGCTTTCATTCAAGTCTTATGACTCTAACTTGAAAAACAAAAACGACGCATTCTCATTTTTTGTTTCCGGTAATCCATTCTGAATTAAAATTGCAAGATAAAAGCAAGTACAGTAATTGGAAGGCCTCAACTTTGAACTGCTAAGCCCTTGATAAGTTGTTGGATTGCTAAACTTTCTGCCAACTCTGGCATGGTGTTTAGCACTGGCCTTCTTTCTTTCTTTTCTTTTTTTGGTTTGGTTAGCCCAAGGACTTCATAGTGTATCGTTAGGCTCATCGGTTGTGCTAAAATGAGTAGCAGTTGTTAATCTGTCGAATTCAGTCTCCATAACTCGCGACAAGACCAGTAGATCACATTCATACTAAATGTTGTATGAGGATAATACAAGAGATGAAATTCGTACCGTCTCAATACAATTGCCACATTACAATATTCTGGACCTCTGGTATAGTGAACTACTAGAGATGCTCCAATACTGAAGTGCATTTTGGAAGTTGAAAGAGAAATCAGTAGCGTATGAGTTGTGCTATTCAAGCTGACAGTTAGCTTGAAACCAACCGACGTGTCAAGCACTAATTGAACAGTATCGTAGTTGGCCAATCGCACTTAGCATACGGGATGGGATACGTATCATTTTTGTAAGGACATGATATGTATCCTGTATCATAGGTTTTTAACAACTACGGTTAAAACCAATAACGCTGTACCTTGAAATATGCACAAACTTTGTGTGTGTGTGTGTGGATTGATGAGTAAATTGCAGGTGGGCTAGCATAAGGCTAGGAATAAACATGCCAGCAAGAGTAGAAAGAACAGAGAGAAAGCTCGATTGTGAGTTTCAGCTGGTGGGAGAGCCAACTGAGGAATACTATGATGTGGTGATGTTCTTTGGAATCATAGACATTTTACAAGACTATGACATTACAAAGAAGCTTGAGCATGCCTACAAGTCCATCCAGTACGATCCCACCTCGATCTCAGCCGTCGATCCTAAACAGTACTCGAGGCGTTTCCGCGACTTCATTCTCAAAGTTTTCGAGGAAGACGCCTGAACCAAGGATCACCCACCTGCTACCAACCCATTTTCTGAAAGACAAAATGCTGTTCTTTTACAATTCATGTACGGATAACTTATCTGAATGATGCGACAGTGACATTTGTACAATCATAAGTCACTCAAATCGGCCTTTTAGTTTTAAATAACAAAGACTCGAATCCACCTCACGATTCTGTAGAATTCTTTGTTTGTATATCGACTATTCTGTTAATGGCATACGGATAGGACTTTTTGTACAGAATCGTGAAAATGCCACCTCCACACCGGTTACACTCTGATTCTCATTTCTCAATCCATGCTGTAGATTCATAGGTAAGATAATTGGGAAAGGTTAGAGATACTGTAACCAGGAGAACTACAGCTGCTTTTAACAGCAAAAGGTGTAAAAATTTTGCGAACACAACCAATTTTGGCTTAATAAAGCCATTTGGATTATGTTTGCCTTTATTCAAACTTCTTCCACATTTGTTGGTTTTGCGTCAATTTTTGTGGATTATTGGTTCTTCCGGACGAAGTTCCCTACGCGCACCGAAAACGTATGTAGTTTATACTAGTAAAACAGAAATACTCGGTCCATAGGGTAAAAGAACAATGAAAAAGAAAGCCGAAGAAAATGCTGATGTTAATCATATGCCCATCATCTGTAAGTGTCACCATCGCCTTCACTATTCAGGAGTCCTGAATCAGGACTATTCCTGAAGGATGAGAGCCCGTTTTTCACCAACACCGGTGGCCACCAGTCGCCATATCCATGTCGTGGTCAATCTGAAAAATGTCGGGAAGATGAAAAATCTTACCTCACTCTAAGGGAGAAAAAGTGTACGCAAATCCAGAACAATTTGGGGAGAAGACGAATGCTTCTGCACAATCTCCCTATGGAGTATCGTTTTCAGATTGTGGCACGTTTTTAGCTTTATATATTTTTCGAGAATACAAAAAGATAGTTTTGGAGCTGTTCTTATCTTTTTCCCAATCTGCATTTGTTATGAGTGTAATCCATTGAAGCAAACCTGAATTTTGGATTTATCAAGGGAAAAGAAAAAAAAGAAAAGAAAAGGAAAGCAAATAATAAAATCAGATCCATATTTTATGACCCCACACAATAAAGTACTACATAATTTAGTTTCTGTTACTTTATTCTCTTTTTCTTTTCTTTTTTCCTTTAGCAAATCCAAACAAAGGGCAAGGGGGGGAAAAAAAGAATAATTCAAGTTATAGTATTTTAACTTGAAATATTAGACAACATATCCGAATCCTGAAACAAAAGGCTGCAAGCAGCCAAGCATTATTAGACACACAGAAAGCAAAATGCGTCTGCAACCACATGCTTGTTTTCTAAATCATCACAATCCAAAATAAGAT
This sequence comes from Rhododendron henanense subsp. lingbaoense, assembly GCA_020567845.1. Taxonomy (NCBI): domain Eukaryota; kingdom Viridiplantae; phylum Streptophyta; class Magnoliopsida; order Ericales; family Ericaceae; genus Rhododendron; species Rhododendron henanense. The sequence goes on from CM036317.1 coordinate 5,656,169, forward strand.
TACCAGACTCTTCCCATAGCTAAATTGAGGTCAACTACACTATCTGAACAACCGGGCAACTCGACAGAAACAGCAAAGATTTCTACTTCAAGCGGCTCACTGGCCAGAAAATAGTGATATCGTCTGTGGCATCACAAACCTATTTATTATGTCCCCATCTAGCAGATACCTTTTACCAGTAAAATTATTGATAGCTAGTAGAACTTCAGTAGTCTTCATACTTCAATCCGTCCAATTTCAAACATCACCAATAGACGTCTTGATTCGTGTTATAGATGTTCCACCCATCCAACCAGACAAGAATCGTACCCTCATCATTCCGCATTTTCCAATCCCTACTGATATCATTATCTCCACCCATGCGGTCTAGGAAGCTCAGCACAAGCTGAGTAAATAAGAAAGGAAAACAATGCCAATAAGTCAAACATGGAAAACGAAGAATTGTACAAGCAAGAGAGCATTTATAGACTGTAGTGCAAGTGAAAACACCAGAACAAGATTCAAAAAAAAAACTCAAGATAATAATCAGGCAAGCGCATGGATACAGGACACAGTAATTCTGATTTATGTTCAGTTGCTATTCGTATGATATCATAAATAGAAACAACCAAAAAGCAAATATTATTCATTTGTGTTTCTCACCTTTTAATTTTGTTAGGTTAATGATCGTTATATAGTAATTTTTAACGCATATTATGCTATGATTCCTGAGGCCTCGAAATAAGATCGTAGTATTACAAAATGACTGCCGTTGAGACATGCATGTCCTAGATGTGTCCACGGTGTATCCCCTGCTTTGAATAAGTAAAATTAACTTGTGTGTTCCATATGTGTCTCCACGAGTACCCAGCGCGTCTGTGTCCACGAAGCATCCAACAAGCCTGTTAGACGTGTTGGTGATTGGTTAAAGTTTTCAGATAAGCATTTTTTAAAACTTACTCGGTAAGACTTCTTTTTTGGGAAAAGAAACACTTCGAGAAAGCATTAAAAGATAAAGAACCACTTTGAGAAGAAAGCATTAAAAGATCTTTTAACAAAAAATACATGCGATAAGATACTAGATATGAGTCATATGACTATTTGCATTTTCAAAATAATTTTTTCCAAAAGTATTCTGCAAAACCGACTCTGAAAGCTGCAACCTGCGAGACAGGCTCGGGATTTGGTTAAAAAAATTCTTCCAGCCGGGCCAATGCCCATAAAACAACCTTGAATTTCAAGTGCAACATAATTACATAAATAACAAGGTTCAAGCTTGAGTTAGGAATTTGGCAGACCATTCTGCAGTTTCAGTCACTACAGAAGAGGAAGGACCGAGAAAAGAAAAGAACCAAAGATGCCTACAGTCAACCGCAATTATTATGAGACTTGACCTGGTAATTATTTTACCTGGGAAATAGTTGAATGTTGTGCATAAATGATAAAACTAACAAGAACTGACTAATGTCAGCAATATTATTAGGTTATTTACAGGTCCTTTGGCTGAGAAATGGTAACAAGTAACAACTGGAGAGAAAAGAGAATCCTATCCAAATACTAAGATGAGAAATACAGGTTCTCTCACCCCAAAATGGTGAGGTTCGGTGAGAAAATCCAATCCTTTCTTTTTCACCCTTTCTCACCATCCAAACCGCTAATGAGAGAGAGAGAGAGAGAGAGAGAGAGACCTGTTCATTAGCAGGTGCCTGCAAAACTCTTATCTCCAACAGAAACTAACATTGGCACACTGCAAAGGTGAACGAACTGGCAGCACCAGGCCACTGGACATCCAGCAAGTAAATTGCACGCAACCTGAATGGCAAAGAAATAATCAATGCTGGATTTGGAGGAAATTCGAGGAAATACTGATGTTGTATTTGGATCAAGGATTGGGGTAAAGAAAAGAAACAGAAAAGTTCAAGCATCTAACAACTCACGAATTTCAGTTTCTTAAACTTTTCCATCTCCTTCCCCTTTCCCGTAAGCAAGTCCTAGATCAAAATACAGCCTCAGGAACAAATCCAGTGCTTTGACAAGAATCACTCTATAAACCACTTCATCTCACCAGCAAAAAACCGTGTTTACAGTCATAAAAGAGCATGAAAAGGTTTGTCTTACCATCCGTCCATATTCATCTCACTCAAAGAAACCATCTTCCAAAAAAGTCTGTCCTTGATACTGCTCTGGCAGGGCAAAAAATGACTGCTGATTTCCTTTCTGAAGCTGCTGCTGCTTATGATGTAGACTGAGACTTTCCAAAAACTGATAATCATTCCAGCCTTTCTGTTTTTCTGCCTGGACTTCAAATGATGGCATTTGTTTTCCAGGAAATGGAAAGCTTACCATCCCCAAAGAGCTATTTTTTTTGTTTAGATCGGCCATCCCCAAAGAGCTATTGATCTGACTTACAGGCTGGTGGTATCCATTTCCCGCTGACTGATTTATGAAATCATTATTGATCCCGATGCCTTGGTTTGTTGATGATGAAAACTGATATCCATCTAGCCACCTATAGTCATCCATTGGTGCATTTTCGTTCTTTGATGTTACACCAGACAAGGAGAACTCATCCACAAGTTTGGTTGGGACGGAGTTGAATCCAGGTGGGGGACCTGCGTGCCTAACAGGTCTGCTCACTGGATTCTTTCTCATTACTGCAGGCATCATTGGCGAAGGCTTCGTTGACAAGCTATCCACAACTTGTCCCAATGTCATAATAGAATCAAATTTACTAGGCAGTACAGTATCTGGATAGGTATTTCTGTCATTGAGATTGAAAGACTGCTGAGGAATCAAATGATGTTGCAATCCAAGTTTCATAGGAAACCCATTTTCCGATAAGCTCAATTTGGTGAGTTGTTCATTTGCAGAAACCTGTTCTCCAAGCCATGTTGAAGCATTTGGCTGAAAATACGGGGGAGTAATGTTAGCAAGAGGTGTAGGTTGCCTTGAACATGTACTGTAAGTATCCTTCAAAAGGATACCATCATTTGGGACTGAAACAAGACCGCCACTGTGACTCTCCAAATCAACCACCCTGGAGCTATTAACACTAGATCCAAAAACCTGAGAAGAGGATAATTTTGAAGCAACTCCATCGGGATTCTTCTCAGACAAAACCGGTTTGAAAACAATCTCCTCCTCGTCCTCTTCCCTTTCAACACATAACCTTGGTCCAAGATTTAGTTGACTCTCTGCTGGAATTTCTTGCCCTATACCATTTTCTCTGGGAATTTCCCAAGAACCAAAAAGTGAACAATCATCCGACATTTGTGGCTCAATACCTAAAGCAAATCTCTTCGACTTGGAATCATAATAAAGTGTCTGTTGCCCAACATGAATCACATTAGCAAGAGCCTTTCCAGCCGCTATGATCCTCTGAACACGTGCGCTCTTCTCCTTATTACCTCCATCGCTTCCAAATGGATATTTCATTGAAAAATCAAGAATTAGTTGGGCAGGAAGAAGAGGGAGGAATCCTCTCAATTCAACGTCTTCAAACAATGCTAGCCGGTTGGCAGTTTCACCTTCATCATATCTACGCATATTGGAAAAGCATGTTTCATCTCCATCCTCGTTAATAGCGGGGAATCCACTTGACAAGAGCTTGTTTAAAAACGAAACAAAGTGATTCCAAAACAATGACCTAGCACTAGCTTGTTTCTCATCCACTTCAGAGCCAACTGCAATATCTTGCCGACAAGCTAACCATTCCACAAAAACCATGATGCCAGGCAATAAATAGCTAATTGACGGATCATTCAACTGAACACATCTCTCTAGGATGAGGCCCATGAACTCAAAAATAGCAGTAAATACATTCTGAAGCAGTAGCGAACGTTGCAAAATTTCAGCATAGGACTGATTCTCTGTTTCCCTATTCACATTGTGAACACTGAATATGAGAATTGCTATCAGTCTAACGATCACTAGCATACACTCAGCAGCATCTGAACCAAAAGTGTACTCCTCGTTTGCACCAGAACCAAGAAGATCCAGCAAATCACCTCTTACAAAAGAGTAAACCTCCTCAAATGTCTCCAAGCTGGTTACAGTTGACAGAAAAGCAATATCAACCATTTGAGTCAACTTCTAGACAACCTCATACATTGTTTGGAAGACGTACCTTGTCCTTGAGAAAAGAATGCCATTTAGACGGACAAAACGAATGCTGAAAGCTTTAAAAGTCACTGGTACACTTGATGCTCTTTCCTTGACAAGATTAGCCTCTGCTCTACTATCTTTCTGAACACTGGTGCCACCTTTTCCTCTCCTTTTTGCAGTCATCCGCGCAGGGACCATCTTAACAGATGCTTTGGCATTTCCAGGGAGCTGGGAATAACTCAGACGGTTCTGCAAAAGAAAAATATAACTAAAACCGTAACTGACATTTCTTGAACATTTTATGCATACAAATTGTCAAACTGAAAAGTCCCATTGAGTGACGTAAAAGACAGAGGCTTAGGAGCTTCATCAATTGCTTGCTTTTTGACTTGCTACTGCTAGACTCTTGTATCCTTACTTAGGAATTTTCTCTCTTAATCAATCTATCTTCTTATTTTGGTTGCATCATTTGGTATCAGAGCTTCTAGGCTCAGATCCCAGCCTTTTCATCTCACCTAAAACTAACCCCACCGGAAAATACCTCATTTGACATCCTAGAGTGGCCAGGACCCTAGAATCGTAGGAAAAATCTTGCTGGATCCACCACTCATTTGCTACAGATCTATCCAGCCAAAGAACGCAAACTCGGTTTCGACCCATAAAACCCACATCTACAAAGCATTCTTATGCCAGATACTACTGAAAAGCATATATAAGAAATACTGAAATACGACTCACCGTTATCATCATTCATCAGTATGGACCGTATGGTACAAGTTATACACAGTAAACGCTTACCTTCTCAAATGCAATAATCAAATTATCCCTGGCTGTGGAAAAAGGGTAATCAACTGCTAGACTTCGAAAGTATCTGTAAATGGCCACCAATTCATCTCCCAAGTATAAAGCCAATATAGCAAGCTGAAGAATAACCCAAAGATGAGTCAACTAACATATGTGTATCACAACAAGACAAGTACATAATAGATGCAAAACACCTTCCCATATCAGGATTGAATACACTACGTAATGCAAGCAACAATAGAAACAAGGGTTCAAAAGGAACACCTGATGATGAGGGTTACCATTTGAAGGCCAAAGTGAAGAGGCTTGCATATAGTAGCTTGACGCTGCTGCAAAATCTCGAGCCTTGGACTCTACCTCCCCATATAACCCTTTGTAACGAGCAAGATCCCCAAGATAAATCAAACAACGGTGGCAGGATATCAAGCCTCTCTTCATTTCGGTGGATATATTCCCATCTTGAGACAGAATCTGAGTTTCTTGATCATAACCAAGAGGTAGACAACATTTAGCTCTAATTTTCAACATCATGTCGTGATAATAGCCAGATGCTTCCGAAAGGAATGTCTTAAACTGGGAACGTATTTTTGTGATTCGATCAGGTCCAGTTCGTGTGGGACCTTTCCCATTCTGAGAGGGGGTTGATCCCACTGATGCAAGAGCAGCGCTGAGGTGTCCTCGTAACTCATCAATTCTCCTGTAATGCAACTGCCACAAAGCATACTCTATTTCATGCTGTTCAGAGAAAGCATTGTCTTCAAGAACAATAGCTTCATAATTCTCTCGCATCTGTTGCCATGCATTGGGGTCTGAGGGAATTCTGCCATGTGCTGCTTTACGACGTCTATTCTCCAACTCAACATTCTAAGGTGTAGAGACAAACATAAAACCATTTGGTCAGGACAAACATAAAGTAATAACGACGATCATCAATGTTTTGAAAATAAGAACATCGCAAATGGTGCAACTTAAGTTCCTCAATGCCCAATGGGAAAATATTTTTGGTTAAACTATTATGCAACTACAAATCAAAAACATCATGTCATGTTTTCTCAGAGATGACTAGATGCCGCCATATTCGCAAGCACATGCACAAGCGAACAAGTGTTGAACATGAGAGTGTAAATAATTATCCAATCATTTAACTGAAGATGAAGTTCAGGGATAAGGCAAAGAAATACTTTAGCATAAAGACGTTGAACGCGATCTGTTGATGAAAGATCTGATGCTTTAGCCATTGGAGGGCTCATTACCCATCAAACACGTTTGACTTAATTCAACTCCAAAAGGTGAAACATCAACAGCAACATACAACATTTACTCAGCAGAGCAACTGCCTGCAGCATAATAATTCAATCAAAATCAAAATAATAAACAAAAAAACTAGATGAAGTCAGAGAAAAACAAGCACAAACAAAGGTATAAAACCTTAGAATATATAGATGCGCTATAAGATGAATGACCCCGTGATATTTAAATCACAATACAGGGTCAACCACCACTGACCCATTGAAATGCAACCGGAATCATTAATCCATCAGACAAACAGAACTGTCAATACACAAACCAAAGGAAACGAGTGCATTGAAGGATTTAGTGTTAGCCTTGTGATTCACAACACAGTGGAGGGGCGCTTGAAAGATAGCATATCAGCCCTTTTACTTTGAAGGATTTTTTGCAGAGTTCTCCCAAATTGCATTTTCTTAAAATCAATAGCTGAGATGAGATCCTAAACAGGTATGGAAAAAAAATTCAAAGCCGCGCCTTATTCGCCTGGTCTAAGTAACTTGGTGCGCGAGGCATGTGCCTCTGAAACCTTCAGAAGAAGAAACTATTGATGTCTCTTCATATGATGTGGATGGTTTAGGTACAATGGAAAAACGGGTCATTTGATGAAATTGAGGGTCCTACATGTAGCCTATAAAGAATACTCATGTTAGACTACATAGTTGGGATTGCAAACCCTCTTTTGTTATAAAGACCGACAAGCCAAGAGGTCCACGTTGTTACACGGTCTTGGGTAGAACTCAACCCCAAAAGCTAGCTATTGAAGTGAGGTTGCCTTCACGATTATATACTTTATATTACTTTTGTACCCAGGCGATGTGGGATTTCGCTTCACACCCTCCCTTACACGCAGCGTGCTCACTCAGCAGCACTTACTACGTGCAAGCCAAAGACACGCACCCTACCCATCCCTTTGGCACGGGCACCTAGCTCTGATACCATGTTACACAATCTTGGGTAGAACCAACCCCATGTTACACAATCTTGGGTAGAACCAACCCCATGTTACACGCCTCTGTCTCGCTCTAAGATCTGCCAAATACATCAAAAGCAGTTTCAAATCGCCATATCGGGAAACTTAACAGTAGCGGCGATAATGCCATATATCGGCCGGTACATAGGCAAATAACGGTATCGAAGGTCTAAAATCCCAAACACAACGGCTGATATGATACGTACCAGCCTAAAGCCTGATCAAAAGTACCCTATTCTAGAAAAGCTTTGCCCCCACCATATGAGGGAGGAGAAGTTGGCAATGCAACTCCCCACCAAATCACCAAGGAGTTGGATCCATAGCCTGTATGGTTATGTACCAGTAGTCCCATACAGTTATAGCAGAAAACTAAAATGACTAGAATTGAAGAGGAAATCCAGAAATATGAAGAAGGGAAGGAAACCAATCTACTATTCTGCATTCGGAATGAAAACCTCATTGACCAGGAAGGAAACCAATCTACTATTCTGCATTCAGAATGAAAACCTCATTGACCAGGAAGGAAACCAATCTACTATTCTGCATTTGGAATGAAAACCTCATTGACCAGATTGCTTCCCTTCTTCGTATTTCTGGATTTCCTCTTCAGTTTCAGTCATTTTAGTGTTCTACTATTCTGCATTTAACTTTTTACCTAAATGTGGAATCCTAAGTTCTTAATTACCTGAATGTGGAATCCCAAGTTCTAAACAAGAGCTTCCTTGTGCTACAATATATAACTAGGCTTACAGCCAAATATATCAAAAAGCAAGGTTTTAAATTGCGATATTGGGAAACTTAACCATATCGGTGGTAAGGCCATATATCGGCTGGTACATAGGTAAATAAGGGAGGTCCAAAATCCCAATACACAACGGCCGACATGATACGCACCAGCCTAAACCCTGATCAAAAGTAACCTATTCTAGAAAAGCTTTGCCCCCGCCGTATGAGGGAGGGGAAGTAGGCCCTGCAACTCCCCACCAGACCACCGCGGAGTTGGATCCACGACCCGTACGGTTATGTACACCATCAGCACCAAACTCCTGATCAAACGGAGCTTTAATAACACAAAAAGCAACCAAAACAAAAGCGCATACACAGAGGGATATCAAGGCAATAGAAATCAAGCACACCGGGCCAAAGAAATATTGGGTCGCACATCAACGTATTATGAGAGAATTTTCGATTTACGCGAAATCATAAACGGAAACAAAAGTAACCTGACCATATAAACCAACCCATCAATCCATACAACTAACAACCACCAAAATTATTACAATCAGGCAATCCAGCAACAAACGGATCGGACTTAATTTATAATTTCATACCAACACGGGAAAAAAAATCGCAGTAAAGGACACATGTAAATACGTATATATGGGTATGTACTTGCCTATATTGACATCAGATCCGCAGGGAGCCCTTCAATCGGCCAAAAGAAGCAGAGGTTTAGAGAGAGAGAGAGAGAGAGAGAGAGGTTAGGGTTTGATGGGGATGGTTATTTGTCAGAATGGGGGAGAAAAACAAAATAAAAAAATTGGGGTCTTCTGTTGGAGGCGGCTATGATTTACCAAAAGACTTCAAAGAATGTTTGAACTCTTTGTGACCGTCAAAGGGAAAAAAGAAAGAAAACAGGGTTAATTTTCTTTGACACCCCTAAACTATAGGCTTGGATCACTTAACACCCTCAACTATATAGTAATTTTTTTGGAATTTCAAGGGCTTAAATCAAAATTTTAAAATGAGGTTTTTTTGTTGTATTATTATAGGGGATGACAAGGTAGGAGGGACCTTGAAATTCAAAAAAAATTGGGAGTTTAAAGCGGCAGCAACACAAGTTTTAATTTCAAGGCTGGCTCTGCGGCGGAAAGACTACCGGGATAATGCAACCTTGATTGAACAACCCATTATAGCTCCCCTTTCTAAATAGTACATAGAACATTTTATTTAATACTAGCATGTAGTATAGATGTTAATTAATCCGATTCCAATACTCGAAAGATGGGCATTTGTTAAATTAACTCCCCATGAAGCATCCAAATTAGTCAACTGTGACCAAACACATCCTAGCTAGCTAGAGGCAAAGTGTTGAGGTTCAACAGTCTGGTCATGTCACGGGGGTTCAGCCTAATTTATGGTATTTGGTGATGTAATATGTACTCTTTTTTGTATTTTTTTGTATTTGTAAGATGGATATTCTCGTGTCAAAAATCGAACATAATTGCAAGTATTTTGCTTTAAAATATACTCCATATGACACCATATTATGACCATTTTTTAGAGTTTCGAGGTTTGAGAAAACAAACAGTTATTGACGCATGATTAGCAAATACTAAGAAATATTGTCAAGGCCAGCTGTAAATCAATCTTATCTAGAGTGATGATTAGATACCTTCCTTTCGTTTAGTATTTTTACTTTTATGTTGTTCCTATCAAATACAAAGTTAAGATTTTATCGTATTTTTTTTGGATCGGCACAATTTCTTTTTTCTTAAAAGTTCCGATACAATGTTGGGTAATTTTCAAGAACTTACCTTTCATTCATTATACACTAGAACATAGCAAACATTGCCCTAGTATTTCTTCACATATAATTGAGATCCTCTCAAACATGATCCCTCTCCAGGCTCTCCTGTTTCCTCATATAACAAAAAATGAAACTGATCACAGGTCCCTTTGATAATCCAAAAAGTTTATTTTGTAAGTCCCGGAGTGTTTAAAGTCCTTGCAAAATGTCAATTTTATCGGACACGGGTATCCAGTTGAACTCACAAGTGAAATAGACGTTCAGAGTTTGACTATGTATTTCACTGGTGAATATTCAACCAAGCTTTTACCGATATCTGACCAGCTTGATTTTTTGCATAGACATTAAACATTAAACACATTGAGACCTATTAAGCGAGCGGTTCTGTAACTTCATTTTCTCTTCTTTTCTGTTCCCCTTTAGCAAAACCAAAATCCAAACAAAGCTTAAGGGACAAAAACGAATTATTCAAGCAAACATACGAGTACACAACCTGCAACATTAGACAAAATCTCCGAATCCAAGCAACAAGAAAAACAAAATGGCTGCAAGCAGCCAAACATTATTCGGCACACAAAGCAAAATGCGTCCGTAACCACTTGTTTTCTAAATCATCACATTCCAACATAAGATCACCAGAGTCACCAGACTCTTCCCATAACTTCTTTTGAGGCTCTCTCTTTGAAAAGCATGGCAACTCAACAGAAACCGCAAAGATTTCTACTTCAAAGTCACACTGGCCAGAAAGTAGTGCCATTGTACGTGGCATCACAAATGACAAAACTAGTTCTTATTCCCATCCAACAGATACCATTTACCGGTCAAAGTATTGATTACTAGTAGTACTTCATACTTCAATCCGTCCAATTTCAAATACCTCCAGACAACTCCATTCGCGTCCCACCCATCCAACCAGACAAGATTCATAACCTCATCAATCCGCAGTTTCCAATCCCAATTGATCTCATTATCTCCACCCATGAGGTCTAGAAAGCTTGGCACAAGCTGAGTAAATATGAAAGGGGAAAAATATCAATAAGTCAAAAACTGGTAAACCAAGAATTGTACATGAGAAAGCATTAATAGACAAGAGAGCAAGTCAAAAAAACCAGAAGAAGATTCAAAAAAGAGAACTCCTAAGGATAATGCTCAGCAAAGCAGCACATAAAGTATATGAACACAGGACACAGCAATACTATTAATAGAACATTGACCCAGACACAGACAAGGACACGGCAAAAATTATGTACATACGTGTGATATATGTTTAGCTGTTGTTCGCATGATATTGTATAGAGAAAAAACCAAGAGTCATACTATAAGTTGAAATTCTTACCTTTAACTATTGGAATCTTAGAATTTGAACTGGGTTTTATTAGGTTAAGTTTTTTATTTGTAATTTTATACTTCAAGCCTCAAAATAAGTCTTTAATATTACAAATAAACCTATGTCGTGTCCCCACCTGTGCCTAACTTGAGCCAAGGGTCCCCGACGTGTCTGACATGGATATGGCGACCTATTAGGCTTGTAGGTGCATCATAGCTGCTCAGATTGGTTACAGTTTCAAACAAGGTTTTGAATCATGTAATGTACTGGCCGGGCACATACCGGTATTGACCACATCCTGTACCAGGTACCCTATACCTCTAATTTCGTTCTGCCTCAAATACCAGCCAATACCGATCGTACCGGTCAGTATCAGACGGTACCAGCCAATACCAAACTACTTTTAAATTTATTGGTCTCATCTAGTACCGGTCAATACCCGACTACTTTTAAATTTATTTTTCTTTTTAATAAATGTATATAATATATTAAACTCTTTGATGTGGGAAAATAACATTAGCAGCGATAAATACAAAACGGTATCCGGTATCTCACCGGTATGTACCGTACCATACCAGTAGGAAAACCGGTACTCTAGCTAGTCCAGTACTTAGAACCTTGGTTTGCAATAACCATTTTTTAAACTAATTTTATAAGACTTTCCGAAAAAGAGTCGCTTGTAGAACGCATTAAAAGATGTTCTTCAACTGTAAAACAAATGCAATAGTAGAATATAAATGAGTATATGCATTTTGAATACTTCCCCGAAAGCGAAAGTAATCCACAAAACTGAGCAAACAGGGAAGCAAATGCTCTCCATTTGCTTTTTAAAAATGAGGCTTGGCAAAGTTTCTTCCCACAGGGCCAAGAGATTGATTTTGTTCACCCTCATTAAAAGAGGTGAACATTACCCTCACTACTATTGGTTGAGATGGTGTGGATCTCATCAAAAAGTAATCTCATCCTTAACACCATCTCAATCTATACTAGTGAGGGTAATGTTCACCCTCTTTTAATGAGGGTGAACAAAATCACCGGTGGATTTTTCCCTGGAATTTTAAGTGAAACATAGAACAGAAAAGTTCAAGCTTGGTTAGGTTTATTTGGCAGACCATTCTGCACTTTTGGCCACTAAACAAGCAGACGGACCAAGAATAGAAGAGGACCAAAGAAATTACAGTCAACCACACTTCTTATGAGACAACTAGACAAGAACTAGCAATTCTTTTAGCTGGCAAGTAGTTGAACCTTGTACATAAAAATACCAAGAACTGACTTTTGCTAGCGATGGTATTAGGTGTTCAACAGGTCATTTGAATGGTGAGAAATGGTAAGAAATGAAGAGAGGAGAATCCTACCAAATACCAAAATAGGTGAGGAACGGTGAGAAATAGCGAGCAATGCCCAGAAAATGTGAATTTTTATTGGTTGATATTTGTTTCTCGCCAAATCTCACCATTTTGGTGAGATTAAATAGTGAAATTCGGTGAGAAAACCCCAATCCTTTCTTTTTCACCCTTTTCTCACCAATGAGAGAGAGGGAGGGAAATAGGGAGATAAGAAAACTCAGAAAACTCCATTACTGTGATTACACCTTCAGATACAAAGGGTGTGTTCCACTTTCCCTAAACAAGTACTTATTTTCAGATAAGTACTTATTTTTTGAATTAAGGTGATGTGTTGTGAGAGAATGACATGTCTCGTAAAGCGGGGATAAGTATTTATTTTTTAAGAAGGGAAAGTGGAATGGGCTCAAAGTAGATAATGGAAAGTGAAGTGCCACACACACACACAGAGAGAGAGAGAGAGAGAGAGAGAGAGAGAGAGAGAGAGAGAGAGAGAGAGAGACCTAGTCATTAGCAGGTGCCAGCAAAACTCTTATATCCACAGAAACTTTATAACATTGGCCACACTGCAACGGCGAAGGAATGGGTAGCACCAGCCACTGGACATCCATGGTGTAAATTGTTCATAACCTGAATGGCAAAGCAATAATGAATGCTGGATTCTGAGGAATATACAAGGGAAATACTGATCCTGTACGTGGAGGATTGGGGTAAGGAAAAGGAAAATTAAATGGAAAAGTAAAAGGATCTAGCAGCTCACAATGGTCAGATCCTTAAGCTTTTCCTTCTCCTTTCCCTTTTCCTAATGCAAATCCTTGATCAAATATAGCTAAGGGAACAAATCCAGATCTTTCACAGGAAAAACCTCACCAGCAAAAAAACCCCTATTTACAGTCATAAAATAGCATGTTAAAAGGTTTGACTTACCATCTCTCCCTCCCATAATCATCTCACACAAAGAAACCATTTTCCAAAAAAGTCTGTCCTTGATACTGCTCCGGCAGGGCAACAAACGACTTTGGATTTCCTTCCTGAAGCTGCGGCTGCTTTTGATGTAGACTCAGACTTTCCAAAAACTGATACTCATTCCAGCCTTTCTGCTTTTCTGCCTGGACTTGGTGTGTTGGCATTTGTTTTCCAGGAAAGGGAAAGCTTACCATCCCCAAAGAGCTATTAATCTTACTTACAGGATGGTGGTATCCATTTGCTGCAGAATGATTCATGGAATCATAATTGATCCCAATGCCTTGGTTTGTTGATGATGTAAACTGATATCCATCTAGCCATCTATAATCATCCAAGGGTGGATTTTCATTCTTGAATGTTGCACCAGACAAGGAGGACTCTTCCACAAGTTTGCTAGGGAAAGAGTTGAATCCAGGTGGGGGACCCGCATGCCTAACAGGTCTGCTCACAGGATTCTTTCTCATACCGACTGGCATCATTGGTGATGGCTTCATTGACAAACTATCCACAACTTTTCCTAATGGCATAATGGAATCAAATTTACAAGGTACTACAGTTTCTGCATATTTATTTGTGGCATTGGGATTGCTAGACTGCTGAGGAATCAAATGATGTTGCAACTCACGTATCATAGGAAATCCATTATCTGACAAGCTCAATTGGGTGAGTTGTTCATTTGCAGAAAACTGTTCCCCAAGCCACATTGAAGCACTTGGCTGAAAATATGGGGGAGTAATGTTAGCAAGAGATATAGGTGGCCTTGAACATGTATTGGAAGCATCCTGCAAGAGGAAACCATCATTTGGGACAGAAACAGCAGTGCCAGCATGACTTTCCATATCAACACTAGATCCCAAAACCTGAGAAGAGGGTGATTTTGAAGCAACCCCATCAGGATCCTTATCAGACAAAACCGGTTTGAAAACAATCTCCTCGTCTTCTTCATCCCCTTCAATACCCAACTGTGGTCCAAGATTCAGTTGACTCTCTGCTGAAATTTCCTGCCCTCGACCATTTTCTCTGGGGATATCCCAAGAACCAGAAAGTGAATAATCATCCGACATTTGTGGCTCAGCACCAAAAGCAAATTTCTTCGATTTGTAATCAAAATAAAGTGTCTGTTGCCCAACATGAATCACATTAGCAAGAGCCTTTCCAGCCGCTATAATTCTCTGAACACGTGCGCTCTTCCCCTTACTGCCTCCGTCGCTTCCAAATGGATATTTCATCGAAAATTCCAGGATTAGTTGTGCAGGAAGAAGAGGCAGGAATCCTCTCAATTCAATGTCTTCAAACAATGCAAGCCGGTTGGCTGTTTCACCTTCATCATATCTACTCATATTGAAAAAACATGTTTCATCTCCGTCCTCCTTAATAAAGGAGAATCCACTTGACAAGAGCTTGTTTGAAAATGAAACAAAGTGATTCCAAAACAATGACCTAGCACTAGCTTGTTTCTCATCCACTTCAGAGACAACTGCAATATCTTGCCGACAAGCTAACCATTCCACAAAAACCATGATGCCAGGCAATAAATAGCTCATTGAAGGATCATTCAACTGAACACATCTCTCTAGGATGAGGCCCATGAACTCAAAAATAGCAGTAAATACATTCTGAAGCAGTAGCGAACGTTGCAAAATTTCAGCATAGGACTGATTCTCTGTTTCCCTATTCACATTGTGAACACTGAATATGAGAATTGCTATCAGTCTAACGATCACTAGCCTACACTCAGCAGCATCTGAACCAAAAGTGTATTCCTCATTTGCACCAGAACCAAGAAGATCCAGCAAATCACCTCTTACAAAAGAGTAAACCTCCTCAAATGTCTCCAAGCTGGTTAAAAGATATAGAGAAGCATTATCAATCATTTGAGTCAACTTCTAGACACAACCTAATCCATTGTTTGGAAGACGTACCTTGTCCTTGTGAAAAGAATGCCATTTAGACGAACAAAACGAATGCAGAAAGCTTTAAAAGTCTCTGGTATACTTGATGCTCTTTCCTTGACAAGATTAGACTCTGCCCTAGGATCTTTTTTAACACTTTTGTCTCCTTTTCCTCTCCCTTTTGCAGTCATCCTTGCAGGGACCATCTTAACAGATGCTTTGGCATTCCCAGGCAGCTGGGAATAGCTCTGTCGGTTCTGCAAAAGCAAAATATAGCTAAACCCATAATTGACATTTCCGAACATTTTATGCATAGAGATATTCCACATGCAACTGATGTAGTGCATTACAACAGGTAACATTAAGATTTGTCCTTTAGTGAAAAGCATAGACTAACATAGAATCGCACAATTGGAGATTTTCTTACAGACAAGCTAAGCCTTTACCTTCTCAAATGCAATAATCAAATTATCCCTTGCTGTGGAGAAAGGGTTATCAACTGCTAGACTTCGAAAATATCTGTAAATGGCCACCAATTCATCCCCCGAGTATAAAGCCAGAATAGCAAGCTGAAGAATAAGTGACAGATAAGCAGAATAATATAGACATACCACCATAAGACATGTATATTAGATACCCATAAAAAAAAACAACCATATCAGAGTTTAATGTGAATATATAATGCAAGCAACAATAGAAACAAGGGTTCAAAAGGAACACCTGAT
Organism: Rhododendron henanense subsp. lingbaoense; assembly: GCA_020567845.1. NCBI lineage: Eukaryota > Viridiplantae > Streptophyta > Magnoliopsida > Ericales > Ericaceae > Rhododendron > Rhododendron henanense. The sequence continues at coordinate 5,672,102 of CM036317.1, forward strand.
GATGAGGGTTACCACTTGAAGGCCAAAGCGAAGAAGCTTGCATATAGTAACTTGACGCTGCTGCAAAATCTCGAGCCTTGGACTCTGCCTCCCCATATAACCCTTTGTAACGAGCAAGATCCCCAAGATAAATCAAACAACGGTGGCAGGATATCAAGCCTCTCTTCATTTCAGCGGATATATTCCCATCTTGGGACAGAATCTGATTTTCTTGATCAAAACCAATCGGTAGACCACATTTAGCTCTAATTTTCAGCATCATGTCATGATAAAACCCAGATGCTTCTGACAGGAATGTCTTGAACTGGGAACGTATTTTTGTGATGCGATCAGGTCCAGGTCGTGTGGGACCTTTCCCATTCTGAGAGGTGGTTGATCCTGCTGATGCAAGAGCAGAGTTGAGGTGTCCACGTAACTCATCGATTCTCCTGTAATGCAACTGCCACAAAGCATACTCTATTTCATGCTGTTCAGAGAAAGCATTGTCTTCAAGAACAATAGCTTCATAATTCTCTCGCATCTGTTGCCATGCATTGGGGTCTGAGGGAATTCGGGCATGTGCTGCTTTACGACGCCTATTCTCCAACTCAACATTCTACGGTAAAGAGACAAACATCGAACAATTCGTTAGGACAAACAAATAAAGTGATGATAACAATCACCAATTTTTTGAAACAGGATCAACCTAATGGCGCAACTTAAGTTCCTCTATTCCTCGGGAAAAACCATTATGTAGTTACTGAGGACAGGTACGTTAACCTAAGTCCCCCAAAACAAAAGCATCATGTCATGTTTTCGCATTTTCAAGAGAGATGACTAGATTCTGCTATTTGCAGGCACATGCACAAACAATCAATCATTGACCATGATGGTGGGAATTAAATTATGCAATCGTTTAACAGAAGATGAAGTTCAGGGATAAAGCCAAGACATACTTTAGTGTAAAGACCTTGGACACGTTCTCTTGCTGAAAGATCTGAAGATTTAGCCATTGGACCGCTCATTGTCCATCAAACATATTTGCCTAAAGACAACTCCAAAAGGTGAAACATCAACAGCAACATGCAACATTTAATCGGCAGAGCAACTTCCTGCAGGGTAATAACTTGATCAAATAAAAATATTTTGACAAAGCCAAAGAGGCATACAAGCACAAACAAAACTATAATCCTTAAAATATATAGCTGCACTATAAATTAAAATGATCCTGTGATTTTAGAACAAATTTTTAAGGTGAACCACCATTGACCCATTGAAATGCAACTCCGTATCATTCCTCCATCAGACAAACATAACCGTAAATACAGAAACAAAAGGAATGAGTGCAACATGTTGTCAACAGACTGCTTTTGGAACCGGAAAATACGCTATACTTGAGAGATGGGTTGCAGACTTGCAGGACATACTTGCTGAAGATTCCAAAAGTCTTATATAGAAGAAATGCGCACTCACTGTTCCAATCAGTTTGCTGCCAGTGGACTTTTAGTCATGCCGTCACACATCTTACAGTCACTCACTATAACCCTCACAACCAAGATGCCTATTGTCAGTGGACTTTTAGTCATGCTATCACAGTCACTCACTAATACCTCACAAGCAAGATGCCTTGGACAAAATCTGTAACATTGTATCTATCTCTACAGGCTAAAGGTAGCAAAGCCACCCGTATTTCCGATACAATAGCACTGGAGAGCTGTCTACAGCAGACTCTGCTAAAGAAACACAAAGACGATCTTCCTTATCCACAAGTATGATTATCGAAAATGATTAACCAATGTTAAGCAAGTTAAAGCAGGAACAGAACCATAATTTGTAAACATAACACAGCAGATAAAAGTACCAAAAAAATATTCAAAACATCAAAGGGAGAAGCACAGGACAATATGTACTTCAGACCACCTAGGTTGTTGGTGCGCAATTATAGACAGCCAACGAGTTGTCCATGGTGTTGCAGATAGTTTTGGGAGAAACACAGGCAGATTGCAGATGCAGTTCTAGTGGCAAATGATTGTGCTGATTCATGGAAGGGGAATTGGATTGACTGTGTAATGTGCAGATTGGATAGCAAGAAGGCATTGGATTATGTGACTTGGGCCTTTCCGCCCTATGTAATGGAAAGGACAATATTTGAGGCTAAATGGAGGAAGTAGGTCTGGTCTTCAATTCCTGCTATAAGGTTGGAGAATGGTACTCCAGGCAGATTTAAGGCAGAAGATCCTTTTTTTCCCTTCTACTCTTCATTGTAGTTTTGGCAATGCTGAGCCTTGTGATTCGCAAAGCGGATGGGAGCTTGATGGAAGGCTTTGGGGAGACTAGTGGGGTGGCTTCACACCTTTTTCATGCAGATGAAAGTCATGAAACCAATATTGTTGACTAGGCGGATGGAAGATGCAACACAGTTTGGCTTTGTAAGATGCTTGCTCAAGTGATATCAGGTAGTATCTTTTTCCTTCTTTTTTTCAAACCAACTTTGAGGTAGTATCTGGCTTTCGAGGTAACTTGGAAAAACTAGAGATCATCCAACTTGGAGGTAGTATCAGGCTTTCAAGATAACTACGGAAAACTAGAGATCATCCCAGTTGTGGAGGTGCCCAACACTGACTCAGTACCTGCAGTTCTTGGTTGTAGGGTTGAAGCCCCTCAACCAAGTTGGGCTAGTGGATTCCTAAAAGGCTAGATCAGTTTGGCATCAAGTAGTAGGAAGATTTTGATAGAGATTTCTATGGTAAAAGCTCCAAGGGGAAGACTCACTCTTATTAAGAGTACTTTGTCTAACTTCTCTAGCTGTTCTGCCTCCATTTGTCTCCTTGCCTACATTGCAATGATGTTTGGATAGGACTAAGCCTCTAGACGAATCTATATCCCCTGCCATAGACCTTTGAGAAGGCACCAGGAAGAGTTGGGATATAAGTTTGCGGCTCACTCTAGCATGGTGATGTGGAAGGCATAAGGGTTGTAAGTTCATGCTTTGAAGCGGTGTGTGGTTGAGGGGTGCCTCCCCAGTAAGGCAGTAATGAGCCAACAATTCCTAAATTGAGTCATGAGGTCCATGAGGATGATCTCAGTGTTGGGTTGGTATACTGGAACTACCAAGTGTGATCAATTAGGTAAATTTCAATTCTTCCTGCTTAGGTATAAAAGACGAAAACTGTTGCATAAACTTATAAATTATGATAACTAGGCTTACAGCTGAATATCTCAAAGGTATGCCTTATCCTCGAAAGCTTTGGGGGCACAACCCCCGAACCCCCACCTGAAATGAAAGGAAAGGGGAATCTGCCCCTGCACCTCCCCACCAAACCACCACAGAGTTCAATCTGCGACACCACCATACCACTGGCACCAAAGTCCACATATAATTGAGCTTTAATAACACATAGCAACTAAAACACAAAAGCATAATTGGGTTCTCAAGGTTATCCCCTTGGCCCTAGTTTTTTTTCTTCCCTTTACTAAGAATCAACTCACCTTAAAAAAAAAAAAGGGAGGGGAGGGCCAAAGAAGTATCGAATCACAAATCAAATCAACGTATTTATGCGCGAATTTTTCACGAATCAAAAACGGAAACAGCAGTAACCTAACCGTTTAACCAACCAATCAATCCATAAAACTTCGAAACGCCCGAAACCATTACAATCAGCAGCAAACAGATCGGGCCTTATTTATTAACGCACACAACATCAATTCCCAACCAACCCCAAAGTACACACATACAAATACACATATAAATATATATGTTTATGTATGTATGTATCGTGTATATTTACCTATTTCTGATATCGGATCCGGAGAGATCCCGTCGCTCGGCCAATAGAACCGCCGTGAACTTGTTGGTCTCGGCGAATGAGAGAGAGAGAGAGAGAGAGAGAGAGAGTCAGGGTTTGTTCTGTTGGTTTTTCATCGCGGGACTCAATTCATTTTTATTTTTTTTAGTAATTACTACTAATATTTTTGGTATTGGGCGGCTAGACTTATCTGACAAAGAAATTAACCCAATTATATGTTTACGAGTGTCTATTGTTGTGATCTGAACTGTTCATATTTTGATTCCCGGATAATGAAACATGAAGCATATTAAATCAGTAGGCAATATAGTTTACGAGTCACAATTATATGTTTGGGTTTTTCATCGAAACTGTTCATCTTGTAGAACTTATCGACTTTATTAAGCACTTCAAAGATCATTCTAATCAAATACTTATTGGTACATAATCGAAGATGATCAAAACGAATTTATTTTTACGAGTGTCTATTGTTGTGATCTGAACTGTTCATATTTTAAGACTCGCAATATAGTATTGCCATGCAAAAAATCAGCTTGATTAGAAGTATATATCAAAATTTGAATTTTGGTTTATCAAATGGACAATCTGATTTCTGTCTATAATAATAAAGATAAACTATCCATTTTACAAAGCAAAATTCAATTTTTGATACTCCTATCGATATTCGATTAACTTAATTTTTTGCATGGATACACTACTATATGAGATCTACAAGATGAACAGCTCAGATCAACAATAAACACACGATAGGACCGAAAAAGATGGTCATGGAAAAGTGAAATTTTCTACCACCGGTATAAAGAATTTAATCTCTTTGTCAAATTGTGAGCTCGTTACGGTTCATATTTATGATCTCAACTGTTCAAATCGCATTGATTGTTGAGAAGATAAACCTTGGGAAATATCATTTGAATTGAATTCCGATTGAGATATAATCGGAGACGATGAGAGTGAGTTTGTTTTTGCAAAAATAAACCTGGCTACACTGTAAGAAACCCATTTCGAGAGAGGGAGATGGAGAGAGAGGTTGTTCAGCCGAAAATCGTGTTTATTCGGAACTGCAACGGGAATTTGTTGAATCGTGTCGATTTATCTCCATGATCGAAATTGTTCAAGTTATAGAGCTTGTCGAGAAAATCAAGAATTTCAAAAATCATTTGAATCGAATGCTGGTTGATACATAATCAGAGATGATCAATTTTCGTTTGACCGAAAAAAAATAATCAGAGATGATCAAAGTGAATTTGTTTTTATAAAAAAAGATTTGGCCTCACTATATCAAACCCATTTTATCAAGGAATAAATTAACTCCGACGACGGGACGTCCCCGACGAAGAGATTGCTTTCAGTTTGGAATTCATCCCTCGAAGATACCTTAATTAATATGAATTATGAACATAAAATTATAGGAGAAATGAACGAGAGTAAAGCCTTCAGTTTTTTAAAGCTCGTTAAAGTTTTCAAACCGAGCTCGAATAAGCTACTACTCGGGTTGTCTGGCAAACGATATAGAAAACATGGTAACATGATATTATCCCAATATTGTTCTTACAGGAGCCACCACTGAGGTGGTAGTCGAGTTGGCAATTAAGGTGTGGGTGAAAATCCTTCCCTAGCACGGTTGGCAAGTTCGAAACCATTTGCGCCAAAAAACTACCTCAAAACCCAAAACGAACATGGTCGAAGATATCCGAATAGGAAAAGATTTACATTTTTCTTTCATCGTTATTGTTGTACCTAAACTTAATTGCATGTATGTTCACAATAAGGCTTTAGAGGTTTATGTTTAACCTTGTGCCAATATGCTTTGTCTGCCCCTTGTACACTAATGAGATGAAGTGAGGAACATTCATGGAAACATTTCTACGGAGTGCGGACTGATTTGGCCAGCACCAGTTTTGTGTTTCCTCTGTCGGAAAGTTTGGCTTCCATTTACAAATGGATGGATTATTTGGAGAACATCACTTCTTGTTCTTGTTTCTGTAATACCATACCATGGAACTCGATACCATTGGTTTTTACCTTTCTGAGTTGCAATGTGATCTTGATGCTCTTGACTCGAGCGATTACAACTAAATTTTGGTTTGTTTATTCCCGTTTCCCTTTCTCTTTTGCTTTGTTTCGAATTCAGATGGGGAGCCGCAGGTCTCACGCGGACAATCAATGAATGGAGGATGGAGAAGCATGCACTACACTGAAATCCAGTCCTGAGTTCAAGGCTGAGTCGAATAGATATGATGGTTTAGGAGTTGCAATAGCATGGCAAACAATGATGGAAGGATAGTCATTGCTGTAAATCTGTTCATCATTCCTTCATATGCTGTAGTCCTGAAGTTGTGCTTCCCTGTCTCCTTTTTGGTTGATTTGCTACAGCGATTGAATGAAATCACATTTCTGCAATTCACACAAACATGCAACAGAATCCGGCCACAAGTAAACTTCCTATTTTGTCCTTGCACAAAAATACAAGCTACAACAGACTAACCGATAGCTCCCATCTCCGAGCTACATACACCCGCACACCCGAGACCAACATGATCTTAAACACTCTTGATTAGACACTTGGACAAAGGCAGGACTTGTGCCTCCATCTACTTGAGACCCACCTTCTCCGGAAGCCTCCTTGGAGGAACTTTACCAGATGAGGTTTATCAAATGTCACTCACCATCTCTGGTGCCAAGTACAAAGTTCAACACGGCAACACCTAGGACTTGTGCAGTTGTTCATTCATCAGCATGTTGATTGAGAGCAACTAGGCTAGCCGAATTAGACAATGACCCAAAGAATCAAACAATCAGATCGACCATCTGAGCATCGTAATCTGGTCCTTCCATTTGGAAATGGCATACTGCTTCAATAAGATGAGTTTCAAGTTTCAACATGACCTGCGGCAGATTTCAGTTTGTTTTGCAATGTTTAACGCTAGTAAATCCATCTCCGGTACCCATAACAAAAAGCTTCGTGTTTAGGAGATTGTAGAATGGCTTTGTGGTGTCCTCCAAAACTCACATAACCCACGACTTCCTCTAACTGGTCGATTGCTGAGCCAGCAATTGGAGGACCTGTACGGAAGGGAAACAGTAAATATTTGAACAGTCTGGTATCGTATTATCAAGTAGAAATCCACATTTTTATTGTCGTCTCCTCTAACAGTATAATCCATGACAAATTGGAAATGGAGTACAAACTGTTACAATGCGTCAGTAGAAGAAAATTATCATGGACCCTAAAGAACATGAGATCACGTCGTGCATATTGGGTATGTAATTTTATGTCAGTGGATGGCCTTCACAAGTATGTTTTAGTTCTACCGATCAAAGTGCATATCAAGGCTGAAGGAAGTTTACAAAAAAAAGAGAGTATGTCTTAATGCTAATGGAAACCACGGAGGGAAACGTAAAGTCATAATCAAAATCACCATCTGGAAACTTCAGAAACAGGTTGACACTGTAAGTAATTTTGAACAGATGTGTTTCACTAGCACTAAATACCAAACCAAGAAATGTTAATCAAACATCTATACAACCAGTGGAAAGATCCCAAATTATGATCTTATGGAACAGGAGAGAAATAAGACATCGCAACCAAACCAAGTTGTGAAGTGGAAAGAATTGTCCATTTCAGTGCACAAAGCCTTCCAAAGATCTGACAAATCACTTTCACCAATTGCACACGTGACACAAGTTTCCAAGATATTTGGACAACTAAAAAGGCAATAACATAGAGTTACATCTAAAGAAAGGAAAAGCGATAATTTTATTGAGGAACAAATTTCCACCCTTGACACACGAGGCTGGGGTGGATGATGGGAATAACCCTTGTCTCGTAACTGATGGTTCTTCCTTTAAGGGGAATGACGATACTTCTTTTGTGGTTGATACTTCAGCATTCCTATGAGCTTCTGATGCTACTAGGAGCCCTAAGATAGATATCTAAGCTGACATCTTATTGCATTGTTCAACCAAACAGAATTCATCCGATCAAAAAAAAAAAACCCACACAGAATTCATTGTTCTTGATGATCCTCAAGAATTCATTAATTTCTGCCACCTCAAGCTCAATCTTTTTTATGGTAGGGAAGTCCTCTGGATTGGTTGCTGGAGATATTCCTCAGTTAGAGATTGGGAATGATCCTGGTTTCTGTGAAGATGTTCTCACTTCTGTTGGGCACTTTGTAGGCCTCCAAGGTTAAATGACTAAGATTGGCATATGGAGTATAAGGGGGCTAGATAATCTCCTAAAATAGAGGGAGGTTTGTTCTTTTAGTGGTACAAAAAAAAGAGAGCAAACAAGGACGTAACCTCCTATATGATAAACAGAATAAAACCATATCGAAGTCCTAATTGTACGACTTTGGTATGATGTCCTTCCAACGACGATTGTTCTTGCTGTTGAAATTCCAGCAACTGATCATAAAACGTTTTATGCTTTTGTGGTGGTGCATTGCTAGAATTCTGCTAGAGACAGGCTGATGCGCACTCTAATTAGGAGTGAAGGGCATCCATTGATTTGTAATGTTGAGAATTGGGACAGAGAGTTCCCCCGTAGTGTTTCTTGATTGAATTGACAACAGACCATCTCTTTCTTCTCCATTTCTATTAATTTCTCTTCCACCATTCTTTCTCTGCAATTTCTTACTTAGCTACTCATAACAGCAGTCTTATCAGAGTCTATATTCCTTTAATCCATGGCCTTGTTCTTTTCAATAAAAATTGCAACCTAAATAAAAAATAAAAATAAAGCACCGAACAAAGAAAATCGTCCTGAAATACGTTGGGTCACATGAAATGATGAAATCGATAGCATGCATAATTTGAATCGTATATAATTTGGATAAAAATTGAGCTTTTGCATACCTAAATATGTGAAGCCTGAATCAATTTGCAGAAGATTGATGCCCATTCGTGAACGAAGATCCATTGAAATATTACATGTATACAGAGAGAGAGAGAGAGAGAGAGAGAGAGAATCAAATGGGAACAAACGACTGGTTTTGGGGTTAGCTGCACGGAGTGGTACTCATTAGAAACTCGCATATCACAGACACGAGCCTTGGTCAAAACGGATTCAACTGGGTTTCCTCCACAGATCGCATCTTGAACACGTGAGGTTATCAAAACGACGTCACCCTACCCATTAAGACTTCTCATCTAGGACCTGCGAAGTCTTTGGAAACCATGTTAAGGATCATTTGAGTCAAATTGTGATCTCATTCCGACTTCTCTCCTTGATCTAAAGAGTTCACGTTGTAGATCTTGTCAAGAAGAAGAACCATTGTGAAGATCACATCAATATAATTCCAATTGTTACATAATCGGAGAGGATCAAAGTGAATTTTTTCTTATAAAAATAGGTCTTGCCACACAGGATCGAACGCAATTTATCGAAACGACGTCGCCCACGTTTTAAACACCTCGCGACTCTTACGTGCAAGTTTTTTCGAAAGCATTTTTAGGAACTGCAACGGGAGTTCGTCAAATTGTGATCTGGTTTCGATTTATCTTCATGATCGAAATCGTTTAAGTTGTAGAGCTTGTGAAGAAGATAAAGATAGTCAAAAATCATTTGAATCTAATGCCGATTGATGCATAATCGGAGATGATCAAAGTGAATTTGTTATTATCAAAATAGATTTGACCTCACTGTATCAAACCCATTTTATCAAGGAATGAATTTAACTCCGACGAAGGGACGTCCCCGACGGTCCGACGGAGAGGTTCTTCTTCCGCAGAAAAGGATTCTCTCACCCCATTTTACGTAACAGGTCACTCTTAATCTTCCATCCTTCTACCCTAACTGATAACTATTGTGTATAGGTTTCAATTTTGTATGGATTCCAGTGTTCTAAAAATCGGAATTAATCAGGACTATCCAATTAGATCCAACTAATTGCTATGCGCCCCTATTAATCACTGATTATTATTTGTTATGGGCCGATTACGAGGCCTCGAAGGTGGCCAACTGCCCGACTAGCGCCTAGCGACTTTTAGAATATTGTTGGATTCTCACTCCATTCTTCTCGGCAAACTTCTCACTACTCCATTCCTAGTTTGAAAAGAATTTTGTTTAAAGGAGATTTTTTTGGTCACTTGAATTTTACCTTAATCTGCAACAAACAGAAATTTAATTCTTGCTCCATTATTGCATGTTTAAATTGAGGCAATTGTGATCTACTTCATGCGTATTACTGTACGAGCTTTTGCGAGCATTGGTTTTTGCTATAGATTTTTAGGTTCTTAGAATGGAATTGATTGCTTTCAGTTTGGACTTGATCCCTTGAAGTTACCCCTTTTTTGCGTGAATTTCCTGTTTTCCTTCTACATACATAATTAATATGAACATAAAGTAACAGGAGAAAAGAGGGACTTTTTGAAGCTCGTTGAAGTTTTAAAGCAAGTTCAAATAGGTTGCTACTCTGCTCGTCTTGCTTGTGATATATGAAAATTCAAACTACTTGTGATTGGCTCGATTAAAACTCATTTTAGATGGACTCGTCTCATAAGCAAGCTACACTTGAACGTATTTTTGAAGCTTGTTAAGCTTTCAAACCTAAACCAGACTAACTAGGAAACATGAATAATAAACAAAACTGAGAGACATGAATAATAACATGGAAAACATGGTACCATGATGTTATCCCAATATTATTCTAACAGTAGCCACCACTGAGGTGGTAGTCGAGTTGGCAATTAGAAACCGTTTGTGGTAGTTGTCGTCGTGTACTACTAGATGCTTTGTGTAAGGGTTCATTCGCGCCTTATCGCAGTTGTGGTTACAGGTACCCACCTACAGCTGAACATTGCAGAGCAGTTACAAACACCTATGGTCATGCCGAAGGAGTCACTACGCTGGTTGTCCTTCACTAACCGTTTTAGCCTGCCAAAAAAAAAGTGTGATGGAGCCACGTTGAGTGAACTACACAAATCTAGTATTGTCTCGTGTTTGTATCTTTAACAGCTACAATGAAGCTTCGGGGCAGTTGGTAAATTTCAGCAAGTCAGAACTATGGTTTTCATCCAATATAGCCCTTTCAGTGCAAGAGGACCTATGATGTTTTCTGAATATGTATCGTGTGGAGAGGGATACTAGATACCTGGCTCTTCCTGCATTTTGGGGGTGGTCAGGTCAAAGGCAGCAGATTATAATTTCCTCTTGGAAAAAGCTCTGTTCAAACTGCATGGGTGGAGACAAAAGATGCTAAATTTTGAGGGGAAGGAAGTTGTCATCAAATCGGAGGTGCAAGCCATCGTGTCCTACGCAGTGGCATCCTTTGCTCTCCCCAAAAAATTTTGTGATAAGCTCAACTATGAGGAGATGACCCAAAAGGAAGAGGAGTGCACTGGACGTCATGGCAGAGAATGTGCGAGTCTAAATTCGCGATTTTAAAGTTTTCAATATCGCTAAAGAAGGTTAACTCTAAATCCACACTCTTTCTGGGGGTGTTTGCTTGAAGGGATCTATTTTCCGAATCCTCTTTCCTTAGAGCTTCAAAGGGAAGGAGTCCTTCTTGGGTTTGGTCCAGTCTTCTCCAAGGGTGAGACCTCCTCCAAGGGTCCAGATGGCAAGTCTCTAATTGCATTTCTATTAGTTTATCGGATGATATCCAAGGATTTCATATTCTAAAAAGACTTTAAAATTCATTCATCCAGACCACTTGACTGCCCTGTGATTGATCAGTGCGCATGAAGAGGTGGAAGGAAAGGGAGATTAGGAATCTGGTGTCTGAGGAAGAGGCAAAGAGGATTTTTTGGTCTGGCATTTTGAGCCAAGGGGAGATTATTCGGTCAAGTCAGGGTACCAAGTGGCGGTGAATTCAGCAAGAAACTTATTTGGAGTTCGAGTTCCTCCAAAAATCAAACATTCTTGGTGGAAAATGTGCTGCATTTTTTTCTTTTTGGCAACCAAGGAGAACCTCCATCATCGCAGTTGTAATCCATTTCCTATGTGTCCAGTCTGCCTTAAAGATCCAGAAACAAGTGAACTGTCTTCTGTTTGGATGCGGGTGGACAAATGCGGTGTGGTTTGGAAGTGAGTTAAATTATGTCTCGAATCCTTTAGGCATTAGTCATCTCGTCTGTCATGAAGTGGACCATTTCGATAATGGAAGACTTGGATTCAGCAGTAAATCGGCATCAATTACTGGGTAAATGTGCTTTTCTAGCCTGGCAAATATGGAAGGCGCGCAATGATTGGGTCTTTAATTCCGTGCCAGTTAATCCCTTGGAGGCTATTCACAAAGCATCTTTCTCTTGGTCTGCATTCCAAGCGTGTATGAGTTCTCCTGGGGTGAGAGATAATGCAGCTCCCAACGATGCTAACAGGCCCCATGGGCAATTTTAATGCTAATTGTGATGTTGCGATGAGTCGTGCGGTCACAAGGAACGATGGCTGTAGCAGCAGTTCTACAAGACTGGCTGGGGAAGAGTGGCGGATGGTGCAACAAGTGTGGGGTTTTGCTTCATCTTCGCTTCAAGGGGAAACTATGTATGTGCGAGTTGCCTAACATTTTCTGATTTAATAGGCTTCATGTCACACATTGAAGCAATAATCCCCAAGCCTATCAATTAAATTGAACCTAATTTCAGATGCCTTCGGCGCGACCCCTTCACTTATGTGAAGGCATTTTTGGAGGATCCTAACGGGCTGTCCATTTCTAATTTGGTTTGTCCATCATTTGTTGTACTCGAACAAAATGCATCGCAAGAGAATTTGATTGAGAATGGGTTGACCCGTTGGGGCCTTCACATATTTTTTTCGCATTCATTACGGGGGAAAGTTTCCGTCATTAAGTTTGAAAAGAAAAGCAATTGGGAGAGATGTGCAAAAGTTTGCGGCTATGTGCAAACGTTTGCAGCCAGGTGTTGATCATTAAGACTTCACATCTTGAACATGCGACGTCAATTGAAAACGTGTATTTGTCAAATTTCAAACTCATCCCGAATTACTTTCATGATCGAAACAGTTTATCTTATACACTTTGTCGACTTTATTAACAATTTCAAAGATCATTTTAATCAAATACTTATTGGTATCAAATCCATTAGACTCTGTTCGTTTGAAAGATTTGGATTTGGTTTCAAAACTCATTGTGTTCGGTTTACAACAGGTTTGGGTTTCTTTTTGGGTAAATTTCAAAATACCCTCCAACCTTTACACCAAAATTCAATTAGACTCCCAACCTTTTAAAAATTTCAATTTTACTCTCAACGTTATCTTCCGTTAATCAAAACGCCCCCTTCCGTATCATGCTGGCACAAATTACATCAAAGCAAGAAAGGGATTTCCATACAAATCCTATCAAAGAAACAGTCAATGCCAAACCATACCAGAGAAGCAATCCTCAAAAAAACCAAAGTACCACCACACAGGTTCACCTATTAACAAAACTAAGAAGAGACGGCAATAAATAGTTACAACGCGAAGAAACATGTTTCACCCACTTCTTAACCTATTCCAACCAAGAGAAATGTCGCATTCTTGGGCAAAACGAACAACCTTACTGTATGGGGGGTTGACCAATCAACCCACCTGCACCGAAATAAGGTATATCTTTGCAGTCCATAGCCACATGTCCAAATCCCCCACACCTGAAACAAGGCATACCTTTGCAGTCCCTTTCCATATGTCCTCGAAACAAACACTTCGGGCATATCATGAAGGGAGCAATATCTAAAGCATATCTGCCACCGCCCCCATAACCGCAACGTTCCCAAGTCCTTCCACCATGGTCACAACCACCCAGTCCACTGCCCCCCTCTCCGCCTTCATCCTCCTCTCCAAGACTGCGATGAAAACAACACAAAGAAAAGGGATGATCTGGTGAATTAACACACAGTGAACAAATCAAACAGTCAACTATTTTCTCAAACCAGAAAAACAAATAAAACCAGAATTTTAATTGTGAATGAGAGAAAGAAACAACTATTGGATGGTTTTATCATTGACCAATTGAAAGGGTTGCTCAAGTTCCTTGCCATTTTTATCAACTGGACCAAACATACATACGTATAGCTTTCGTACTCGTATAAATTGATGGAGTTATGCAAGTCTGGTGAACAAAGACAGTCACCAATTGCGCTAGTTCTCAAAGTTCTGTCCTCCTCAGGACCAAAAATAAGAAAACACTCCATCAGTGGAAAACTCTTCGCAGATGTTCTCCTGTCTAAAAGGATGGGAATTGGACAAGAAGAAGGTAACATACTAGCCTCTGTCTTAAATGAACAACCCTTGTGTTGTTTTATGATGATTGTTTCTCTGTCACGTAGCCTTGGGGCAGTTTACTTTAACTTTGCAGTTGAGGTGAGATTGAATGATCACGATGGTTGAAGTACACCTTACTATGCAACTGATAACTTCAAAGAGACATATGATACAGTCACTGATATCATGGTGGGCAATCAGTAGGGTGGATATTGCCAACAGTGTTCTAAAAGTCAGTATAGGCGACCGACTAGTAGGTGCCTAGGTGCTGGGCGGGGGTCCAACGCGTAGACTATAATCCGCCTAGTCAGTCGACTAGGTTGCTGCGAGGCGCTAGGCGCCCGACTAGTCAGCCCCTAGCAACTTTTAGAGCATTGATTGTCAAATAATCACCTACTACTAGTTAGCATCCATTTATCTATCAGATAAGGATCTTAGACAAACTATTATGTGGGGATTAAGGCATACACACGTACGAATATAACAGCAACGATTATTGAGAGAAGGGAAAGAGGAAAAAAAAAAAGTAAAAATTTACACTAGGAAAGCACAGGACAGAAGCAGGGGACAAATAGTACTCACAAAACATGGGCACCAGAGATAATTTCGTCTCGTCCAAGCAGCACATGAGATCGGGAGGCGACAACAACAGCATCAAATGTGGATTCACCTTGGGCGTCCTCGTAGAATGAAACTCGAATTTTGTTACAGTGGACGAGAGGCAATTCAGTACCGAAGTAACCCAGCTGCCTCTCCCATAAGAAGCAGAGGTGATTGTCATCAAGCGGGACCAACGGGCAAAACATCCTTGGTTCATCTGGTTCTAGCTTGCCGAACTTGTCCAACCCATTTATAGGAGATATAAACCACCTTCGGAGAACCAAATCATATGCATGAACCTCCTCTGCATCTTTAGAACACCAACACAAGAGGGTATTGTTTCGAGCCACAGCTGCTTGACCTTGGACGCGGGAGAAGTCCACCTTGTGATCCCAATCTTCCCAAACTCGATCCACGACGTTGTACACAAAGGCAACATCCGTTGAAGCCACTAAAATCTTCTTGGAGGGCTGAAGGGCCGTGACGACTACCAAGGGAAACCAATAGTTGGTCGGCCAACACGGCGGTGTAGGCAATGGCACAGAAGTCGACGATATCAAGCAAGGATCAAACATCTCAGCAAATGTATAGTAAGGAGCACAACCACCGAACATATAAAGCTTCCCATCCATGACTACGGTTTGAGGAGATGTTCTGGGGGTAAGCATGCTTATAGCACGCCAGCCATCAGCAGGTGATGTTGTATCGAACCGGTAAATCTTGTCTGATGGCGTGCACTGCATAAAAGTCTCATTCCCTCCAACAACAAATAGAGAAGACCCAACGGAAGAAAGTGTGGACCATGCTGGGAGACCAGAACTCTTGTAAAACGGCGCGAGACCTTCGACATCTGGATTTGAGGAGTTAACGTCGTCGTCTCCTCCATCACCAAAAAAATCAAATGGAATTGAGTACAAACTGACAGCCCCGGTCCAGTGATCAACAGTGTGAAAACAGATACATCGACCCAGTTCTCGATTTGGAAAGAGGGTTTCACGCAAAGTTATCATGTTCTCCATCTTGATATGTATCTATATATATATACACACACACAAAAACAGAGGAGAAATAAGCTAAACGATTGCGAAGAAGAAGAAGATGATGATCACTGTTATTATCTCTCAGAAAATAAACAAGCAGCAAAATTCAAACGAACACAAGAACTCACTGTGAGGAAAAATTGAAAAAAGCTCAATGATTCCGATCGATGTTTGAATTCTCTCTGTGGTTATATGTCGCCCTCTCCCTCCCCCTCTTCCTTTTTTTTTTTTGATCAGACCCTCCCCCTCTTCCTTGCCTAGGGGTTTTTTTTACAGGCAAAAAATTTACTCCGTATTAATAAAACTTGAGAAAAGATCAATTGTGGGGAATCCAATCAAGGGGATTAACTCAATTATTCCAAAGGGATTCATCTCTCTCTACATGAGAGCCTTTTCTCCTTCCGTGGGGGTTTTTTCTTTTCTTTATCTGCCTTTACACTGATCTTCCTCCCACCCAGAATTTCTTTCTTTTTCTTCTCTTTTCATAATCTTCTCCTCGGATCTGGTTCTGGTGTTTCCTTTCCTTTTCCCAGGTTCACCTTTTCTGCTTTTTCTTTTCTTCTTTTCCTCTACCATCGCTGGTCTTCTTCTCTCTGTTATGGAGGAACCGACGGTGATATCTCTGGATGAGAGCTTTGAGGAGTGTCCTCAGAACACTCAGTTTGTGCTGGTGGGTAAGGTTTTGTCATCTAAGATCCTAAATAAGGTTGGAGTCCAGAGGGTTATTGAGAAAGCTTGGAGAACAGAGGAGGGGTTTTCTATCTCTCCATGGAAGGACAACGTTTACGCTTTCGGTTTCAAGAAGGAAGATGATCTGTGTAGGGTTATGAGCAGAGGTCCATGGTCAGTGATGGGGTCTCTTTTGATTTTGAGGAGATGGGACCAAAAGAAATCTTTCAGCGATTTGGATTTCAACTTTAGCCCTTTTTGGATCCAGATCCACGGGTTACCGTTAGGGTTTCTGAACCCTAAAGCAGGTATGGTGATAGCTCAGACTTTGGGCGATGTAATAGCAGTGGAGGAACCGGGTGAGAAAGGGCGGTTGGTAAATTTTTTGAGGGTGAGGATCTGGGTAGACGTTTCTAAGCCCCTCAAGAAGGGTTTCTTTCTGAGGAGGATTAACGAGGAAGATATTTGGGTTCGATTCAAGTATGAAAGGCTCTCGGATTTCTGCTATGGGTGTGGTATGGTGGGTCATACCGTGAATGACTGCAAAGACAAAAGGAGCTTTGATTCGAAGACTTGGGATTTCGATGGTAGTATTCGTGCTGATTCGGCTGTAACAGAGATCATTAACTATGGAGACCAACACCTGCCGAAGCTGTTTTATCCAGAAGCAAAACGCCACCATCAGCAGGAAGACGAAGGTGGCGCGTCTTCCGGAAAATCAACCAGGCGCGTGGAGAGTAGGGAGGAGAATATTTGTGCGTCTGATTCGGTGACGGGTGCGAGACGCAACGTAGTGGAGCGTTCAATTGTACGAACAAATCATCAGGAGGAGGACACGTCGCATGTTGAGACAACAGAGCCTCTAATTGGGGTGAATATTCCTTTGTCGAAGAATATGTTATTGGGCGGGTCCCATCGGGTCACAATGCAACATTCTTTGAATCCAATTGAAAGTCCAAGTGGAGAGAAGACTATTAATTCAGGGGCCCATTACTATGTTGAAGAACCTGAAAGCCCAAGGAGTATTCAGAGAGCTGATGGTTTGGGTCCAGGAAGTGGGGACAAGCCCAATGATCCTTATGTAGCCCCTCTCTTATCCTGTCCAGTAAGAGAAGTGGGCTTAAAAAATTTGGGCGAGGAGATTTTGGCGTCTGTCTTTCAAAAGGCTCTGAATCTCAAACGGAAAAATTCTTACTCCCCTGAGAAAGTAGACGAGGGGAAAAAGCAGAAGAGGCTGTTGCTTGAGGATAATGAGAGTTCCAACTGTAGTATGGAGGAAGATGTCGCTAGTATTGAAGAAACCCTTCGGATTAGAAGCAGCGTGGCCAGAGGTGGGGCTTGCAGAGCAAGGGGTAGGAGGGGAGGAAGATCGAGGGGACGTTTGGCCGGGGGGGGGGGGGGGTCGGGGAGTTCAGCATGCACAGCTGTCAGATTCTGAATTGGTTGAAGTTAACATTGGGGAGGAGTCTGGAATTCTTCATGCTAGGGGTCTGGTTTCTATCTCTAAAGGGGATGCAAGCTCGGAAGGAAGCAAGGAAGAGAAGGCGTTGGTGGCTGGCCTCAAACAGCCACACGCCCAATGGTGATGCTCAGCTGGAATGTTCAGGGGATAGGGCGACCCCTAACATTCCAGATCTTACGAGGACTGTGTATGGTCCATCGTCCTCTGGTGGTGTTTCTCATGGAGACAAAGAATAAGAGAAGCACACTAGAAAAAATAAGAAGGCGTCTCCGGTTTAATAAAGGGTGCTACGTGGATCCCGTCGGCAGGTCAGGTGGACTTGCTTTATGGTGGTCTGACGAGGTAACTCTTGATGTTAGATTTAAATCAAAAAATGTTTTTCGTTGCATAGTTAATTGGCCTAGAATTAGTAATCCGTTTTTAATTACTTTTGTTTATGCTCCTCCAGTGTGGAACGATCGCCTGAGATTCTGGAACTACTTGAAGTCTGTTGCGCGGGAAAATAGTTACCCCTGGCTGTGTGTGGGTGATCTTAATGATGTGGGAGTACAAGCCGAAAAGCAAGGGGGCAATCCTTGTAGCAGAAGTAGACTGGAACAATTCCATAGCCTTACTTCGGATTGTGAATTTATGGATTTGGAGTTTAAAGGGCCCAATTTCACTTGGTCAAACAATCAAGATGGGGATAATAATATTCGTATTCGGTTGGATCGTGCACTGGCTACAGTTGATTGGAGGAACTTATTCCCTCTTGCTCAAGTGTTGCATGAACTCAAGGTGGGTTCGGATCACTGCCCCTTGATAGTTAAATGCAGAGTTCCTTTGAAGAAGGTCCCATTCTCTTTCAAGTTCGAGTCAAAATGGTCCACCCACCCTGATTGTGGTCAAGTTATTGCTTCGGCGTGGAGCCAGCCTCAACGAGGTTCTCACCTATACGGTTTGGTTCAAAAGTTAAGGAAGTGCAAGGAGTCCCTGATGGAGTGGAGCAAGAAAGTGTTTGGCAAGGATAAAATGAGACTGAAAATTCTACAAGAGAGGCTACGGGTTGTTCAAGGGGCTCCTTTTTCTCAGGAAAATCTTCTGAGGGAGAGGGAACTAATAAAGGAGATTGAGACCTTGTTACTGAGGGAAGAGATGGCTCTTCATCAAAGATCTAGGGTGAATTGGCTTTCCTATGGAGACAAGAACTCTGCTTTTTTCCATGCTTGTATTAATCAACGGAGACAGAGGAACCAGCTTATGATGCTCAAAACTGGGGGTGGTGATTGGGTGGAAGATGAAGATGGTATAAATGACCTGATCTATGATTTCTTCTCTGGCTTGTTTGAAAGCTCTGGGCCAAGGGATTTCACTGAAGTTCTAGCAACAGTGAAGAGGTGCATTTCTGATGCTATGAATGATAAATTGATTAAGGAAGTTACTGTGGAAGAGATTAAAAAAGCGGCCTTCCAACTGGGTTCCCTTAAGTCTCCCGGGCCGGATGGGTATCCTGGGTTCTTTTTCCAAAAGTATTGGGATAAGGTGGGAGATGAAGTTTGTAGAGCAGTCCAGAGATTTTTCTCAAATGGGTATATGTTAAGGGAGCTTAATCGAACCAACATTGTCCTGATTCCCAAAGTTTTGTTCCCAGAATCTCTTGGACAGTATCGTCCCATTAGTTTGTGCAATTTCTCTGTGAAAGTTATTACAAAGGTTATGGCAAACAGATTGAAAAGCATTTTACAAGAGGTAATTTCGCCAAATCAATCAGCCTTCGTGCCAGGGCGAATGATCCAAGACAACGTTTTAGTGGCTCATGAGGCTTTCCACTTTTTGAAAATGAAGAAGAAAGGGTTAGATGGTTTTCTGGCGCTCAAACTTGATTTTAACAAGGCGTACGATAGAGTAGAATGGGATTTTGTTGAAGCTCTTCTGCTGAAAATGGGTTTCCATTCAAGATGGGTTCAGTGGGTTATGCAGAGCATCACGACAGTCAACTTCTCAGTAGTAGTCAATGGGGAGGCTAGGGTCCATATCAATCCAGGTAGGGGGCTAAGGCAGGGGGACCCTCTGTCCCCATACCTTTTCGTTCTGGTTAAAGACGTCCTCTCCAACATGATTTCTACAGCACAAGAGGGCAGCAATATTTCTGGGATCAGGTTCAATCGCCATTGCCCCAAGTTAAGTCACATTTTCTTTGCTGATGATGCTTTGCTCTTCTTAAAAGCTGAATTTCAAAACTGTATAAGAGTTAAGCAAATTCTTGATAAGTATGGGGAAGCTTCTGGCCAGGAAATCAATTTGGACAAGTCAAGTGTCACTTTCTCCCATAATATGTGTGATAATGATAGGCAACTCATCTGTAACCTGCTGGATATTCCATTGATGAAGGGAGATGCAAGGTACCTAGGGCTCCCATCTTTTTGGGGGAGATCAAAGACAGAGGCGTACTCTTTCATAGTGGAGAAAACTCTAGGGAAACTACAGGGATGGAAACAAAAACAGATGTCACATGGAGGCAAGGAGACTATGCTGAAGTCAGTTACTCAAGCCATTCCTTGTTATGCTATGTCTTGTTTTCTACTTCCAAAAGGACTTTGTGATAAGCTCAACTCCTATGTCTCTAATTTTTGGTGGAAGGGGGACCCAGAGGCTAGGGGAATTCATTGGTGTAGCTGGGAGAAGATGACCAAATCAAAGGCTGAAGGAGGAATGGGATTCAGGAATTTCAGAGCTATGAATGAGGCTCTCCTAGCTCGTCAAGGGTGGAGACTTCTTCAGAATCCTAATTTATATTGGGCTAGGATCCTCAAAGGATTATATTTTCCCAATTGTTCCTTCCTGGAGGCGAGTAGGGGAGGTAGGGCTTCATGGGCTTGGCTTAGTCTTTTGCATGGGAGGGAATTGTTGTTTAAAGGGGTGAGATGGCAAGTTCAGAATGGTAGAGATATTAATTTTTGGGCTGATTGTTGGGTGCCTTCTTTAAACAATTTCAAAATAGCTTCCACTAAGCCAGAGAATTGTAATATCGTTATGGTAGCTGATGTGATAGATCAAGAAAAAGGTGTTTGGAGGAGCAATGTATTGGAGCAACTGGTTTCCCAGGAGGAATTGAAAGCCATTACAGTTTTGCCTCTATCACAGTATGGGAATAAGGATTCACTGATTTGGCATCATACAAAAAATGGAGTTTTCTCTGTCCGATCGGGATACCATATAGCAGTTCAAGGTCACAGCAAGGAGAAAGTAAGTGCTTCTTCATCTTTCAACCCACATAGGAAATTATGGCATTGATTGTCAAATAATCACCTACTACTAGTTAGCATCCATTTGTCTATCAGATAAGGATCTTAGACAAACTATTATGTGGGGATTAAGGCATACACACGTACAAATATAACAGCAACGATTATCGAGAGAAGGGAAAGGGGAAAAAGAAGAAGTAAAAATTAACACTTGGAAAGCACAGGACAGAAGCAGGGGACAAATAGTACTCACAAAACATGGGCACCAGAGATAATTTCATCTCGTCCAAGCAGCGCATAAGATCGGGAGGCGACAACAACAGCATCAAATGTGGATTCACCTTGGGCGTCCGCGTAGATTGAAACTCGAATTTTGTTACAGTGGACGAGAGGCAATTCAGTACCGAAGTAACCCAGCTGCCTCTCCCATAAGAAGCAGAGGTGATTGTCATCAAGCGGGACCAACGGGCAAAAAAACCTTGGTTCATCTGGTTCTAGCTTGCCGAACTTGTCCAACCCATTTATAGGAGATATAAACCACCTTCGGAGAACCAAATCATATGCATGAACCTCCTCTGCATCTTTAGAACACCAACACAAGAGGGTATTGTTTCGAGCCACAGCTGCTTGACCTTGGACGCGGGAGAAGTCCACCTTGTGATCCCATTCTTCCCAAACTCGATCCACGACGTTGTACACAAAGGCAACATCCGTTGAAGCCACTAAAATCTTCTTGGAGGGCTGAAGGGCCGCGACGACTACCAAGGGAAACCAACAGTTGGTCGGCCAACACGGCGGTGTAGGCAATGGCACAGAAGTCGACGATATCAAGCAAGGATCAAACATCTCAGCAAATGTATAGTAAGGAGCACAACCACCAAACATATAAAGCTTCCCATCCATGACTACGGTTTGAG
Source organism: Rhododendron henanense subsp. lingbaoense (assembly GCA_020567845.1). Taxonomy (NCBI): domain Eukaryota; kingdom Viridiplantae; phylum Streptophyta; class Magnoliopsida; order Ericales; family Ericaceae; genus Rhododendron; species Rhododendron henanense. The sequence goes on from CM036317.1 coordinate 5,694,000, forward strand.
GAGATGTTCTGGGGGTAAGCATGCTTATAGCACGCCAGCCATCAGCAGGTGATGTTGTATCGAACCGGTAAATCTTGTCTGATGGTGTGCACTGCATAAAAGTCTCATTCCCTCCAACAACAAATAGAGAAGACCCAACGGAAGAAAGTGTGGACCATGTTGGGAGACCAGAACTCTTGTAAAACGGCACGAGACCTTCGACATCTGGATTTGAGGAGTTAACGTCGTCGTCTCCTCCATCACCAAAAAAATCAAATGGAATTGAGTACAAACTGACAGCCCCGGTCCACTGATCAACAGTGTGAAAACAGATACATCGACCCAGTTCTCGATTTGGAAAGAGGGTTTCACGCAAAGTTATCATGTTCTCCATCTTGATATGTATCTATATATATATATATACACACACACAAAAACAGAGGAGAAATAAGCTAAACGATTGCGAAGAAGAAGAAGATGATGATCACTGTTATTATCTCTCAGAAAATAAACAAGCAGCAAAATTCAAACGAACACAATAACTCACCGTGAGGAAAAATTGAAAAAAGCTCAACGATTCCGATCGATGTTTGAATTCTCTCTGTGGTTATATGTCGCCCTCTCCCTCCCCCTCTTCCTTTTTTTTTTTTTGATCAGACCCTCCCCCTCTTCCTTGCCTAGGGGTTTTTTTTACAGGCAAAAAATTTACTCCGTATTAATAAAACTTGAGAAAAGATCAATTGTGGGGAATCCAATCAAGGGGATTAGATAAAAAAAACCCAACATCCTAGATCACATGCCCGAGACCCAAACACCTTTTGGCGAAGCCTGAAAACACTCTAAGGACCTCAACACGTCCAGATAAAATATATATGCAAATTTAGCCCAGACCCATAAAAGGCGAGGGCCATAGAAAACATAGACCAAGCCCAGCCCTAGCCCAATAGCGCTTTTTATTTGGGTTTTTTTTTTTTATTTGGGAAAATGACGATCTATGACGTGTTTTGATAATTAATACTTATTAATGCTGAAAATGTCATGGACGGGTATTAATTATCAAAACACGTCATGGGCCGTCATTTTCCCTTATATATATATATATATATATTATGACTCAAACTATCACCATTTTTTTACTACTTAGTCCTTAAACTACAAAACCACATACTCCATCCGTCCCAAATTGGATGTCAATTTTTGATATATGTGTCAATTTCAAATCCTTATATCTTTTAATATGAATCTCAAAAAATATCCAATATGAATCTTGTTTGATAGTTCTCGATCAGTTTTATTATACAAAATTTTCAAACTCATGAAAAACATTATAGATTAAAAGATATAAGCAATAAAAAATGATACGAGTTTCAAAAATTGTCATTCTTTTTGGGACGGAGGGGGTATTTCTTTCTTCAACTATCTTAATCTCACCTATTAAATCCAAAGAATGGGATTCGGACTCTTTAAGAACTAACTTGACTCATTAAAGGGCTAATTAGTTCATTAAAGGAGAGTTTTACGATTTTAGCACTCCAAAAATTGATTGAGGGGCTCCAAAACGATGTCGTTTTGTGTATCAACACAGTTCAGTTTTGGAGCCCCTCCATAAATTTTTGGAGTGCCAAAATCACAATCCATAGACAAAAGGTGCATTATTATCACTTTTATCCCCCTAAACTATCATTGTTTTTTATTCGGTAACCAAGCCAATATTCAGGTAAACATTTATTCGTAAATAGATTTTCAATTTTTTTTATACCATTCGAAATATCTAAATTATAACCTTTAGCTGTGTAAAAAAAAAAAATTCAGCAAATTACGTTACACGTATATCATTTGACAAAAAAACTATGAACGAGAATCTCTACTAGAGCCACCAAAATATTGAACATAGGGATTTACCCTCAAAAAAATCTTGAACATAGGGACCGGGACATTTATAATTTGTAGAAAAGAAATTGGAACTTGATGTCTATCAAGTTTTATCTAATTATGAGCACAATAACCCGAAAAGGATCAACAATTAAGGATTACTTCCAATTCAAGACTCATAAGCACTTGTCGATATCCTCGGTACAACCACCGCCGATAGCGGCACCGCCTTTTGCAACACCAAGCCAAATGCCTCGCTCATGTCGAGCTCTATCCCGTCCGGAAGCCTCCAGTCAAAGGAGTGCACAAGGGTGCCCAAAAATTCCAAAATGTACTCAACAGCAGCAATTCCCATCCTTATTCCTGCACAAATTCTTCTCCCAGCACCAAATGGGATGAGTTCAAAATCATTCCCCCATGGTTCAATCTTCCCATTTATATTTTCCCTCAAGAACCTATCTGGGTCAAACTCCATAGGGTCCTCCCACACCTCTGGGTCTCACCCGATCGCCCATACGTAGACAAAAAGCCTGGTGTTTTTAGGAATGTAGTAAATGTTGACCTCGCACGGATCAACGGATACTCTAGGAATACTCAGGGGAACTGGTGGGTGCAACCTAAGTGTTTCCTTGCATATGGCTTGCAAGTACGGAAGATTAGGCAAATCGGACTCTTCCAGCCGGCGGTCTCTGCCGATTACTCGGTCCATTTCCTTTTGTGCGCGTCCGAGAATTCTATGGTTCCTGATCATCTCTGCTAGCGCCCACTCAACCATGCCCGCTGATGTATCGATGCCAGCAATGTACCAGTTCTGGGCAAAGATGAAAAAAGAACAGTGAGAAAAACTAAGAATTCTAACGTATAGTCATATGAAGGGAAACAATTTTTGTACTTCAAACCCTTTATGATGCACTAACGGTTGGACACCACAGAGTTAAAAGATGCATACCAAGAGAAGAGCTTTAATATGGGTCATTGTGAGCTCCGACCCGTCGGAAACCTCCCTGTTGGCCATAACAATATCAAGAAAGTCTGGATTTCCCTCGCGCTGTATAATGAGCGTTCCTCGATCATTTTGGTTAATAGACGGTCGAATTCAATGTGTCGGCGCTTCATTTTCCCCTCGATCCTTTGTAAGTCCATCCACTGGTATGAAATCACCAATGTTGAATAATCCAACTAATCTCATGAGCTCCACAACAATGTACTTTAACTTGTTAGACTCTGAGCCCTGCTTTAGCAAACACGCGGCGGCTTAAGACTTTTTTGCCCTATTAGGTTAGCCATGGCACATAACAACATTTCTGGCACCACCACTGGTTGACCCTTTTGGCTCAACTGGAACATATCCTAGATCACATGTCCAAGTTCTTTCTCTCTTATCAGAGCCAGCCCAAGCATATGCAAATTACTCTATTTCCTAAACAAGTTCCAGCGCGGCCCAATATCTGCAAAAACAAAATCTTGTGCACCGTAGGCAATGTGGGTTGCACCGGCACCAGGAGGGCGGTTAGAGAAATTGTGGTCCGAAGTCTTGAGGAACGCTCTAGCCTCCCCTGGGCTAGACGTAACCACCATATCACAAGAGCCCATTTTAACGTACATGACGGACCCATACGTTTTGACCATTTGAGCTAGCATGACATGCGGCATGGTCCACAAGAGCAGCAGGCAACGTACCACCGGCCAGCCACTAGGGCTGGGTGGCAACTTGGGACGACAGAGGCTTGACAGAAAACACTTAGCGAAAAAATGAGTAATGAAAAAGAGGAAAACTGCAGAGAGGGGCTCAAGTTACACTCATATTGAGTACCATGTCCTAGAATTGCAGTGTGTTAGACCTAGAATTGCTTAGGTAGTTGTGTAAGAAGTTATAACTTGGTTGGTTATGCCTTGTTATGGTTCTGTTATACTTGTAATTGATTTTGATTATGCTCATAAATGGTTTTGTTATGCCATTGGTAGGAAAAATAAAATGTCCGTTGGTATTTTAATCCATTGGGCTGATCAACGGTTGGTTGATCCCAGTAAAAAAAAAAAAAAAAAAACGGTCGGCTAATTACTTCTCATCCCAATCCATTTCCCAACTTTACTCTCTCTCTCTCTCTCTCAACGACGAACCAGGGTCCAGAGACAACACCCCCCCCCCCCCCCCCCCCCCCCCCCCCCCCCCCCCCCCCCCTCCCTTCTGGTAATTGCAGTGGGGTTTGATGATCTGTCAATTATAGCTGCAGCCAAAAGGGGATGGAAATATCCATCTTCTTTTCTATCTATGCCATTTTACATCCTGATTTCTGCCATTTTACATCCCCCATTGGAGGGTGTTTTTTTGCATTCAGGTTGTATTATAAGTATAGAACCTAGTTTCTATCCCCATTGGGGATGCTCTTACAAAAAAAAGATTATGAACGAGAATCTCTACTAAAACTGCCAAAATACTGAACATAGGGATTTACCAACAAAAAAAAAAATTGAACATAGGGACTTGGACATTTCTAATTTGTAGGGACGAAATTAAAACTTGATGTCTATCACAAGGACTAAAAAAGTAAATAAGCCTAACTTTTATCTGAGTGTGAGTACAATAACCCGAAAAAGACCGATAATTAAGTACTACTTCCAATTCAAGACTCATAAGCACTTGTCAATATCCTTGGTACAACCACCGCCGATAGCAGCAAGGCCTTTTGCAACACCAGGCCAAATGCCTCGCTCATGTCGAGCTCTACCCCGTCCGGAAGCCTCCAGTCAAAAGAGTGCACAAGGGTGCCCAAAATGTACTCAACAGCAGCAATTCTTTACAGTGGGGGTATCACAAGTCACAACTATCCTATCTGTCAAATTTTCAGCAAAAAAATGGGTGCACATTCTTTTCATGGGTGGAGGGTCCAAAGGATGTGTAGTCTCAGAATTCACAGTGGAAAAGGATTGAAGAATTGGAGGAGAAGAATGAAGACTTGTGTGAAAAAAATGAAATTATGAAGAAGAAGACTGAAGACCTGGAGAGAGAGGTTGAAGACTTGAAGAAGACGATGGTTAAGTAATTATATAGGAAATGACCTCTATTTAAGTTCCCACCTAGAGCAATAGCATGAACTAAAAAGTCTCCCAGACCGATTTTTAAAAATAGTGAATAACTATTCTCATTAACTGCATTTAACCAATTGGGCAACCATATGCTTCGGCCCGCATTGAATGCCGGGCCATTCGTTGAAGATAAAAGTACATCGAACCTATATGAAGTTTCACCATGAGCAGATTGTATCCATTGAGCAAATATAGGTTCGATCAAGATTTGTTTCTCTGGGTTTTGTTAATATGTGCCCCTAGGGCATATGGTAACCGTCATTAAATGATTACCAATTAAATCCACTAGTATAGGTTGTTGTGAAAGTATAAATAGGTTAGAGCATCCGCACGGGAGTAGCTAAATTACCATGCACTTCACTTTAAAGAGCAAAATGAAAGAAATAGCCTCACTTATGCTCTTTACTAGTGGGGACCACTTGCCAAAGTTAATGCTTTGTGCGGTTTCGTTTTTTAAAAGTATTTTTCAAAAGATTCTCTCTACTTCCAATCATTTCTTCTTCTATCTCTCTCCACTTATTACTCCAACTACTCTCATAATTTTTTTTTCAAAAACGAAACCAAACAAAACATTTGTTTTCCAACAGTTCCTCTTTATCTTAAGAGAGACATTGTTCATCAGTCAAAGGTTTTTATATTAGTTTCCAATCCGTACTTTATCTCACTCACTCCTTTTATTTGTCTCCATTTCGGCACTGTTCATTTGTGGGGACTACTTTATTAATATTTAATTGAAAAGCGAGTGAGATTAAAGAGCCTAATGCAGTAAATATTTTAAAAATGGATAGCTAAAGTAATAAAGTCATTTTTTAAGGTGTAAATTGGTTCAAAATGTAAAGAGTCTAATGCGGATGCTCTTAGTTAATATTGTGAAAGGTTAGTTAGGGGCCGTTCGGCTAAATAAGCCAAGTGGTTTATTTTTTTGTCCTTATTCAAATTTTTTTCGTATTTGTTAGTTTTGCGTCAATTTTTTGGGGATTATTGCATCTCCATGACGAGAGAAATCTAAAAAGTAAAAAATTTCGATCGAAACCTAATTTTTTTTGAATAAAGACAAAAATAAGCCAATAAGCCAATTTTTTCGTCTTTATTAAAAAAAAATTGGATTTCGATCATAATTTTTTACTTTTTAGATTCCTCTCGTCATGGAGATGCAATAATCCACGCAAAACTAACAATACGAAAAAAATTTGAATAAGGACAAAAAAATAAACCACTTGACATATTTAGCCGAACAGCCCCTTAATATTGGATGAAGAGCGAAACTTTTCCTAGAGAGACCAAATTACCCTTTTATTTTCCCCTCTATACTATCATTTCACCTGACTTCTATTATCCATCCCTTTCGACTCCCACGGGCCACAAGTATTAGAGAAACCAAAATTGTATTCCAAATAGCAAGTATTTGTTTAGTCCCTTTAAGATAAGAAAAAACGAACAAATACATGCTCGACAAAGTTATTGATTTTTTCAGTAGACCAATTTTATAAAAAGATTTATACTTGAATTGAGTTATTATTTCGTTCATTGTTGTCTCTAATGAACCTTTATTATAGTTTTAGTCTTTACTCTTTTACGTTTTCTCCCATCAAACAAATTAGTGATGAATTTTTTTGACTGAATCAATATCAATGTAAGGTTACTTTCTATATAAAAAGGAAATTTTTGACCGAAAATTAAAAACTACACAAAAGCTGAGAAATAGATTAAGGAAAATGATATTGGCACTCCAAAAAACAAAAGGAAGTGACTTTGGATTTACACTAATTTTAAAGTATCTGCATCAATTCTTGAAGTGCCAATATCATTTTTCTAGACCAATTATTAGTTAAGACAATCAACTCACTAAGTGGCCTACTAATAAAGTTTAGAACATATGCATATTTTCTACTGACAAGGAGATACGCACTCTTTTTTGGGGGTTTATATTTGATAAGTAATTTTCTTTATTATGTTTCAAAAACTCACAAATAAGCTTCGTGCATAGTCAACTTCTCTATTACAAACATGCAATAAATAAATAAATAAACCTTTTATTGCATGTTTTTTTTTCCCGCTAAGTCTTCTTCCTCTTATAACATTTGTCTATCCGCGGATGTTCAATGTAGGGGCATTTTTGTCTAATAATAAAAAAGTTTATCTTCCCAAGAACAATTTATTACTCTCTGTATCGTTACTTTCCCAATGAAAGTGAAATAAATTTGGAAGAATTAATGAGCTCTTATCATATGCATTAAGGGTATATTATGACCATTATCATACACCCATGGGGCACATATTAAGAAAACCCTTCCACTTTGTTAAACTTTCCTGCTAAACCAATTACAGAAGTGAGGGAAAACAAGAGCCTGTAGCATCAATTTTAAGATTTCACCGAGCTAACGACTGTTAGGGACGACGAGGTTAGATACATCACTATCTCCATCCCCGATTCCCAAACCCAACTCCGAATCCTTGTCCCGACCTTGATCCCCACTTGGAAATTTTTTTCACCCTCAATCCACATCCCAAATAGGGAATGCGGTTATGAACATTAAAAAAATCCTCTTCGAATATTTAACGAACAATCAATTATAGAAATCCAAAACCTAGTTGATTTGCAGTTTTCACGAACAAATACCATCCTCATGAACGGCTTAAAATCAGAATCCTCAAACTTCCTAAAATCCAGAAGTTAAATACAAACTCATGAAAAAAAAAAAAGAAAAGGGACCATACCAATTGCAACTTACTAATTAAGAGTACTAATGGAAATTCCAATAAAGAAAATCAGGGATCCAGTAAACCCATAAGGAAAATTTACCACCACAATAAACCCATAAGGAAAGCTCCCACTCGGCAGTGCCAGAAAACTGGAAAGTGCACTAAAAATGGGATGTTGATGGAAATACTCCACCCAGAAAATACTCAATAGTGCGGTAACATTATTAACCAAGGGAGAAATTTTAATACCTACGTCTACAAAAGCAAAAGAAAATCCCCACTGTAACGCAAGGACAAGGTATATCACACGCTTGTTCAAAAAAAAGAGTACCCCTCCTTTGGTAACGAGTCCCGCTCCAACCGCGCACACACACAAAAAAAAAACACTAGAGACTTTGTTAGGTAATAAGATAGCGGAAAAAAGCTTTTTCTGCAAAAAATCATAGTTAGAAGAACAAAATCAAATAGAACCTTAAGTCCCAATAATTTGCAGTCCGCTACATTAGTCCATTTTCTCCATTGAACTCGGCTGAGGACATCGTGTTTCATGAGTTAGAAAAACTGTGCTGAAGAATGGATAAAGAGCAAAACTGGCTAACTAACCAAGTGAAGCAAAGGGAAATCCAGCAGAAAGCACATCCACAAGCCACTCACAAAGTTATTGGTAAATCCCATCAGAGCCAAAATGAAAAAATGGCAAGGGAAAAAAAGAGATTCAGAGCAATGCAAACAGACCACAGAGGAAGAGGGCAGGCCCAGCCCTGAGATTTTCGAGGCCCTAGGCGGGATTTGAAAATGGGGCCTCTTAATTTCTACTATATTAATTAGTTGTTTGATATAGGAAACAAACCAGCCATGTGCTTCGATGGCAAAATGGATGGACTGCATTGTTGGTACCTCAGATCTTGAGTTCGAGCCACACTATGGCACCAGCTCAAATTACCACCGAACTATGTTAGCCCAATTGTATAATAGTTTGCTTATATAATATTTAATCTATTCCAATATTTGGGGGCCCAATTATTGGACCCAAAATGGGAGGCCCTAGGCGGACGCTTGGTGGGCTTATGCCCAGGGCCGGCCCTGAAAGAGGGGAATTCAAGAGGAAACAAAAGGGAAGGAGGGTGGATTTGGGGCCAGATGGATCAGCAAAACTTGAGCTTCTATGAAAACAAGCGTATGAAACAGTGATTTCAAAATTTAGAAACAATTTTGGTCCTTCTAACCTTTGTAATTTGTTTCCATTACTAAATTCTTTTTTCTATTCAAAAAAAAAAAAATACTACGGACCATGCTATTTTGGTTGAATAATAGTACTAGCTGCTAGTCATAAATATGTTGTGCTTCTCTCTGTCGTAACATTACACCAGAACAGGAAACATTTCCAATATTTAAGAAACAAACCACCGGAAGTTAAAATAAAACTACTCTCCCCAACGATACAAAAACTGAAGCAAATGGTTATGGTTGCTCACCCCAACCATAATCTTGCCTGCGGTAGCAATGCCAGTGTTTGAAAACACTAAAAAAAAAAGAAGTGAAAAAGCACAAGTATGATGAGAGACATTTGAGATTACATACACGGAAGTTTATCAAAAACATCCAAGGAACACACCATGCTAGCATATTAGCTTTAATAGCTTAGTTGCTTCAATAACATGACAGTATTCCATCACCGCGAAAAGCACGGACACATGTACCACTCATGATGTCTTTTTGCAAAACATGCTACGACTTTTCTTTGTATAACTGTGCATTAAGAAAGATGTCTCTCTACAAATAGAGTGCAGAACTCATCCAAAAGAAAAAACGATACTGCCAACAATGACATGTGAAGATAACTAAGGAGCAACTTGAAACTGGGATAGAACCTCGCACTGTGGTCACTCTCGTGACATGTACCAATACCAAATTCACAAAGGGCAAACCCGAAAAACAAAAGACAATCAACATGCACAGACCTATTTGAAATGCTTAGAAAGAAAGGGTATTTCCGTATCATGTTGGCAAAAATTATATCTCGAAGCATGAAAGGGATTCCCTTGAGACATTTGACAAATCCTTTCAAAGAAACAGTCAATAACAAACCATACCAGAGAAGAGACTTTATATAGCAATCCTCAAAAACCAAAGTACCACCACACAGGTTCATCTATTAACAAAACTAAGCAGAGACAGAAATAGTTACAACGCTATCATGTTTCACCCACTTAACCTATTTCAACTAAACGAACTGTCACATTACCTACCCAACTGCCACTGCTAAAATTTCTCCCACCTCCACCAAAATGAGGTATACCTTTGCATTCCATAGCCATATGTCAAAATCACCAACACCGGAAACAAGAAGCCCCGTTAAAGAGCTGCTGAAGTTGATAGGGAAAACCCACACACAAAATTATATTGAAAAGCAGAAAAAGCACCTATGTGAATACAGAGACATCATCTTCTCAAAATTCCTTCAAAGTAGAGCGCCTAAAAAATACCAATGTCTAGGAAAATCAACCTAAAATTACATACCCACAAATCGTCATACATCGCAAATGGTTGAGATCAAAGTGAATAATACCAAGTAGGCAGCACGGAGTGAAAATCATACTCCAACATTCTTAAAACAGCACCATCTCCCAAAAACCCACCTTTTGTGTTTGTTCTAATGTGACCCGTAGCATTCCTAAAAAAGACAACTGACCCGACTTTCGTCTGATAGATGAAATAGTTCAAAGGAAGTAGGTCATTTAGATTTCTTCCGAAATCCTTAACGACTAACAAAGCTAGGTTAAAGACATAATAACCCCAATATTGCAAGTCAACTTTACTCGTAAACAAAGATATGTTGGTCTCATATAGAGTGATAACCTTCCAAACCAAAACAGACCTTTATCATTCAGAAAATAGGGGTTATTCCTAACCCAAAACGCCTACAATAAAAAATATTCATAAGTTAGAATCCAAAAAAAAAATTGAAAACCAAAAAAATAAACCCTTCCTACAATATATCTCATACCATCAATTCCAATGATAGATTACTTTGGTAGGAGTTTATAGGGATGATGAAATTGGTAGGACATATACGACCACGCTGCATCAATTTGAGTTTGTTGATAAACAAAGACTTCAATTTTAGAGACCAAATATTCAAAGTCTTCAAGGTCCTTTTTAATTTTCAAAAAAGGGTTTGCATATTGTAAAAAAAACAGTATTTCAAAACCAAAAACCAATAAACAACAATTGTAATACCCCCCAGTGACTTCATGAAGTAAAATCACATGTTGCGGCAACAAATCACTTCTCATTACAAAGGCACCACCCAAAAGGTTTCCATGACCAATATTTTGGTCATGGAAAACCTTCAAAGCCTTCAGCAACTGAGAAAATAACTCAATAGGTTTTTTTTAAGAGTAATACGGTTTTTGTCACTCTTACAAAAAAACCTATTGAATTATTTTCCCAGTTGCTGAAGGCTTTGAAGGTTTTCCATGACCAAAATATTGGTCATGGAAATCTTTTGGGTGGTTCCTTTGTAGTGGGAAGTGATTTGTTGCCGCAACATGTGGTTTTACTTCATGAAGTCACTGGAGGAGGTATTACGATTGTTGTTTTACTCCATTTTTTCTAAAAGTATTTTTTTTTTCAAATTCACATAATTTCAAACTCAAATATAATGAAAATAAAAAATAATTTTTTAATTTTTTTGTATCGTTTAAAAGATCTCAATGAGATCAAATAAGATCCATATTGATAGGAAAATTATTTACGTAAACACATGATTTTTGAACTTAAAAAACCTTCTTTTTCTAAAAGTACTTTTTACTGTTCATTTGGAACACCACATCATAAAGGTGAAATTCTTTTTAGGCAAAGCAGGCGTGCGTTTTGGAACCTGCAGCAGCATTAAATGGTGTAAGATGTAATACACATGTATAAACGTATATAAAATGGTCGGGCAGACCCGACAGGTAAAACACAAATAAATCCGAACCCCGAACTGAGAATAGTTTTTTAAACAGAATACAACCCGCACCCGATCAAACTAGCTGATCGAAACCCATCGGGTCGAGTAAATGGGGTCTTTGCACTCCCCTACGGCGAAAAGGGAGCAATAGAGAGTGCTGGGAATAAATAAATGTATTGATAGTAATGGGGGTAGAGAGAAAAGACAGAGAGAGTGTGTGGTCCCATTAAATTATTGATTCAAAAAAATTGTTAATTTCGGTTATTGAAAGTCCAAAATTTGGTTATGTTAAGTGATTGTTAAGTATAATTATGTCATTATGAGCCAAATTTTAGACCAATATTGCTAACAGTAAACAAAATTAAATTTAATTATGTCATTGTGAACAAACTTACTACGTTAATCGATAAGATATTATTTTGCGTGCTAAAAAAGGAAATTTCAAGAATCACATAATTAAAGTGTATTTTTTTCTCTCCTACATCAAAACGTGATTTCTTGTTGAAAACTTCCAAAATGAGCACCATATTTCCATTTTAAAAACTTATTTGAAAGTGTGTTTTGTCGTAGTGATGCTTGTGTCTATAATAGTACTTGAAATTTCTCAAATATACTTTCTAGTCTTGTTTAATAATTTCTCAAAAGAAGAATTTTTTACTTTCTCATATACTTTATTGTTCTATCATACGTGAATTGTTCTTAACTAAAAATTTAAAACTACTAACAGCAAAACAGTGCTATGCACGAAAATAGCTACACATGAGATAAAAATAAGATATTAGAATATACTGAACATTTTTTTATTAGCAAGATAATGGTAGAAAATGCAAGAAAGAAAAATATATATATACTCTACTACTTCTTTGTGTTCACTTAGCAAGAATATCCTAGAAAGTGGTAGAAAGCAAAGTTTTCAGAGGCGAAAGCTCAAGGCGAGGCGCTTGACCCTCCATGGGGCGAGACGTACGCCCCGAGGCATTGAGGCATAAGCCTTTTGATTTTTGATTTTTTAAATAATTAAATTAATAAAATAACTTAGAAATACAAAAAAAAATACACATTTCATAAAAAAGATAGATTAATGTAAAAAGATAGCATGAAGTAGATTAACAGTTAATGACTTACTATTGCCTTATTAGTTAATAACTAATTGAAAAACCCTATAACATCACTTTATTAGTTATTAAATTTTTATCTTATTAATTTATCACTTTATTAGTTATTAACAGATCACATCAGTTCGTCACTTAGTAAAGAAAAACAAAGCACAACTGTTTATAGAAAAACAAAGCACGACTGTAGATGATGATCGACTTTAACAAAAAAGAGAGAGACAGAGAGGGAATGAATTATAAAATTACCAAAATTAGATTAGTGAGCAGATCCAACTCATGGGTTGTGCGCGTTGGGTTTGGAATTGGAGACCCCAACTGGGTTTGTGCGTGCGTGTTTGTGTGTGTGAGAGAGAGAGAGAGAGAGAGAATTGGGTCGGAGGAGTGACTAGAGAGAGAAGGGTGGGAGAGAATTCAACCGTTATATAGATTTGTTTTGTTGAGCAATGTTTCTGGATATCTCTCTCCTACAAAAACCAAACAAACTTCTAAAATAATCTCCCTCATTCCATATCTCCTCAGGCCGGTTGGGTATTGTTTTGTTTCGGGTTGGGCTCTCCCTTATTCGGCCCCAAATATTGGGCTTAAGTAGGCCCATCTAGGGAAGTGAGGCCCGTTTCCACTAATAAAAATCGCTGAAAACTCAAGGAAAAGTTGTTTCATTTTATCTTTTCGTTCACATTAACAAAAAAAAGTTACCAACAACAATTTTTCCACTCACATATTCATTGGCGGAGCTATGATGGGGCTCGCCCACCCCCCCGGATGCCCTCCGAGTTCCCGAGTTTTAATTTTATTTTGTATATACCTGATTTTGATAATTATTTGTGTATAGATACATATGATCTTAGTAATAATTTTGGTTTGATTTGAAAAAAATCGGTTATTTTACATTCTCATTTCTTAATCTATTGAAGTTGCCTAAACAAAAAAACAAACAAACAAAATAATTGGTATACTTTAACTGCATTAGGCTAGAATCATTTCAATGTACAAATGTAATGTATTTGATAAAAAATATATGTTTGTTAATTCGGCTCCCCGGGTCACAAATTCTGGCTCCACCACTGCACATACTCATTAACAACTTATTAAGTTACAAGAAATAAAAATACATACAAGTAAAAAAAAAAATTCAATGTTACATTGTGCTTTTAGTTTGAATTATATCAAAAAAAACCCAAATTAAAATGTAACCTCGGTTATAGTGCTTTATGATTAGCACGATCCGATTCAAAGAAAACACATTCTCATTGCATGCAAAAATTACATTAGTGACCAAAAAATTGTTGTCACAAAGATGTCATTAAAAAAAAAGTGACAATTTTTACAAATGTGTCTCTTACTCTGTTGTTAGCTTTAGTAACAACATACATAAAAAGGTAAAAGAAAAAGACAAAAAGAGAAGAAGACTTTGAATGATGGGAACAAGTATTAAACCCATGACTTTCCTTATGGAATCTTAATTGCATATTGTTAACCAACAAACAAGCTACACCATTTGTGCTATATCTTTGTCAAAATATAAATATATACATTAACATGCATTTTTTTTTGGGTTGCCCTAGCCCGGGGTTGTCCAAGTCCACGGGTTTGAGGAACTTACCCCAGGCCGACCCTGACCACCACGGGGTACCCAGTGCGCATCCAAAAATTTGGGCGGCCCAAAACCAAGGACTCTCTCCTACTTAGTCGACCACTCTCACTCCTCTTTCTAGTCTCTGAATTCTGGCCGTCCAAAATACATTTGGATGGCTTGGATGCGCGCTCGGATACCACGTGGACTATACCCTATTTGCATCCAAAAATTTCTCATTATTTCCCACCCTTTCTCTGAATGCTTAAAGCCGAGAATTTCCGTTTTTATTGCGAGCCTAATTCCATGAACTCTTTTTTTTTTTTATGTTTCTTAGCTTCTTGCTTGCGGAGAAATTTTTCAGTGCCGGGTGGGCACAGGCCACGTGGTGCCGTGCACCAATCTCAGCCGTCCAATGAAGTTTTGGACAGCTCAGATCTGTGCCGTGCCTAGATTTTGCTAAAAATTAGATCACTGGTGGTTTATCGAAACCGCTACTTTTGACCTTGTAGTTTCCCTACAAGGACTCAAAACTAAGATTTTTTGATTGGGATCGCGCTCCCAGATTGATGGTTTGTAGAAGCAATTAATAAGTGATTTCTGGATCATTCAATTTGTTGCTTTTGCTGTTTGATTTCATTTGTCCAGTTTTTCATGTAAGGTCTATGGAACTGCTAATTGGATATTGGGTGTTCGTGCTTCTATGGATCCATGACGTTAATATAGACTTCCCTTGAAGATTCCATTGTTTACAAAATAGCATTGAAGCAAGAAAGAGATCCTAAATCTCATATTTATCAAAATGCTAAATGTAATCCAAAAATTCATCTTCACGTTCCGGCATCATTCTCATCTGATCGGATAAACTCGACCTCGAGTTTCGTAGTGACCAAGTAGCACTAGCAGAAATTAGAATTAAAGACTTGTTCACGACAATCCGTTTGGCACCTGTAGGTAAAATACTCCAAATCAGATGAGCCCGCATCATGTGGGGTTCATATTATCTGACCCTCGCCAACACATTGTGTCTGAAATAGAAGAAGTACAAGTTTTGATCTTGGATTTTTATGTTGAAGAAGTAATCATATTGTAGACCATAATGATGGCAAAACAGGAGGTTCTGCCTGCTGGAGTCCGAGGTGCCTCAATCAAGTAAGCTGTCTTGCCGCGTGCCGGCCAGGGACACGCACCCTACCCATCCTTGGCATATCCGGCTCTGATACCATGTTACTCTTACCCAAGACCGTGTAACATGGTATCAGAGCCGGATATGCCAAGGATGGGTAGGGTGCGTGTCCCTGGCCTACACGCGGTAGGTGCCGCTAAATGAGCACGCTGGGCATGAGGGAGGGTGTGAAGCGAAGTCCCACATCGTTTAGGTACCAAAGTAATATGAAGAATATAAGCGTGAGGGCACCTACACTTCAAAAGCTAGCTTTTGGGGTGAGTTCTACCTAAGACTGTGTAACAGCAGAAACCTTCTTGAGGGAGCTATTGAGATCAAGTAAATGAACAACATTGAGAGATTGACGAGGTGAACTATTGAGAACTATCCGCATCAGGCAAAGGGTTGAGACTTGAGAGCAACAGACTCAGATGTAGATGACATGACAGCTTGATCCCTTCTACTATTTCATTTGGATTGTACGAGCTAGACAAGGAAATCTGTCCAAATTGATGTGGGTGGCAGCCGGCAGGAAATCTGTAATTTCGGAGCGTTACCCTCTTTAGTGAGAGTTGAACCCTTCAGAATCACCTTTTTGGTTCAATTTCTATAGCCAGTTATCTAAATCGCAGTTGCTATGTGAATTGTTCTTTGCATGGTTTACAGTTTCGTAGAATAATCAATGTCTACCGATTGAGTGATCGTTTGAGCGAGTTAGTGACCGTACTTGGAAAGCGTAACGGAAATTCATCCATATGCAATACAAACCAACTTAATAGGACATTCATCCATATTTGACCTGATGACATCAGTAACCAACCCGACTCATTCGGGCGCCAGACGGTATTCCATCATTCAAAAAACTTGGAAACGTACTCTGCACAGGATATCGTTTTGCAAACAATGCAAAGGCCTTTTTGTAACTGTTTACCAAGAAAGATGTATCTCTACCGGTAGAGTGCAAAAATCATCTTAAAAGGACGATACTAACGACAAGAAAAAAAATGTTTTAAAATAACTAAGGAGCACCTTGAAATTGGGATAGAACCAAAACACTCCAGTTTCCCCATAACGGCGCTCGGAACATCTTCGCACTAACCCAGTGGTTGCACTCTCGTGACATGTACCAATACCAAATTACTGAGGGCAAACTCGAAAAAACACAAACACAATACTTAGTTACAACGCGAAGAAACATGTTTCACCCACTTCTTAATAAGGAGGGTTGACCGCCACTGCTGCTAACATTCTGGCCCCCTCCAACGTGTACCAAGATATACCTTTGCAGTCCTTTCCCATATGTCCAAATCCCCGACACCTACAACAAGGTCTACCTTTGCAGTCCTTTTCCATATGTCCTGGAAGCCAGCACTTAAAGCACATCTTGAAGGGTGCAATACCTATAGCAATTCTGCCGCCGCCCGCATAACCGCAACGTTCCAAAGTCCTTCCACCATGGTCATGACAACCCAGTCCACTGCCCTTCTCTCCACCTTCATCCTCCTCTCCAAGACTACGATTAAAACAACACAAAGAAAAAAGGAATGATCTCGTGGTTTAACACACATTGAACAAATAAAACAGTCAACTATTTTCTCAAACCAGAAAAACGAATAAAACCAGAATTTAAAAGTGAAAGAGAGAAAGAAACAATAATTGGATGGTTTCAGTATTCTTTGACCAATCGAAAGGATTGCTCAAGTTCCTTGCCGTTTTTATAAACTAGACCAAACATAAATGTGTAAAGCTTTCGTACACGACTACACGTATAAAATGATTGAGTTATGCAAGTCTGGAGAAAAAAGCCAGCCACCAATTGCGGTAGTTCTCAAAATTATGTCCTCCCCAGGACCAAAAATAAGAAAACACTCCATCGGCGGAAAACTCTTTGCAGATGTTCTCCTGTCTAAAAGGATGAGAATTGGACAAGAATAAGGTAGCATACTAGCCTCTGTCTTAAATGAACAACCCTTGTGTTGTTTATGATGATTAGTTTCTGTGTCATGTAGCCTTGGGGCAGTTTACCTTTACTTTGCAGTTGAGGTGAGATTGAATGATGACTTGACGATGGTTGAAGTACCCTGCTATGTAACTGATAACTTCAAAGTGACATAAGATACGATCACTTATATCACGGTGGGCAATCAACAGGTTGGATATTGGCAAAAGTGTTCTAAAAGTCGGTACAGGTGGCCGACTAGTAGGTGCCTAGGCGCTAGGCGGGGCCGCTAGGGTCCAACACCTGGACTATAATCCGCCTAGTCGGTCGACTAGTTGGCTTCGAGGTGTTAGCCGCCCTACTAATCAGCCCCTAGGCACCCCTCCTCTGCCGGAACAACGCCTAGCGACTTTTAGAGCATTGATTGTTAAATAATCAACTACTACTAGTTGGCATCCACTTGTCTATCAGATGATAGCCCGCAGATTCTTAGCAGATAAGAAACTTAGATAAACTATTATGTGGGGATTAAGGCATACACACACAAGAATATAACAGCAGCGATTATCAATAGAAGGAAAAAAGAAGAAGTAAAGCTTATAAAGCACAAGAGCATAGGATAAATAGTACTCACAAAACATGGGCATCGAGGATAGTTTCATTTCGTTCATGCAGCACATAAGATTGGGAGGCGACAACGACGACATCAAGTCTGTATTCACCCCCGGCACCCTTGCAGACTGAAACTTGAATTTTGGTACATTGGACGAGAGGCAAAATAGTACCCTCGTAACCCATCTTCTCCCACAAGAAGCAGAGGTGGTTGTCATCAAGAGGGAACAACGGGCAATAGATGCTCGGTTCATCTGGTCCTAGCCTGTCCAACCCATTTATAGGAGATTGAAACCACCTTCTGAGAACCAAATCATAGGCATGAACCTCCGCTCTGTTTCTAGTACACCAACACAAAAGGGTACCGTTTCGAACCACAGCTGCTTGACCTTGAACTTGTACGTCGGAGAAGTCATGATCAAAATCTTCCCAAACATGATCCACGACGTTGTACACTAAGGCAAAATCCGATGACGCCACTAAAATCTTCTTGGAGGGCTGAAGGGCCGCAATTACCATGCGCCACCAATCGTTGGTCAGCCAAACTAGGGGTGGAGGCAATGGCACAGAAGTGGACGATATCAAGCAAGGATCAAACATCTCAGTGAATGGAGCGTAAGGACCACCAAAAAAGACATAGAGCTTCCCATCCATTACTACGGTTTGAGGAGATGTTCTGGGGGTAAGCATGCTTATAGCACGCCAGCCATCAGCAGGTGCTGTTGTATCGAACCGGTAAATCTTGAATGTTGTTAAGCTGGGGCCACCCCGCATACATTTCTTACTGCCTCCGACAACAAATAGAGAAGACCCAACGGAAGAAAGCGTGGACGATATTGGGAAATCAGTGCCCTTGTAAAACGGCAAGAGACCTTCTACATCTGGATTTGAGGAGTTAACTACGTCGTCGTCGTCTCCTCCATCACCGAAAAAATCAAATGGAATTGAGTAGAAACTGACAGTCCCATTTGCACCCGCCATCCCATATGCACCCGCCTTCAGATTAGCAGTGCGAAAACAGATACATCGACCCCGTTGTGGATTTGGAAAGAGGGTTTGGCGAAAAGTTATCGTGCTGTTGTTCTTCATCTTTTTTATATATAAAAAAACAGAGGATGAATAAGCTAAACGATTGCGAAGAAGAAGATGATTGATGATTACTGTTATTATCTCTCAGAAAATAAACAACAGCAAAATTCAAACCCAACACGAAAACTCACTGTGAGGTAAAATTGAAAAATTAGCATTAATTAATCGATTTACCTCGATTCCGATCGTTGGCTGAATTCTCTATCTGGTTATATGTCTCCTTCTCCCCCTCCCTTACCTAGGGTTTCCGTCGTGACCGTTCAAAAGTGATTTGGATGATCCGAATGTTAACAAAACTTTTAACTTTTTCATAAAAAATTTAGGGCAAAAAATCGAAATGATCCCTGTAGTTAAGTGTTTGTGTCAACTTGGTCCATGTAGTTGTAATTGGCTCGATTTACACTCTATACTTTCCATTTTGTTCCAATTTGGTCCAATTGCTAACTGTCGTTAGTCTGCCGTTAAGTCCTTTTAACTAGGGGTGAGCAAAAAATCCATCAAACCGCGAATCCAGTCCAAACCAATTCAAACCGAAATGTTTGGTTCGGGTTTTTAGTAGTATGGTTTGGTCATGGTTTAAAAAAATTGGAAATCGCGTTATATGATTTGGTTCGTGGATTCATGTTCACGGTTATGGTTCCAAATTAACCGATCCGAACCGTAAAATACATACATATATATATAAATATAAATATAAACACATAATTTAATTTAATTATGATTCACCAAATAAATATTAGAGCTTTAGTCAACTACTTTTCCAATTTATTGATCCTATTAAATTCACCGCGATATTTAGTTTTTCTTCTCTGTCAAGATAATTTAAATTAAACTTCTATATATCACGATTGCCGACTAGCGAAATGGAGATCACTCTGATTTTGCTAGAACGGATCTGATGTTGTGTAGGCAATTTTTTTTATTTTGCAAAATGGAGATCACTCTGATTTTGCAACAGAACTCTCATTTTGATTCTTGGGCAAAGTTGATCACTTCCCATATATCTATTTTTTTGGGTCATTGTATTTCTTTGTTTTGTTTGTTTTTTTTTTATTTTATATTATACGGTTCGGATCGGTTTGAAACCATAACCGTGAACATGAATCCACAAACCAAACCATATAACGCAGTTTCTAATTTTTTAAAACCATGACCAAACCATACTACTAAAAACCTGAACCAAACCTTTCGATTTGGATTGATTTGGACTGGATTCACGGTTTAACGGATTTTTTGCTCACCCCTAGTTAAAAGGACTTAACGGCAGACTAACGGCAGTTAACAATTGGACCAAATTGGAACAAAATGGAAAGTATAGAGTGTAAATCGAGCCAATTACAACTATAGGTGTCACGCCCTCGATTTTCAACATAAATATAAATAATTTATCGTAATTAAAATCCTCACAATAACGTACATCATACCCCAAAAGAGTTTTACTCAAGGCACATCGGCCCAATGACTTGCAATTACGAAGAGTGAAAGAAGAGTTAAATAGTTTACAATTATCCATTTGACAAGATAGCTAAAATAAAGATACAACTACATCTTTCAAAGAAAAGTCATACGAATGTCAATGCAATTTTCCCATATCAGCTTTCAAAAGATTTCCAATCAATGCATGTACTGCACTCCATGCTACAGCTCCGAATTCACACCTGGAAAAAATGAAGGGTTGAGCAAACACGTGCCCAGTAGGAAAATCTCTACAAACCTTGTATGCAAAAGAGAAGATTTGGACATAAAGGAGTAAAACCTGAAACGATGAAAGAGAAAGTAACCAACGCAACTTCATGAAGGGAACTCAAGACTCGAAAGTGTTTCACTTGTCATTAATCAATCTATTAGCCATCCTTTAATACGCCGTAGTGGTCAAACTTCTTCTCACACATTCCTGCATTGAAAGACTTACATTCCGGGTCATAAGGACCCCGTATATGTCCATTATGAGCTCAAATAGCTCTTTCTCCAATAACACGCCGAACGATTTGCTTAAGAAACTTTCCGGGTTCAGGGCCCCATATACCCATAATGCATTTCCGGGTACTCAAGACCCCGTACATCCACTTTACATTCCGGGTACTCATGACCCCGTACATCCGATTTCAGTTCCGGGTATCAAGACCCCGTATGCCGACTACAATCCGCTGGTGTTGCATTTCGTCATATGTGTTCCTAAAGCTCTGATTTCACGATTCGAAGATAAAGAGGGAGAGAGATTGATATTAAGTAAAAGGTTCACCTATCAATTCGTATTTCCATTTTGTTTCCCAAACTCGTTATCCCAACTCACTCCTCGTACCACGTGGCTTCAAATGTTAAGTTATCGCGTCACATTTATGATTCATCCAACCCCCTATCTAACAATCAACCTTATCGACATACACATTTAGTATAAACAAGTTCACTCCATCTATCCTAGCGTTTCACATTATCACCCTTGGTTAAATGAATGCACTAATAAAACATTAGGACGACAATCCATACCGTACGATATTCTTGTTCAACGCAACGAGAGCCAACGAATGGGGTTGACCAAGGAATCATTAGAGTGCGAAAAACTATGTTTGGAAGTAGTTTAGAATGGCTGGAAGTGATCGGGGGTCAAAATAACGAAGTTTGGAACAAAATAGCAAAAGCTGATTTTAGGGCACTTTGTATCGATACTAGCGATTCTAGTATCGATACAGATGGGCTTAAAAACGTTCCAGAGATTCTTGTATCGATACTGATCTGAGCAGTATCGATACAAATGGGTGTTCGAGCAGATTTTCTGCAGATTTCAGAAATTTCAACCACAACAACAACTACAACAACTATAGGCACGATTTCATGCACAACCCAACCCAAGAACATACAAAGAGTGAGAGAAATCCCTACCTCACGGTTGGTGAACGAGCTCCAAACGAGAGATCAGGCCTCGGCCTCTAAAATCAACCCCGAGCCAAAATTCGAACCACCGAGCTCCTACGAACGCGATTCGAGCTCCAAAGCACGCAAGGATGAAAGATTGGAAGGTGTATTGTATGGGTTTTGTGTTGGTTTGGAGGAATTTGGGTTAGATTGAGAGAGATAGAGAGAGAACCGAGAGAGAGTGGAGAGACCGGGAGAAGAGAGAGAGGGGATTTAGGATTATTTTCCCCTACACACACATCTCTCTCTATATATATTCACACACACACAAATTACACTACCACCCCCTCTAATTGCAATTCTATCATTCAAACCCCAAGTCAACTAAACTTAATAAATTTCACACCTTCATTCAATTTCCAACATCAACTGATCTTTTTAATAATTTCCGAAATTACGGGTCCTTACACCCTTCCCTCCTTAAAAAAATTTCGTCCCGAAATTTCCTAAGACAAGGCCAACCCATCAAGCACCATATGGAGATATGCAAAATCACATTAACTATCAATATTCAACAGCTCAATAAACATGAAAATTTCACGTCAAAACGCACATCATTCGATACTTCAGTCAATTTTAAACGAATGCGAGTATCTTTCTATAACTTTGCCCTCCCCTCCCCACGTAAACTCACATGAATAACATCGTCTATTTCATGAAGACATAGTCATGCAAATCTAAGGCACGTATTGGTTTTTCACCATAGGACACGCCGGTTTCTAACTCAACGTTGGACCCCTCTATCACCTATAATGGATTTGTCTCGTTTTTCCTCAATGTCTATGAATGAAGCACATTACAAATATCCAAAAATTTAAGGCAGCGATTTCACGCGGAAAACAATCTATAAACATCCTCTTTGTTTTCGACATCCCCACGCACGGTCATCTATCTCGTCATAAAGATTTAGCCCCTAGCTGTAACCCGATAGTCCAATTGACTTCCCGAGACTTCCATCTAGAAGGTGCGGTGATCAATCGCCTCTTCCAACTGGATTTCATCGGTTGTCGCCTGGGTACCAGAAAGACACGCACTACATTCGATACATAATATAACCTTCTAATGAATAAAGCTCCCTCCTTTTCGCCTCAAACAAAATTAAACCTCAACGCGGCGCTACTTTACGAAATACGCGAGTTCTCCCGCTCCAAGTGACAACGGATGACGACAACAATCAACACAATTCAAAAACCGACCATAACCCTCCTATTGAACTACAAGCCAAGATGAGTCAATGAATAACTTCTAGCAAATGACTGATTTCCATACTGAGAACAATCTCATTATAACAAGATAAGCCATTTCATAAACAAGCTGATGCAAGATCAAAGATTTGTCCAATACCAAGGATAAGCAAAACTTCCAACAGATTGGAATTGGGCAACATAGAATGAGTTCTGTGCTTCCAGAGTTGAGAGGCTACAACGAAGGCTACAATTCTGAACGCCACAAAGAACAACTATAACAAGTGAAGTTGAATTGAACAACGACCATAAATCTATATCAATCAATATGTCACCATGAATTTTGGTCCCGAATACGTGAGTATTACGACACAAGAACTTGAATAGAATAGCAATCTTCAATACATAGACTAATTGCTGCAACAATGGCATCGACACCAACCGATGAGGTCTAGATGAGCAAACCGATACGAAGCAAAAGTAAGTTCAAATCACGTAACTTCGAGATTGAGGAGTCACAACAAACTGTGGTGCCAAAGTAAACAACGATGGCAACAAGGTCCGTATTTAACGACATGAATGAATGAATTTGCATTACATCAGACGGGTGAGATTTTTTTTTTTTTTGAAGGCTGCGAACTCAATGCACCAACTCACACACCGAAGCCAGGAATTTGGAAAAGTTAACTTCAAAATTTTTTTTTTTTCATTTCACAAATCTAGAAAACGAGTACATATGTTTTGGCAGAAGGGGTATCCGAACACAAATGACGAACAACACGCTAGAGGTAGGGCCAAAACTGACAAAAGACACACAACCAAGCTTAGACTGTTACCAGATGGTGCGAGACTCTTGGTGAGCCGGAATGAAACAGTATAGATCAAACCATATACCTCTAAGGTTAAGGAAAAAGGCCACAATTGCGACGAGATTCGAACTTGAAAACACAAAGGTTACAACGTCATTGAAGACACCACTACTAACTTGGCCTTAATAGATAGGCGTTGTGACAGCGGAGATCAAATGATTGGCAACTACGAACTGAGAAAATTGTAACCACATCAATGGAATTCCAAATTGACTAGCGAGATTTTACACCATGAATCGTGACGTAAGAAGTAGAACAAGAGTATGAGATGAGAAATGTTCACTAATTTCAATAGCGGGCATGTCAAAATCAATAGTAGGTACACCACAAGATATCTCATAACAACGATCCGTATAGCATAAGGCAGCACTAGAAATGATTGTGTGGTACTCGATACAGATATCAAATTCTATTCAAACCAATGAACAGTTGACCTCATGGACAACAAGCTCAGATACAAATTTCAATCAGGATTCAACTAAACCATAGAGGAAAGAGCAGTAAAAGAAAGACTCGGATGGAGACACGCTCGACTCATAGC
Source organism: Rhododendron henanense subsp. lingbaoense (assembly GCA_020567845.1). Taxonomy (NCBI): domain Eukaryota; kingdom Viridiplantae; phylum Streptophyta; class Magnoliopsida; order Ericales; family Ericaceae; genus Rhododendron; species Rhododendron henanense. The sequence goes on from CM036317.1 coordinate 5,718,596, forward strand.
AAATAATCGCTGGTGTAACCAATCTTTTCCCAATACAAGACCAAACCTCCCTTCACACGAAACATGGCAACCAAGGACGAAGTAACAATCCGAAATAACCAACTCATAGCCTCGATAAGTACTATTTGGGAAGGGATTACTCAACAAACATAAATGGCCTAAGAATCCTCAATGTTCAAATTCGAGTCAAAAGATAGATGCAAACCACAGAAAGATAATATATTCCAAATCGAAAAGAATACTAACAAGGGATTAAACGAGTGAGAGGAAATTACCCCACACATCTGGTGTCTCTGGGTCTTGAGAAGTGGTAGGACTCGCTCCATGCTCAATGCGTGACCCCTGACCTGAAGTAGACTGAAATTGTGAATGATGTCGAACAAAGCTCTGCCCTGGTCTCACTGAACTAGATCCACTATGCCTTCCTATTTTCTGAGGGCATCTTCTTGCAAGATGATCAGGTGCCCTGCAAATGAAACACGCCTTCTGTTGTTGTGTACACTGAGCACGATAGTGACCTGGCTGACCACACCGATGACACACAATCTGTGATCTAACAGAAACTCCATGACTTCCCAACGAAGTAGGTGATCCAAAACTCTGTTGAACCTGCAATGTTTGTTGTGGTTCCCGTTGCCTTTTCCTCCCCTGACTCCCAGAACTTCCCGAAGGCAAACTTGCACTAGCGGATGGTTGCTTTGGTTCCCACACTTCCACATCTCCGTGTTCACTCACTGGGTTCTCAACACTTCTTGCACATTCGACAATCTCAGAAAACCTCCCAATGCGCTGACTCACCACTAACAACTTAATGGATGGGTGTAATCCCTTCTCAAAACGTCTACATTTCCTCTCCTCTAGCGCCACTAATTCTGGTGCAAAACGTGACAAAGATTGAAATTTTATAGCATAATCGGAGACGGTCATATTTCCTTGCTCTAATTTCTCGAACTGTCCTCTAAGTTGCTCACGATACGTTTCTGGAAAATATTGGTTCTCGAAGAGTTCTTCAAACTCAGCCCAAGTCAAGTTCTCTACATCTGGTTCATTTGTTCGATTAATAGCCCTTGCCATTCTCCTAGCATCCCTTCTTGCTCCTAAAACCGATTCCCACCACTCATTCGCCTCACCAACAAGTTGAATGGCCACGATACTCACTCGAAGGTCATCTTCCGTGATCATAAGAGCGTTAAATATCTTACGAATTTGTGAAAGCCAATGGTCGGCCACAAGAGGATTACTACTCTCCCCGTCGAACTGAGGTGGTTTCATACGGCAAAATGCCCTCATCACTTCCATGGCACGATCATTCGTGTTAGCCCTAAATGCTGGATTCAAAAGATTCGACTCTGCAAGTGCCGCTATAATTTCCCTAGCAAGGTTATTCTCACGTCTCGGTGGCATCGTGCTACAAGAATTGAAAGCATAACACAATCAACGACAATGACTATCAATAACATCAACAATCAACAACAACCACGGTTCCATCGCGAGATCAAGTCTCCAACTCCCCCAACACGGGTCAATGATACTACAATACCCTATGTCATCGTAAATGCAATGTCACACCGATGCACTGACTCATTCATGCAAGCACACACGTCATGTAAATTCTGCAATGATTTTGAACCCATGAGACTAAAGTCTCCCCACGGTCTCAAAGTATTCAAACCTAGACGCTCTGATACCAAGTTGTCACGCCCTCGATTTTCAACATAAATATAAATAATTTATCGTAATTAAAATCCTCACAATAACGTACATCATACCCCAAAAGAGTTTTACTCAAGGCACATCGGCCCAATGACTTGCAATTACGAAGAGTGAAAGAAGAGTTAAATAGTTTACAATTATCCATTTGACAAGATAGCTAAAATAAAGATACAACTACATCTTTCAAAGAAAAGTCATACGAATGTCAATGCAATTTTCCCATATCAGCTTTCAAAAGATTTCCAATCAATGCATGTACTGCACTCCATGCTACAGCTCCGAATTCACACCTGGAAAAAATGAAGGGTTGAGCAAACACGTGCCCAGTAGGAAAATCTCTACAAACCTTGTATGCAAAAGAGAAGATTTGGACATAAAGGAGTAAAACCTGAAACGATGAAAGAGAAAGTAACCAACGCAACTTCATGAAGGGAACTCAAGACTCGAAAGTGTTTCACTTGTCATTAATCAATCTATTAGCCATCCTTTAATACGCCGTAGTGGTCAAACTTCTTCTCACACATTCCTGCATTGAAAGACTTACATTCCGGGTCATAAGGACCCCGTATATGTCCATTATGAGCTCAAATAGCTCTTTCTCCAATAACACGCCGAACGATTTGCTTAAGAAACTTTCCGGGTTCAGGGCCCCATATACCCACAATGCATTTCCGGGTACTCAAGACCCCGTACATCCACTTTACATTCCGGGTACTCATGACCCCGTACATCCGATTTCAGTTCCGGGTATCAAGACCCCGTATGCCGACTACAATCCGCTGGTGTTGCATTTCGTCATATGTGTTCCTAAAGCTCTGATTTCACGATTCGAAGATAAAGAGGGAGAGAGATTGATATTAAGTAAAAGGTTCACCTATCAATTCGTATTTCCATTTTGTTTCCCAAACTCGTTATCCCAACTCACTCCTCGTACCACGTGGCTTCAAATGTTAAGTTATCGCGTCACATTTATGATTCATCCAACCCCCTATCTAACAATCAACCTTATCGACATACACATTTAGTATAAACAAGTTCACTCCATCTATCCTAGCGTTTCACATTATCACCCTTGGTTAAATGAATGCACTAATAAAACATTAGGACGACAATCCATACCGTACGATATTCTTGTTCAACGCAACGAGAGCCAACGAATGGGGTTGACCAAGGAATCATTAGAGTGCGAAAAACTATGTTTGGAAGTAGTTTAGAATGGCTGGAAGTGATCGGGGGTCAAAATAACGAAGTTTGGAACAAAATAGCAAAAGCTGATTTTAGGGCACTTTGTATCGATACTAGCGATTCTAGTATCGATACAGATGGGCTTAAAAACGTTCCAGAGATTCTTGTATCGATACTGATCTGAGCAGTATCGATACAAATGGGTGTTCGAGCAGATTTTCTGCAGATTTCAGAAATTTCAACCACAACAACAACTACAACAACTATAGGCACGATTTCATGCACAACCCAACCCAAGAACATACAAAGAGTGAGAGAAATCCCTACCTCACGGTTGGTGAACGAGCTCCAAACGAGAGATCAGGCCTCGGCCTCTAAAATCAACCCCGAGCCAAAATTCGAACCACCGAGCTCCTACGAACGCGATTCGAGCTCCAAAGCACGCAAGGATGAAAGATTGGAAGGTGTATTGTATGGGTTTTGTGTTGGTTTGGAGGAATTTGGGTTAGATTGAGAGAGATAGAGAGAGAACCGAGAGAGAGTGGAGAGACCGGGAGAAGAGAGAGAGGGGATTTAGGATTATTTTCCCCTACACACACATCTCTCTCTATATATATTCACACACACACAAATTACACTACCACCCCCTCTAATTGCAATTCTATCATTCAAACCCCAAGTCAACTAAACTTAATAAATTTCACACCTTCATTCAATTTCCAACATCAACTGATCTTTTTAATAATTTCCGAAATTACGGGTCCTTACAATAGGGATCAAGTTGATACAAACACTTAACTACAGGGACCATTTCAGTTTTTTTCCCAAAATTTTATTAAAATCCGAACAGTCCAAAATATTTTTGGACGGCAGAGATTGAATGCTGTAAATAACTTTTTACGGAACAGCTAATATTCAGGTAAACATTTATTCGTAAATGGATTTTCAATTTATTTTATACCATTCGAAAGATCTAAATTACAACCTTTAGCTGTGTAAAAAAAAAATCAGCAAATCATGTTACGTGTATATCATTTGACAAAAAAACTATGAGAGCCCCTTTGGATAGAGGGGTTTTGTGAGAAAAGAAAAGAAAGGGTTATAGTTTCTTGTGAAATCTCTCATTTAAATTGAACATTTTGGTGAGAAAAGAAAAGAAAGGGTTGTGGTCCTCCTTATTGGGAGCGTAAGGGTCGTATCCGCTTGCACTCTGCCATATTCCGTAGGTTTGGAGGGCGGCACTACTGTGCACGCGGTTGTTTGCTGGGATATCAAACAATATTCGATCAACATGATTTTTAACGTGATCAATGTTCTCGGCAAGCTATAAAAAGTGAACGATTTCAATCATTGTTGTGGGCCCGGAAAGAGCCCACAAACAGCCCAAACAGTACAGGAAGCTGGATGGGAGCGACTCAAAATAGAAGACCCCTGGTTGAACCTCTTGCGACAGGTTGCGCATTTGATCAAGATTTTCTGGCAAAAAAATAACTGCACTGTGGGTTGAGGGTTCAAGCATTGGGCTAAAAACTGCACTAAATTATTGTATTTTTTTCATAATGATTTGATATTTTTACGATACTAACGACAAGAAAAACACTCCAGTTTCCCCATAACAGCGCTCGGAACATCTTCGCGCTAACCCAGTGCTTGCACTCTCGTGACATGTACCATTACTAAATTATGGAGGGCAAACTCGAAAAACACAAGATCATCTACACACATGACCTATATGAAAAGACCTATTTGAACTGCTTAGAAGGAAAAGGGATTTCCATATCATGTTGGCACAAATTATATTGAAAGCAAGAAAGGAATTTGTCCTGGAAACGAACACTTCGGGCATTTCTTGAAGGGAGCAATATCTAAAGCATATCTGCCACCGCCCCCATAACCGCAACGTTCTCAAGTCCTTCCACCATGGTCATAACCACCCAGTCCACTGCCCCTCTCTCCGCCATCATCCTCCTCTCCAAGACTGCGATGAAAACAACACAAAGAAAGATGATCTTGTGGATTAACACACAGTGAACAAAAAAAAACAGTCAACTATATTCTCAAATCTCAAACAAGAAAAACAAATAAAACCAGAAACTAATTGTGAAAGAGAGAAAGAAACAACAATTGGATGGTTTATCAATATTTTCTTTGACCAATGGATAGGATTGCACAAGTTCCTTGCTGTTTTTATCAGCTGGACCAAACATACATATGTAAAGCCTTTTCATACACGTATAAATTGATTGAGTTATGCAAGTCCGGTGAACAAAGCCAGCCACCAATTGCGGTAGTTCTCAAAGTTCTGTCCTCCTCAGGATCAAAAATAAGAAAACACTCCATCGGTGGAAAACTCCTTGCAGATGTTCTCCTGTCTAAACAGATGGGAATTGGACAAGAATAAGGTAGCATACTAGCCTCTGTCTTAAATGAACAACCCTAGCCTTGTGTTGTTTATGATGATTGTTTCTCGGTCATGTAGCCTTGGGGCAGTTTAACTTTACTTTGCAGTTGAGGTGAGATTGAATGATCATGATGGTTGAAGTACACCTTGCTATGCAACTGATAACTTCAAGTGACATATGATACAATCACTTATATCATGGTGGGCAATCAATAGGGTGGATATTGGCAACAGTGTTCTAAAAGTCGGTATAGGCGGCCGACTAGTAGGTGCCTAGGCGCAAGGTGGGGGTCCAACGCCTAGACTATAATCCGCGTAGTTGGTCGACTAGTTGGCTGCAAGGTGCTAGGCGCCCGGCTTGTCAGCCCCTAGGCGCCCCTCCTCTGCCCGACCAATGCCTAGCGACTTTTAGAGCATTGATTGTCGAATAATCAACTACTACTAGTTAGCATACACTTGTCTATCAGATGATAGCCCGCAGATTCTAACTATTACGTGGGGATTAAGGCATACACACATACGAATAAAACAGCAACAATTATCGAGAGAAGGGAATGAAAAAAAAAAACACTTGGAAAGAACAGGAGCATTGGATTAATAGTACTCACAAAATATGAGGGAGATATTCTATACGGAATAAATCAAATTCGGGAATGGCTACTTAAGAGGGAAAGGCTGCGCCTACCCCGGCGAAGGGTTGTAGTCTTTTCCATATGGATGGATATCGGTGTGAATCAAGATGGTGAACTTAGTTTGAAACATAGTGGTTATTGCACCACCCGCCCTGCGATAGAGCATTTCGTTGGAAGCTGTAAGGCAGGCAGCAATAGCTGTGTCCGTTAGATAAGTTCGAAATAAAGAAATTCAGGAAAAAAAGTCTGGTTCCCGGGAGAAAGGGCACTATCCCTTCTATTCATTGAGTGAGATTGAATGAAGGGATCGGGAACTCAACTATCGCTGAAAAGAAACCCATAATTTCTTTCTGCATTGAGGCGGGGTGATAGGGGCAACCTTCGAGCCAATCGAACATAATTCACAAATTGGACCGAGCATCGGACATCAAACAGAACACCAATAAAGCTCTATTGACAGGATGGGATAGAGAGCACTGGAGATGCGCTTAGTCGACAGATCGAATGATTCAAGACCAGAAGACAAGATGGCATTGCTTGTTCCCGCGAGCCTAATAAGCTATAAACTCGATTGAACACTCTCCATTGATAGACGTACGCTCTGTTTGGAACTTGTGGAAAGGAAAGGAAAGGAAAGGAAAATAAAAGAGAGGGAAAATGGAAAGAAAGTGAATTCTTTTCTCTTGTTTTCTCTTGTTTGATTGTAGAAAGAAAATGAAAAGAAACTGTGAAGAAAATGATTTTCTCTTGTTTGGCATCAAGAGGAAAATGGAAAGAAAAGGAAAATGATTTTCACTTTTGGTTGTTCAAAAGTGTAGGCGGGCTTTTTTCATTTTCCTCAGCCAGACTCCAGAACTTTCTCTTCTTTTTCCTTTCTATTTTCTTTTCCTTTTCCTTGTATAGGAACCAAACCACTCCTGAGGAAATTTTTTTATTTTCCTTTCTTTTCTTCCACTTTCCATAGGTTCCAAACAGAGGGGTAGGTGCTTGCAGGGTATAGGAAGATATTACGGAGGAGCGTCATGCACATCCATCGGCAAATGCAGATGGAGTAGCGGGTCCAAATCCATTCGAAGGGGGAGCAGAGCAGCAGGCAGGCAGGCAAAGCAAGGGGCATTGAGGATAATTTCATTTGATCCAAGCAGCACATAAGATCGGGAGGCAACAACAACGGCATCAAATCTGGATTCACCCTGGGCGCCCCTGTAGATTGAAACTCAAATTTTGTTACAGTGGAAGATAGGAAATTCAGTACCGTCGTAACCCCTCTGATCCTCCCACAAGAAGCAGAAGTGGTTGTCATCAAGCCAGAACAACGGGCAATGCAAGCCAAACCTGTCCAACCCATTAATAGGAGATATAAACCACCTTCCGAGAACCAAATCGTAGGCATGAATCTCCTCTGCGTATTTAGAACACCAACACAAAAGGGTATTGATTTGAACCACAGCTGCTTGACCTTGGACTTGGGAGAAATCAACCTTGTCACCGGAATATTCCCAAACATGATCCACGACATTGTACAAGAAGGCAACATCTTTTGAAGCCATAAAAATCTTCTTGGAGGGCTGAAGGGCCGCGACTACAAATAGAGAAGACCCAACGGAAGAAAGTGTGGACGACGGTGGGATATCAGTAGTCTTGTAAAATGGCACGATACCTTCTACATCTGGATTTGAGGAGTTAACGTTGTCGTCGTCGCCGTCGTCTCCTCCATCACCAAAGAAATCAAACGGAGTTGAGCAGAAAACGAGAGCCCCCCTTGTGCACCCCGACTGAGCTAAAACAGATGCATCGCAAAGTTATCGTGCTGTTGTTCTCCATCTCTATATATACACACACACAAACAGAGGAGAAATAAGCTAAACGATCGCCAAGAAGAAGAAGAAGATGATGATGATGATGATTACTGTTATTATCTCTCAGAAAATAAACAAGCAGCAAAATTCAAACCAACACAAGAACTCACTGTGAGGAAAAATTGAAAAAAGCTAAGGCTCTGTTTGGAACCTGTGGAAAAGAAAATAAAGGAAAAGAAAAAAAAGGGGGGAGGAAAATGAGAGGGAAAAGGAAGGGAAAATTTACTATTTTCAAAACTTAAAATTGTTATTTTTTTTTCTCTCTTTCTCTTCGAACCAAACAATAAGAGGAAATTTTGTTTAGTTTTCCTTTCTTTTCCTTTCCTTTTCTTAAGTTCAAAACAGAGCCTAAACGATTCCGATCGTTGTTTGAATTGTCTCTCTGGTTATATATCGCCCTCTCCCCCACCCTCTTCCCAGCCTAGGGGTTTTTTTTGCAGGCAAAAAATTTACTTCGTATTAATAAAACTTGAGAAAAGATCAATTGTGGGGAATCCAATCAAGGGAATTAGATTAAAAAAAAAAAAAGGACCTAAAGTATCGAGACCCAAACACCTTTAGGCGAAGCCCGGAAACAACCTCAACACACCCAGATAAAATAAGTTCAGCCCAAACCCATAAAAAGCGAGGGCCATAGAAAACATAGACCAAGCCCAGCCCTAGCCCAACTGCGCTTTTTATTTGGTTTTTTTTTTTTTCTAATGTTTTTATGACTCAAACTATCACCATTTTTTTACTACTTCGCCCTTAAACTATCAAACCACATATTTCTTTCTTCAACTATCTTAATCTCACCTATTAGTAAATCCAAAGAATGGGATTTGGACTCATTAAGAACTAATTTGACTCATTAAAGGGCTAATTAGTTCATTAAAGGACTAATTAGACTCAACAGGTGCGGATAAAAAAAAAGAAGGACTCAATGGGTGAGATTTGGATAATGTAAGGACAAAATGAGTTTTATATATAGACAAAAGGTGCATTATTATCACTTTTATCCCCCTAAACTATCATTGTTTTTTACTATTTGGTAACCAAGCCAATATTCAGGTATACATTTATTCATAATTAAATAGATTTCCAATTTTTTTTATAGCATTCGAAATATCTAAATTAGATCCTTTAGCTGTGTAAAAAAAAATCAGCAAATTATGTTACGTGTATATCATTTGACAAAAAACTATGAACGAGAATCTCTACTAAAGCCATCAAAATATTGAACATAGGGATTTACCCCCCAAAAAAATCTTGAACACAGGGACTCGGACATTTATAATTTGTAGAAACGAAATTGAAACTTGACGTCTATCAAGTTTTATCTAAGTGTGAGCACAATAACCCGAAAAGGACCGACAATTAAGGACTACTTTCAATTCAAGACTCATAAGCACTCGTCGATAGCCTTGGTACGACCACCGCCGATAGCGGCAAGGCCTTTTGCAACACCAGGCCAAATGCCTCGCTCATGTCGAGCTCTACCCCGTCCGGAAGCCTCCAGTAAAAAGAGTGCACAAGGGTGCCCAAAATGTACTCAACAGCAGCAATTCCCATCCTTATTCCTGCACACATTCTCCTCCCAGCACCAAATGGGATGAGTTCAAAATCATTCCCCCATGGTTCAATCTTCCCATTTATATTTTCCTTCAAAAACCTATCTGGGTCAAACTCCATAGGGTCTTCCCACACCTCCAGGTCTCGCCCGATCGCCCATACGTTGACAAAAAGCCTAGTGTTTTTAGGAATGTAGTAACCGTTGACCTCGCATGGATCAACAGATACTCTAGGAATACTCAGGGGAACTGGTGGGTGCAACCTAAGTGTTTCCTTGCATATGGCTTGCAAGTACGGAAGATTAGGCAAGTCGGACTCTTCCAGCCGGCGGTCTCTGCCGATTACTCGGTCCATTTCCTTTTGTGCGCGTTTAAGAATTCTAGGGTTCTTGATCATCTCTGCTAGCGCCCATTCGACCGTGCCAGCTGATGTATCGGTGCCGGCAATGTACCAGTTCTAGGCAAAGATAGAAAAAAAAAAAACAGTGAGAAAAACTAAGAAGTCTAACGTAGTCATATGAAGGGAAACAAATTTTTGTAATTCAAAATTTAATAAATACACTCTAAAAATTCATCTAATGCCTAAATATCAAGAAATTATTACCCCTTTTCTAAATATCAAACATCCTTTATGATGCACTAACGATTGGACACCACAGAGTTAAAGATGCATACCAAGAGAAGGGCTTTAATATTGGTCATTGTGAGCTCTGACCCGTCGGGAACCTCCCGGTTGGCCATAACAATATCAAGAAAGTCTGGATTTCCCTCGCGTTCGTGGGCTGTTAACGAGTGTTCCTCGATCATTTTTGTTAATAGACCGTCGAATTGCTTGTGTAGGCGCTTCATTTTCCCCTCGATCCCTTGTAAGTCCATCCACGCGATTGATGGTATGAAATCACCAATGTTGAATAATCCAGCTAATCTCATGAGCTCCACAACCATGTACTTGAACTCGTTAGACTCTGAGCCCTGCGTAGCAAACACGCGGCGGCTTATACTTTTTTGCCCTATCAGGTTAGCCATGGCACATAACAACATTTCGGGCACCACCACCGGTTGGCCATTTTGGCTCAGTCGAAACATATCCTGGATCACATGTCCAAGTTCTTTTTCTCTTATCAGAGCCCAATCTTTGTATGATTGGGCTCCAAGCATATGCAAATTACTCAACTTCCTGAACAAGTTCCAGCGCGGCCCAATATCTGCAAAAACAAAATCCTGTGCACCGTAGGCAATGTGGGTTGCACCGGCACCAGGAGGGCGGTTAGAGAAATTGTGGTCCAACGTCTTGAGGAATGCTCTAGCCGCCCCTGGGCTAGACGCAACCACCATGTCACAAGAGCCCATTTTAAGGTACATGACAGGCCCATGTTTTTTGGCCATTTGAGCTAGTGCGACATGCGGCATGGTCCCCAAGCGCGGCAAGCAACCTACCACCGGCCAGCCGCCAGGGCCGGGTGGCAACTTGGGACGAGGAAGGCTTGACAGAAAGTAGTACTTTATGAAAAAATGAGTAATGGAAAAGAGGAAAATTGCAGAGAGGAGCTCAAGAGTGACACTCATGTTGAGTACCATGTCCTAGAATTGCTGTGTGTTGACCTAGAAATTGATTGGGTAGTTGTATAAGAAGTTTCATGAATTGGTTCATCAAAACATGTGATCAGAGTTAGATAGAGACGGTAGGTAGGGTTTTGTCACATGGGCCACCTGCTTGTTCTCTCCTCTATGGTTCTACCGGTCTTAGATGCTTCACTACTATAACACTTGAGTTTGTACACAAATATACGGATATTATAATCTACGGTCTGTTTCTCCTAAGGACCAGCTTAAAATGCGGACAAGTCAGCTGCCGTTGGATTGTGTTTCACGGACAATCTATTCGCACAAATAGATTATCCGCGAATCCTAACCATTCAAAACACAATCCAATGGCAACTGAGTAGTCCAAAATGCGGTGGTGCTCATTAAGTTCGACAATAATCATATATAGATGTGAGGAGGCATCATGGAACAAAGCAAACAAAAAAAACTATCCGAATTTAGGTCGTATAATTCTGTGGTGTAACCTTTGCTCTCGTTATCAATTGTCGCCCATGGTTTGTCTTTTTTGGGTTACTAGTGCTAGCCCGTGCCTACGGCACTACGCATCCCGGTTGGAAGGGGATGACAGTTGTGTGATTTAGGTGAAAACCATGGGCACTTAACCGGGAAGTGGGAGAATGCACTACAGCCTTTGGATCAAATGAATCTAAGCCGTTCTAACAACTTGTCCCCACACCTTTCTGTTTTATAATAGAGATTGTTCTCACATAATTATTCTTTAATAATTTCAAGCATTTTACAAAATGCTTTCATGGTCGCGCTTGCACTTGCCAAGCAATTATATATGGCTCGGTTTGTAAATATATTTGTCATTGCCTTTTAGAATGACTGATGAAATCTATGCCAAATTCACGTGGGGTTTGGTTCCTTATTTCGCTTCTAGCTCAGAGCATTCTTCCACTCCATCAAATTTAAACGTTCCTGGTGTCGTGCGCCCAACAATTAATCTACATGAAGGGAAAAGAAATAATTGTACCCAAAAAGGAGGTCCGCTCCCATCCAGTCTCCCTCCATCTAGTTTGGGTCGTTTGTGGGCCCTTTCCGGACCCACAACAATGATCGAAACTGTTCACTTTTTAGAGCTCGCAGGAGACACTGACCATGTTGAAAATCAAGTTGATCGGATTCCGTTTGATATGATTTCGAAATGGAATAATCTTGATTAAAAAAAAGTGTTCACCACAAGATTGCAAACCATTTGACATGGTTATTTGGAGCTTAATGCATTTCAAAATCATATCAACGGTATTCGATTAACTTGATTTTCAATGTGATCAATGTTCTCGGCAAGCTATAAAAAGATGCTATAAAAAGTGAACAGTTTCAATCATTTTTGTGGGCCCGAAAAGAGCCCACAAACGGCCCAAACAGTAAGGGAAACTGGATGGGAGCTACTCCAAATAGAAGACCCCACATTGACCAATAGAGAGGGTAATCATATTTAATGACTAAAATTTGCGAGGGCAGCTGCACTCTGTTTTTTACGTATATATGATTTGATATTTTTACAAATAGAATGCAAAAATCATCTTAAAAAGACGATACTAACGACAAGAAGAATATGTGTTAAGATAACTAATCCAGTGGTAGCACTCTCGTGACAAGTACCAAAACCAAATTACAGAGGGCAAACTCGAAAAACACAAGACCATCAACACACACAGACCTATATGGAGAAAGACCTATTTGAACTGCTTAGAAAGAAAAGGGATTTCCATATCATGTAGGCACAAATTATATCAAAGCAAGAAAGGGATTTCCATAAGACGTTGGACAAATCCTATCAAAGAAACAGTCGATGCCAGACCATACCAGAGAGGAGACCTTAATAGCAATCCTCAAAAACCAAAGTACAACCACTCAGGTTCGCCTAATAACAAAACTAAGCAGAGACAGGAATATTTTAGAAGTTTCATCAGCTCTATAACCTGCTACCGAATTACTCTCGTTTGGGTATTGATGGTTTGAGGTATATTTTAGAAGTGTTTATTTCTTTATTTTTAGTTTTCAATTAGTATATTTTTGGATTCTAACATGATTTTTTTTTATGCATTATCATTGTAGATGATTTGGTTTTTGGGTTAGAAACAACCCTTACTTTATGAATGACACTGACACTGAAAGGTTTTTTTTTCGTTAGGAAGGTTCTCAATCTATATGAGTCCCATAGACCTTTTTTTAAGCAAAAAATTATCATGAAAGAGTTAAAAAATTGGGTTTCTTGTGTCTCTAACCCCGCTTTAGTAGCGGTTACGGATTTCAAAAAAAATCCAACCTGCAAACTTTGTCATGTATCAGATGGAAGTAGGGTCAGTTGTTCTTTTTTTAGGAATGTGTGGGGCTCCTTTTAAGATGGTTCGAGTATCTTTGCTCCGGCGTCTGAATCTCGTCCTTGATCCTCTTTAGTCCTGCAAAACAGAGCACGACTAAAGACCACGCCGGAGGCTCTCCGGGATGGCCCTCCGGTGCAAGAATCAGTTCTCTTGCAAAGAGGAAAGTCCAAGTGTTCTAGGGTTTTCAGTAGTGTTTTTGAACATACCTCTTTCAGGAGGCATCACTGTGTATTTATAGGGATTGTTCAGCCCGATCCAAGATCGTATGCATGCTCGCCACGTGTCGGCCGACGTATCTCCTACGTCACCATTTAGGGTTTCGTAACTGATTGGTGAGTGAACGGGCCCCCTTTCACGTGGTACCATCAACCTGGTAACCGCTCGGCTGACGTCACTATCGTCATCATTGCCAGAGTGGCATTCCCACGTGAAGGAGGATGGAACATGGCCCCCACATCCGTTCAAGACCGAATGTGAGCCGACAGTCAAGAAGTCGGCTAGCCGAGAGGCTGTTGGCCGAAGAAGGCGTCTAGGGGAAAACGTTCATCCCTGAGGAAGCCGAGGCGATGGGATACGTCCCTGGATGGGAATGGACCGTCGGTAGCCGAGGCTATATCAGACTTGCTCTAGGAATAAGTGTGGACAGTCGGTCCCCGGCTCGGTATTACGCTCGGTGCAGCCCGAGCCAGTTAACTCGGCCTACTACAGAATGCTGGGGTCACGTTGGAGAGAATAACAAACAAGGTGGGTTTTTAGGAGAAGCTGCTACTTCGCAAATGTTGGAGAATGATTTTCTGCACGTGCTCCCTATTTGGTATTTGTCACTTGTATTTTACTTGGATCTTGGCCGTACACAATGTTATACTCCGTAAGATTTTTGTGTATGTAATTTAAGTTTATTTTCCTAAACATGTGGTAAATATGGTTTTGTGTGGTAGGGGACCTTATTCAAAACAATAATTGGTATTTTTCAGGTACACTACTTTGAAGGAGTTTTGGAAAGGAGATGTCTCTGTACAGTCACAAAACATGCTAAGACATTGGACAATCAATAACAAACCAATTATTGTACCATCTAGGGAAGTGAGGCCCGTTTCCACTAATAAAAATCGCTGAAAATTTAAGGAAAAGTTGTTTCATTTTAACTTTTCGTACACACTAACAAAAAAAATTATCAACAACAATTTTTTCACTCACACACTCATTGGCGGAGCTATGTTGGGGCTCGCCATCCCCCCCCCCCCCCCCCCCCCCCCCCCCCCCCCCAGACGCCCTCTCGAGCTCCCGAGTTTTAAAATTTTATTTTGTATATACCTGATTTTGATAATTATCCGTGTATAGATACATATAATCTTAATAATTTTGGTTTGATTTGATAAAAAAACGGTTATTTTATATTCTCATTTCTCAATCTGTTGAAGTTGCCTAAACAAAAATAAAATAAAATAATTGGTATATTTTAACTGCGTTAGGCTAGAATCATTTCAATGTACAAATGTAATGTATTTGATAAAAAATATATGTTTATTAATGGGCACAGCTATTTGCAGCCACATATTTCCTGAACGTAGCCTGTATATAATATGGTACACATGTTACGTTCAGAAAATAAGTGGCTGCAAATAGCAGTGCCCTTATTAATTCGGCCCCCCCGAGTCACAAATCCTGGCTCCGCCGCTACACATACTCATTAACAACTTATTCATTATCGGAAAAAACTTGACATTTATTAACAACTTATTCACTACTGGAAACACCTAACAACTTTTCAACAACAAAAAAATTTCTAAAAGTTTTTCATTAGTGGAAACACTCCCTGATTTTGTCACTTCCCTTTTCTCTAACGCTCCCCTTTGTGTCTCTATTAGGTGATTTGTTTTGAGAGAGAGAGAGAGAGTGGCGTTGGAAAAAAGGTAGTGGCAAAATCAATTCCAAAAAAGAAAAGTGAAAAGATTAGAAGGGAGATAAACACAATAGGTGAGCAATAATTTTTTTGCAATTCAGAAATTCAATTATGTGGGAAAAAATTATGTAGGTCAGATCAAACCTTACAATCCATGGAAAAAAAAAGATCAAACCTTACGACCAAGGATCTCTGGCCCTTATACCCTGTTCTTTTTCTAGCTCTTCTATTATTTTCGAGAAGTTTTTGGGGTGCAAATTGGGTACCACGTGGCAGCACCCAGCGCGTATCCAAGTTGTCCAAACGTGTTTTGGGTGGCCCAGATCCGAGCATTCTCTTCTCTCATACTAAGCCGACCACTTTCTCTCCTCTTTCTCAGCCTCTAAATGTTGGCCGTCCAGAACACGTTTAGACGGCTTAGATGCACGCTTGGGGGTACCACGTGGACTATACCCTATTTGCACCCAAAAATTTCTCATTATTTTCCTACCTTTTCTCTGAATGCTTAAATGAACAACATTGGGAGATTGACGAGGTGAACGATTAGGAACAATCTCAAAAGAACTCGAGACTTGAGAGCAACAGACTCAGATGTAGATGACATGACAGCTAGATCCCTTTTACTTATTTCATTTGGATTGTAGCCCAAATTGATGTGGGCGGTAGGAAATCTGTCACTCAGGGCTTTACCTGCTTAGCAGAGGGTTGAACCCTTCAGGATTACCATTTTTATTCAATTTCTATAGCGAGCAGTCGCCATGTGAATTATTCTCTGCATGCTCTACAGGTTTGTACGATAATCCGTGTCGGCCTTTTGATTGAATGATACGTCTGTTGCATAATTTGTACCCGGTATGAATTGATTTGTGCTTAGTTTGTGTTCTGGATTCATTCGGAGAGAACGTCGACGGCTAGAACGTGAAGCTGCTTCAGCAAAGGGATCTGCCATCAACATAATGGGCCTAGCTAAGAGGTAGAAAAAGATAATTTGTTGGTTCAGCTCTGAATTTTGTAGTCGTGCATCTTATAGTTGGGGGATTGTGATGTACTCCAGAAAGTTCTAGTACATATAGATATTTCCCCGAATAACTGGTGATTGTTTTCGTGTAATCATGTCTATGCACGATTGGCTTAGTGACCGTACTTAGAAAAAATTTCTCTTTTGCCTAACTCTATCCCGATGAGCTGAACACAATGTTGTGCCGAAGCATCAACAAACACATAAACGGACGTGATTATTGTTATGTAAGCGTCAACAAACACATAAACGGACGTGATTATTGTTATGTAATTGAACAAACCACAGAAAAGAGAGAGAGAGAAAGAGCAATCACAGAGAACACAGAAATATAAGTGGTTCGGTAATGAATACCTACTCCACCCGGGCAGTCAGACGATCGAGGGTTTCACTATATGGAAGTAATCGGATGCCCAAAGGGTTACAGATGAGATCTCTCAGAGTTCCTCTCTTTGCCTCTCACAGAAAAACTGTTGTGAATGCAATACAATAAGCAAAAAAACCCTAAAAATTGCTTATATAGTAATCTGTCCCGTCCACGCTGGTCTGGACCAAGTGTGCGTTGGTCCGGACCAAAAAATCAACAAGCTCCAGAAACGTAGAACACGCGTTGGTCCGGACCACCAAGGCCTTGGTCCGGACCACGGACGCCGAGAAGTCCAAAACGAGCCAAAAACTACACACAAAGCTTTTATTTGATGTTGAGGATTAGTTCCAGTAAGAGCTCATCGTGCTGCAACAATATTCTTTACGTTAGTGGTGAAACTTCGGCGCACATGTCTATTTTCTTCACATGGAAATGGTGAGACTGAAATATCGTAAGCTCATAGACTCTCTTTTGGCGGGTATAGCACCCCTGCCGAGCGGCCAATCCGGCCGTCCATCTCGAAATCAACGGCCCGGATCGAAACATCTTTTACCTTTTCTTTTTAAAAAAAAAAAAAATCCATTCGGTACTTTTACATCCGGGCCGTCCAAAACACTTTTGGACGGCCGAGATGCACTCGGCACCCCTGCCAAGCAAGGGTGCTTGGCAGGATCTCCCGATCCCTCTTTTGGCGGGTATAGCAACTCAGGGTACTGCAGGTACAAGTACATTAAATTCTTAGAGGGCCGCTGGACCCGGACTAAAACACCGTTACAAAGCGCCATCAGCCCCCGTTTCAGGCGACCTGATCAAAGTACCAGACATAAAAGCATAAAACACTTATTAGTGTAACATTGCATGTTGGTTTGCATTATCCTTTTTTTTTTTTTTTTTCATGTTTTAGGAAACAAAAACTTTAAAAAAGATCGAAAGGGCCCGTTGTTTTCATATGGTTTTCCATTTCCATGCAAAAGCAGCTGTCAAAATTTCGAAAAGAACATAAAAAGTTCCTCTCTAAATGAGGTGTGTGCCACAAAACTTTGCCGAATCAACTAGAAACATTTTGCTGAATAAAATTTTTCTTATCGATCTCCTCATCTGCTTCGAAAGATTTGCTTACCACAGCCCCGACACAAGTCCCAAGCAATTTGGTTTGAAGGAATCCTGTTTGCAGACCTTCAAAGCCTCACTTTTATTATGTTCTTCCTCATACATCTTGGAGTCGACCAGAGGACATTGAGGTATAATCTTCTTTTGTACACCTTTTTAACCATTCAACTTTTGTCCACTGTTGCTCTGAGCTCCAAATCTCTTTTTTAGTAGATCATACATGCATTTATTGATATTTCTTGGTCTGATTTGGACGTTGCGCCAAGCAATTGAAGAGTTCTCAGCGGCTGCCACACAATTCTCCCTTGCTGATGCGGGCGATGGAATGGATGGTGCAAACTTTGTTTTTGAAACGGCCAATATGCCGCAATCCAAAGGTCTGTTGGCAACCTTCTGTGCTCCTAAAGAAGGGGTACTAAACACTGCATCAGAGATGCATCAAGCATGAATGAATAATTAATCCCGGACCTTTTTCTTCCCCCACTTGTTGTGGTTGTTGGAACGAATTCATTGGAATCAAAACAAAGACCGATATCAATCATCTAGGAATTTTGTTTCATTTCATTATTAGTGTTAAATTTCTTGGAGGGTTCCAACTTAAAACCAATTGGCGATAGGTGGAGTAACCTTTAGAATATTTTAACCAAGTTTAAGTGGCTTAGATAAGCGATGCGAGATTAAGTCTAACACTCCCCCTCACGTGCAGCCCGGATGCACGTGGAGGTATGAATTGATGGGCTGAAGCGATTGACTCGGGCGACGGAGACTTGACCACGCTAGGTGAGGCCATCCAAGACCTAGCTCTGATACCATGTTAAATTTCTTAATCCTACATTGCTTATCTAAGCCACTCAAACTTGGTTAATATATTCTAGAGGTTACTCCACCTATCGCCAATTGGTTTTAGGTTGGAACTTTCCAAGAAATTTAACATGGTATCAGAGCTAGGTCTTGGGTGGCCTCACCTCTCGTAGGAAAGTCTCTGTCATCTCTGTCGCTCGAGTTAGTCAGTCAGCTCTTGGTCTGTCACCTCTCCACGCGCAAAATTCTAGAGGTTACTCCACCTATAGCTAATTGATTTTTGGTTGGAACCCTCCAAAAAATCTAACGATTAGGTTAAATAAACGAGTAGTTTACTCACTCATCGTTCTCCAGACCTCATGGGTCAGCTGCTCTGGTTTCACTGACGACGTATCACAAACATACATATCACCTCTTCGTAACAGATGAGAGGACGGTATAATATGCCACGTAAAGAGTAGAATCAGAAAGAGACTCTACAAGAAACTCCATTTTTCTTGCTTGCGCCCTTGGACAAATGCACTCAGTTCGGAATTTCTGTCAGTATGGATATATACAGTGTTGACATGTCCCTTTCGTGTTAAAGATCTTTCTGGTGCCACAAATTCAAACTAGCTAGAGAAGGCTTGGCTTTTCTCTTTCAAGAAAACTTGTAGTAGTGGTCCTGTTTACACACCCTGTGATCTTGTGGAGTTAGCTTTTCTCTTTCAAGAGAACTTTTAGTGGTCCTGTTTACACCCTGTGATCTTGTGGAGTTTGGTTGGCTTTGGCAGTGCTAATGCTGCTGCTTGTAAGCAGGGATGAATTTAGGATTAAAAATGCTATGGGTACATATGAATTGTACATATCATGTACAAATGAGTTTTGTGGGGCCCACCTCGGGTCCCACAAAGATGATTCGAATCTCCCATTATTTTTTAAACATTTTTTTATGGAGTCCTGTAAAAAATCAGCACAACCCGATATTTGTAAGGATTTTTTCTGAATTTGTGGGGGCGAAACTACTTACCGATATCGGGTTGAGCTGATTACAGGGCTCCATAAAAATATGTTTTAAAAATAATGGGAGGTTCGGATCATCTTTGTGGGACCCGATTTGAGCCCCACAAAAATCTATATGTACATTGTATATACATTTTATATGTACCAATAGCAGCAGTACTCATTTAGGATTTGACCTTGGAGAACCCTAGCTTGTAATTGAATCTAGTTTCTCTGTGGTCCAGTTTTTTTGCTTGCAGAGGGAAGTCTGTGCATTCGCAGCCACCCAAAAGTGTATTAATGATCTAAATTTTCTGACAGATTCTAACCGATTAGAAAAGTATCAATTTACCAATAAGATACTTTTCACAAATTTGGACCATTAATTGTTGAAATGTCATCTCTTCCTGCAGAGAAGCCAAGTCCCTTATAATTTCCTGTTCATTGTAAAAATACAAATACAATAAGAGACTTTTTTTAAAAAAAAATGGAGTAGTTGAAAATTTGGACTTAGTTGGACAAGACTAAGCTTCAAGTTCTAGTAGCTCCTTATTGGGGTTAAACATACTCGTAACAGGACCATGTTTAGCTTCAGACTTAGTTGGACAAGACCCAACTTCAAGTTCTCATAGCTTCTTATTGGGGCTAAATATACTCCTAACACCACCGCGTTTAGCTTCGGTCACGACATAGATACGGTGAGATTCTCTACAGAGAGCAGTATATATTGTACGTGATGGACCAATACTTTATGGCGGACGTGACGGATACTACACCTCCATTTCTCTGTAACCAAAACCCAACCATACATGACACAACCCAACCGAGACCGGTTCTATTCCGGACCCATCTTCTTGGCAAAATATCAAAACAAAAAATTAGGGGAAACGTACATTCCAAGTCCTTCACCGTACACTTGCCATGTGGAGAGAGTTCAAACAAGTATGTACTAGTTTGTAACTTGTAAGCAAAGACAAACGCATATGATTATCAAGATGTGATTCCAAAAACATACATATATAGCTCCTCCATTTCTAACAGCTGTAGGCAGTCCCTCAATCCCAAAGCGTTGGTCTGAGACTTAGGAATCTGTTCCTTCTGAAATTTCAATTTCGAAATCTCTCATATTCTATCAACTCTTTTAACATAAGTTCATATTAGGATCCCTCGCAAGTGAGCGACGGGGTGGTGGGATTGATCTCTCAGAATTAATCGAGATGCGCGTAAGATGTTTTGGACTCTTGAATTATAAAAGGAAAAAACAACTGTAAACACCCTGTGGAGAGAGAGAGTGAGTGGAGTGGGTGATACACGCTTTGCATCGCAAGGCATCGCATGTGCTCTCTCTTTCGCTTTAAGGCTTATAAGCCCACTCGCATGTGCTCCTGTCCCTCTCTCTCTCTATCTTTGCTTTCTCTCTCCGCATATTGTCTTGCATTGTTCTTAAATTTGTTGGCAAAACTAAAAACATTAAACTCAACCAAGTCATCTCGATCGGATTCGGGTCGCAATTGTATAATCAGCAGTGGCGGCTCCACAATTTTTGTGCGGTAGAATCACTCATTTTTACCGACTGAAGGTAGACAAAGTCAAACAAGCTTCTATTAGAAGTATTAGTTGGTTCGACAATTGTGTTTATTTAGATGCACTGAGATTGTTGGTTCAATTCGTTCGAAGTTTTTTCATCGAAGAGAAACATCACTCTAGTGACAGCCTTTCCTAACCTTCAACTTCAATCCGACAAACCATAGAAAATTCTAGGCTTGATTCAGTTAATAAAAAACTTGACAATAATGCTCATCTTTAAAGCTTTTTTTTTTGGTTTGGTGGATGCACCACAATGGAAGTGGATGTGTATCACCAATGAGGGGTTAGTTTGGTGGTTGGAAAGGTGCACTTGGTTGGAAAAAGGCATAGGTTCAACTTTCCAAATATAACTCTTCATTAGCGCTTAAATGAAGGATGATTTTCTCTCGTATTCTTCATTTATGTACCTTGAAAAAGAAATTGCGATGAAATTTAGTTTCGAGTCAATGTTAGATGAGTTTTAAGATTTGAAAGAATATCGGGTACCGCTTTGATAGATTATGATAACTATTAGTAATTTTGTTCTATTTTAATAGATGATCAATTATAAAAACTATGTCTTTGCTTTCTCTTTGACTTACGTAATGCAAGGATATCGGTAGTTGTTATTTTACTTATTTGTTGGGTAAGCAACGAAAAGATATATGACGGTTGAATTTTTTTTCGTTATAACTTGACCCCCGAGTTTTTTAATCCTAATTCCACCACTGAATACATTGTAGTGTGACGAGACAATACTCTGCAGTAAATTGACAAGGCACCGTGCATGCACTTCCCCCATTTTTGTAACCAAAAGAAGAAGAGGAGTTAAAGTGGATATATGTGAGAATCAATCAATACAACGGCTAAAGTTTCCAAAGCTGTGGATCCCACCAGCGTTACAACCGTTACAACTAAAGCCAAAAATCAAATCTAGCCGTTGGATGCGCATAAAGTTAGAGAACTCTAAAGAGGTCCCACAGGAGATGCTAGATCTGTATATGGACCCACCCATAATCTGATTGAAGATCAAAGCATTTGCTTCGAATATTGACACGTGGAAGAAGTGAGATGTTAAAAAAAGTTGGCTTAATTGCAAGAACACCCCCTTAATTATCATTTTTTGGCAACTTTACCCCTTAACTACCAAAACTCCCCAACTACACCCTCTTAACTACCAAATTCAAGCAACTTCCCCCCCTCCCCCATTTTCCGTCCAATTCTGTTAGGAATTTGGATGGAAAATTGTAAAGTTGGATGAAAATTTAATTCAACATACCAAAATGCCCTTTTGGGTTTGTCATACACACTCTCTCTCTCCTCTCCTCTATACCAGATTATACCCTTTCTCTCTCTCTCTCTCCTTCACACCAGATCTTCTCCTCTCTCTGCACGATTTATTTCCTCCCTCTACACCACCTGACCTAAACCTAGCACCCCCTCTCATGACCAGCACCACCTCCACGAGATCTCCACCATTTCCTCCTCCCTCCTCCCCTCACCACCCAAGCACACCACCCGATTACCCCCTTCTCTTCTCCTATTGAAACTATTTTTTAAGCTTAGGAGTACGTTGGTCATTTTCTTTCAATTCGTCCAATTTTTTAATGGAAAATGGGGGAGGAGGTGAAGTTGCTCGAATTTAGTAGTTAGGGGGTGTAGTTGGGGAGTTTGGTAGTTAAGGGGGTGAAGTTGCCAAAAAGTGATAATTAAGGGAGTGTTCTTGCAATTTAGCCAAAAAAGTTTTCCCATCAATTTATTCAACATGGCTTGATAAAATCAAAACTAGTAAAAGGATTAAATTAAAAATACATTTGAACATTAAATTTAACAGGTTGATTAGATTGTGTTTTCTCTAAAATGTCAGCACGCCAACTTGCCACACAAGTCTTCAAAATGATTTGACATTTTTAAATTTAAGCCGAGGTTGTATAGATGTTTTAATGGCTTTTTGTGGTGACATGCGTGTCATGTTTATTAAAGTGTGTTACGGTAAATATTGTCAATTTTTTTTATCAAATTTGTGTCAAATGTTTTATATAATTATTCATCTTCATGAAAAAAGTCTAAAAAGCTGACTAAAAAAATCCCTAAAAAGTTGACTACATATATACAAATTTCGATAATTTTGTCTTATTTGGACTTTTTTTGTTAATTTTTTTAAAATTTTAACTAAAAATGAATAAGTATTTTATTTAAAAATATTTAATAATACCCAGAGCCTTTAAGAAAAAATTAAGTTGGGCCTACCTCATGTGTCGGTTTCATTGCCCGAGAACATGCACCCGGCCCGTAACCCCTTACCACCCGAATATAAAAATATAAAATGTCGTCGCACCATTACACGGAGTATAAAACGTGAACCCGCGATGCAGAATATACTTATCTCCCTACTGTTTAAACTTTTAATCTCTCCCATCTCATTTTAAACCCCGCCTAAATCCCTGCTTAATTTATCACTATATAACTCTCTCCTCTCCCACTCTCTCTCTCTCTCTCTCCACTTCCTTCCCTCCCCTGTTTCTCTCTCCGCTATTTGTCCCTCTATACCTATACAATAGTACAATAATTTTGCCGATCAAAAAAAAAAAATACTCCGTAGTACAATAATTTTCAGAAGTTTATTAGGGTTCAACGATTCTGTGTGGGTCTGTGCGCGCATATAATACGATCGACTACTGAGGTGAAAGTTATCTGATGGCGAACACTCGCGTTGGCAGCAACGGCGAGGCGGAGCCGGGGAAGCCGACGGCGCTGACAAAGTCGGCTTCGTTCAAGTCGCGGAGGAAGCCGGCTTCTTCTGCCTCCCGAGCCGGCTCCGAGGTCGACGACTTCATCAACCTCTTGCACGGCTCCGATCCGGTCCGGGTCGAGCTCAATCGCCTCGAGAACGATGTCCGAGGTCTGATACTCTCTCTCTCTCTGTGTGTGTGCGCAATTAGTCGCATGATTAAGGCCCACGCTCCCACTTTCAATCATCGCTCTGCGTGCGAACTCTCAATTATTCTCTTGAGAATTTAGTACTTTCGGGATATTTTAAAAGACGTTTTCAAGCTCGCGTACGATGCATGCGCATTAGGGCACACACTCACTCACAAACAAAGAACTGGAGGTGTTGAGGTGTTTTCTTTTAGAGCAATAATAGGAACACAATTTTCGGGCAAAGCAGTTGGATTCATGAGTCCAAATATATCGAACGGCCGAGACGCATTTATTGATGTAGTTGTGTTTCTAGACTTTAGATTGAGATAATAAAAAAAGACTTTAGATTTGAGTTGCTCTTTTTCTTTTTGGATTAGAAATTACGGCCACTCATGCGTCAACCGTAAAAAAGCCTATCATTTTTTTATTTTTAAATGTACGACAATCTAAGACCTGAAGTAATTCTACTTAAATGTTAAGAATATCATTTTTTAGGAAGTTGACTATAGTTAATGTTAATTGTCTTTGTTATATCAACTGAGACTGGAACATAAGGTAGTCACGAGGAAGGGTGGAGACAGGTGCGATAGTTGACAGTTTCCTGTGTTTGTGGCGTCATCGGGGGTTCTGGAACAACAAATTATTTGGTGGTCTTGCGGCACTGCCACGTGCTGCGCATCTGCGCCAACACCGTTATTGCAAAAATGTGTGGTGGATACGTGGTGGTGCCCCAAGACCACTAAATAAGCACTTGTGCTTGAACTGGAAATTTTCCGGGGCTTTTGAATTTCTTGCATTGATCTTTAGGCACTGTGATTATAACCTTTGGATGTGGTACTTTTATAAGGTATTTGGACTCTGAGTAGAAATCAGAGGCCCTGAAAAGGCGAGGTCTTAGATGGTCGGCTCAACCACTTAGTGGTTGGCCGGTCAATGGGTGGAGATCAGATTCCTATTTAGTTTGTTAATGTGATTCCAAGTTGGTTAGATTATCATAAATCATTTTCCTGTTTAGTCTGCTTTAAACGAAGAATTGATCCGAAATCATATTCCAAGTCTCCCTCAAGTTTTTGTATCTTTTGAACTAAGCCTTGAGTGGTTAGGAAGAGGGAAGCTTTATGTATCCTACATGCCGCCTCAGCTATTGCCAGACCCCTTTCTATAAGCAGGCCAAGTACATACTAGTGTTGTTTTTTTCAGGTGGGTCAGTAAGGTTGGAACACAAATTCTATTGCCTGTTTTGTTCCAGATTAGATTATTAGCTACCAACTCATCTAAAAGCTCAAGTTATCAAACTCTCTCTCTCTCTCTCTCTCTCTCTCTCTCTCTTGTTTTAAGTAGTTAGTATCTTACAGTGTCTAGTTCGAATTTTTGGAGTTGGTCCGTTTATCTCATAGCATTAAATTGCTTCTCCACATTGCAGATAAGGACAGGGAATTGGGAGATGCACATGCAGAAATCAAGGCGTTGAAGTACTCTGAACGTCTAAAGGAGAAGGCAGTAGAAGAGGTACTTCAATTGATTTTAGCTCTAAGAGTTTGCTTATTTCAGCACCTTCTGCTGTTATTTTCCTCGTATCGAGAACCAGGTTACTTTATGGGTAGATGGAAATCATAATTTGGCATTTCTTTGAGTCCATAAACATGGAATGGAATGGTCTCGAATTTCATTTTGCAAAGTTGGTCTGGAATGTTAGATGTTAGATTTCTCATCTGGTTTAATTTCTGCTGTGAGGTTGCTTTGATTTCCTTGTTTTAATAGATTGATTAGTTTGGTTGATTTCAGCTAAGTGAAGAGCTGAAGAAAGTAGATGAGAAGCTAAAAGCGACTGAAGATAATCTAGAAAGCAAGGTACTGAGTATAGTGATTTTCCCTGCCTGTTGAAAGGTTTCATCCCACATCCAGTATTTGATGTAATCTCCAATCTCAATGCACTGATGAGTTCGTCATAATTTCCTAGAACTTAGAGCTTAAGAAGATAAATGAGGAGAAAAGAGCAGCTCTGGCTGCACAATTTGCTGCAGAAGCAACCCTTCGAAGAGTCCATGCTGCTCAGAAAGATGACGAGATGCCGCCTATTGAGGCCATTATTGCTCCACTGGAGGCAGAGCTGAAATTAGCTCGCTTGGAGGTAGATATAAATGGATTTGTTGTTATTTCTTTGCTCATAAGGCATCGCCATGGTTTACTCTTTTCCTCTTTTGCAAATAAGCATGATTTTAATGTACCTACCTTAACAAGTTCCTACTTATCACTAGGGATAGGAAAGTGTGAAGGAAAATTCGTAGTTTCTCTGGCATAAAAGTTGGTGTAGGATGGGATTGTGGACTGTCCTTGTGGCTAATTATTTGTAAGAAGGTGGGAGAAGGTTAGCGAGCTACAAACTTGAGGGTCTAAAGTTTCAAAGAAAGGGTTTCTGTTAGGCAAAGGAAGACTGAATTTTGAGGCTGCAAACTGTATGAACAGATAGAACGTATATTAAAATCGATTCCTTCTTTGTGATTGATTAAAGTTAAGGAAAAGGACTTTTAAGTAGAATATAACAAGACCCTGTTGGGCCCGTTGGGGTATTGAAGGCTAAGCTGTAAAACGGGCCCGTTGGGGTATTGAAGGCTAAGCTGTAAAACAGAAATAAGAAAGTTTGCAAAGTTCCCAGAAACTTCCCTTCATAAGTTTGGAGAATTGTTTTAATGCTCTTTGCGATTTTTGAATACTTTTCAAACATCTTATTCTAGAGTGTCCCATCACATACGTACTTCCTGCAGGACTCCCATGCATGAAAATATTCACTGTGCCCCCATTTTTCGGTTAAAGAACGTGCTCCTTTACCAATCTTTTATACGTTCTCCCAGCAACAGAAATTTGCGAGTCAGCCTCTGATCTAGAATTGCATCATGATGATACAAAAAATGCACAAAAATATTTTGAGATTGCACTAAAGATTAACTTCTTGTTCAATCTAAAATTTTGCGAACCTGTGTGCAGTTATCTTACAGGCATCTACAAAGTCTGAATCTCAAACAATTGAATGTGGAGATTCGGGAACTGCTGTCGGTATAAAAAGCATTAGAACAATGACTCCGTATAGAGAGCATAAAAAATGGCATGAAGTAGGACATAAAGACCAAAAGTTACACTCCATTTGTAAGTATTTTATTAATTGGAGAAGTGCTCCTGACTCCTGACTCCTAAAGTAATGGAAGGCTTCATTAAAGACATATCAACAGCATGTTCACTCAAAAAGAACATATAGCAAACAGGAGCTTGATCAAGGAGAGCCCTAGAAGTGCTCCTATCATCATGCCCAACCAATTCCAAATGCTTCTTTCTTTAAATTTCTCATTTAGTCTTCCAGCTTTCTAGGGCCTGCTTCTGAAATTCTAAAGCCACCTGAGAATTTATTATTTGAAAAACGTAGAATTAACTATGAACGGTAAGTGTTTAAACTATGTGTGAGTTTTGGGCTTTGTTAGGTGGCAAAGTTGCTGGATGATAACCGAGCATTGGATCGCCTTACCAAATCTAAGGAGGCTGCTTTGTTGGAGGCTGAGAAAACTGTTCAGGTGGCTTTGGCAAAAGCAGCCTTGGTCGATGATCTACTAAACAAAAACCAAGAGCTAATGAAGCAGATAGAAATATGCCAGGTTTTTTATATGTTTGAATGTTTCATTTTTGCTGACTAGCCATGCAAGTGAATGCATGTACTTTGGCTATTTGCTCGTGTTCGAAATCTGAGGTATTTACATTCCTCTCAATTCAGGAGGAAAATAGAATTTTGGACAAAATGAATCGGCAGAAGGTTGCAGAGGTTGAAAAACTAACCCAAACTGTTCGCGAGCTTGAGGAAGCAGTTTTGGCTGGTGGAGCTGCTGCGAATGCTGTGCGTGATTACCAGAGAAAAGTGCAAGAGATGAATGTAAGAAGCTATTAAGCGTTGTAATACTTGACTGGTCCTTGAATTAACTAGGGGCTATTCCTAATTTAGAGTTAACTGACGAATCTGGTTCTATTTGCAAATTGGTGTAGGAGGAGAAAAGAATTTTGGATAGAGAACTTGCTCGAGCTAAGATCAGTGCAAATAGGGTTGCTGTTGTAGTTGCAAATGAGTGGAAAGATGCCAACGACAAAGTAATGCCTGTTAAGCAATGGCTTGAAGAAAGAAGATTCTTTCAGGCATGTTATCGTTCTAATTCTCTTTCCGTGGTTGGAAATTGCTATTTTCTTTGACTTATTGAAAGGGCTGGCTTGGCATGGACACGTCGACGGTCTACCAGCCTCATGTATCCTTGTCCAACACATTTCAGATACATATGCGGGACACACTCCTAACATGTGTCGTACAGGCCCAACTATCTGCCGATTTTTTGTATGATAAATTTTAATTGGACAGTAGGACTTGCTGGGAACATGTCAGGGACAGACAACAGGGTCTGGGCCCTGTATAAATGTCAGCCAATGGGCTCTGGTCATAGACCCCAGTTTTGCAGCTTTTGTCCCCCCTCTAGATAACCAATCTTACACCACCGTTGTTTGTACTTCCTGCACTTTTCATTGAATTCCTAGACAGGGGTGTTTAGGAATGGGAATGCAATTTTAAAGAGCTTGGGGCTGGTCCAAATTGCCATGGATGCTTGGTTCTTGAATGATTATCGGGTGTATGTGACTAATGTTTTTACATGTTCATTGTGTCAATATTATTTCTATTTTAGTCCTTATTTGACGGAATGATACTTGTGTTTTATCGTTGACATCATGATATAGCTCCAAATTCTATTTATCTTGTGCTGTGTTCGATACATCCGTGTCTTCATGTCCATATCATGTCATTTTCGTGTTCCGTGTGCGTATCTTTGCTTCTCACTTCCCAGCCTAGTACCACAGCCACAAGTCAGGTTGTATGGATCTTTCAATGAACAGTTTTACATCAGTTCAGCAAATTACCTTTTAAGTTCTCTTTGCTGGTTATATGGTCCTAAGAAATATACAGATTAACATTGGCTGTGATAAATTTTCACCCGTGTATGTATGATTGTAATTGTATCCATTGGTGACAAGTTAGATGCCAATGGTTTCTTGTCAACATGGAGTAAAAATATACTTTGCAATTTGCTTTCCTTCTTGTTGCTTCTGATTTAAAAATTGCATACTAACAGAAGCTGGAACCTTCAAAAATGTTCTCCGCAAAATAGTAATCCTACACGGTTACACCATTCCACAAATCCATGAAAATTTCGTTTAAATCCCACATGAGGTGAATTAGAGGCTTTTCATGAAAGACTTGTTGTAGTGTGGACGGTGGATCATATCATTGGAAATTGTCTTTGATATTTCCCTTGTGCAATGCTATTTCTCAATTTTGCTTGAGACTTGAGAGAATAAAGTGAGACTGTGCTCAAAAAATGTTCCCGAAGAACCAAAATGAACGCCTTTCCAGAATTTACTTTATAATTGTTTCGACTTTTCCCTTCTCTTGTCATACAAGTTGTTCCTAATATTGTATGTTGTATCTCTGTAGGGAGAGATGCAACAGCTTCGAGACAAGCTAGCAATAGCAGAGCGCACTGCAAAGGCTGAAGCACAGTTGAAAGTGAGTAGCTAACGGCTTTTACCCCTTGCTTTTTGTTTTTTCTATTGGAGACCTTCTATCTGTGGTTGAATGGAATGAATATTGGAGTGGAATGGTCATTCCAATGAAATACCCATTGCGATGTCTGTTCACCACTAAATGAGAACTGCCCATTAAGAAGGCACTCATCATTCACCAAAATAGGAGAAGTGCCATTTGGAAGGGCTAAGGAATGATTCGAATGAACATGTCATTCCTTTCTTGTTTCTAGTCAAGACAAAAGTACCCCTCCCATGTAGGCATCCTGATACACAGGTACTTTCAGTCATTTATAGAAGGGTATTTTGGGCATGCAGATGGGTATTTTGGTCATTTTGTAGTTTCACTTCATTGAGGTTGATGGTCCGCCGGTTGACTGATCATGCAGGACAAATACCAATTGCGATTTAAAGTTTTGGAGGAAAAACTTAAAGCATCTCCTAACGGTTTTTCCCGCACACCCAAGGAAGAAAGAAGCATACGCAATGGACACTTGCGGCGCCAGTCTCTTGGTGGAGTGGAAAATCTGTCCAGAGCTACGTCAAATGGCTTTTTATCCAAGAAAACAAATAGTCAATGTGGGTCATTTCAGTCCATTAAAGCTAGTGCATTATTACAACATGCAACGATCTCATCTGGGTCATTTGATGGTGGAAGTAGATCAGTGGACAGAGATAAGCTAGTTACAAATCCAACTGAGAAATATGATGGACTCCCTGATGCTGGTGATCAAATCCATAGTAAGATGATTAAACCACACGAGGAGAATGGATTTTCTATTGATAAAACAAAAACAGAACAAGACGATTGTGTTTCTGGAATGTTGTACGATATGATACAGAAAGAGGTGCTAACTTTACGGAAAGTTTGCCGTGAGAAAGATCAGAGCCTTAAAGACAAAGATGATGCAATTGAGGTGAGAAATTTTTGTATATGTTCGAGTCTCTCTCTCTCTCTCCCTCTCTCACATATATACACACGTGTAAAGATGTATATCAATTCTATTGGTCTGATGTTTATCATGCAGATGTTGGCGAAGAAGGTAGAAACATTAAATAAGGCAATGGAAGTTGAGGCCAAAAAAATGAGGAGAGAAGTAGCTGCCATGGAAAAGGAAGTTGTTGCGATGCGTATTCCCAAGGAGCAAGATCGAAAGGTTGGACGCCTCAGTGGTACCCACAGAGCTGTAAATGGTGTTCTGTCTCATTCATCAAGGTGAATTCTTTATTTTCATTTCTAGGTTTAATTTGAGGGGCTTCCACATCTGACACACTTAGATATCAGCAGTTGGTGGATTTTGATTCCTAGAAAGTATTTGATATATTCAAATGTGACGCAGCAAAAATTCCGCAATAGGGTAGAAAACTCAATATGATCGTAGAATGGGAATAATCCTAGAATCTCATGCAGAGGATTTTACTGAGTCTTCTGAGTTCTGACTACTTCAATCTTCCCCCATCTTGATTCGATAAATTTATCTTTGTTCCATATGAATTTTGGGGCGTGAATGACTGGAACAAAATCTGTGGAGTACAGCATTTACAAAAGTGTCTGAACTATTTATACATATTGGATAAGACCATTGAATTTTGACTCCTATAAGACCCGCCTTGATTTCATTGATACCTGTATGTGTTGGCCTATTGTGTTTGTGACCTATTGTGTTTGTGGTGCCTGATAAATACTAAGGTCAATTGCATCCTAGGTATATTTCGTTTGAGTACTAAGGGTGGTGTTGGATTTCGTTTACACTAATCCTAATCCTAGTCCTAGCATATGTAATGCTAAGCTACCCTAGCAGCCAACGTACTCTTCTTCTTTCGGTAATATAGTGAAAACTGATGCGAGCTCGATGTAGGCAATTTTGCTGAATCATGTATATCTCATGATTTCTTAGTTGTGATTGATTGTTTCTTCGTGCTTTTGTGTGTGGTTCATCACCCCAACAGTATGCCTCTTGACCTTGTTCTAATGGGAAATCTAATAGTTATTCAAAGTGACTTATGGCCATAGCGTGACGGAACTGACAACTTTCCTTAATTTTCAGGAATACACGAAATCCGTAGGTAGCAGATGGGTGATGGACTATTTACAATGCCAGAGCTTAACATATTGGAAGTTAAGCTGTGCAGGCAAATGTTGTTTGTTTTTACCATGAATTTTCTCCCTCAACTTCTTGTCAGCTTTTTATTACAGTTCCGTTGTCTGTCTCAGTCCATCAGCCGATTTGTAAAGAACTGACTTCAGGTGTTCTAGGAGATTATATAGATCTTGTATATTTTAGTGTTATAATGTTACTCTCAAACGTATCCACAAGTGTGTTGTGAAATTATTTTAAAGAGTTGGTTTTGCACTATCCGTAGAAACGAGACGCAAGGGAAGCTCAGTTCTGATAGTCGATTGTCACTGTGAACGTCTATAACTAATGTTTTATAGTTGGGCTTTATAGTTTATGGAATTGCTAGTGCAGCTTGTGAATTTGTTTGTTCGATGCATATAAAATCCTTTCAATAATTGTTGCATGAAAATTACCAAAAATAGCAATACCAGTATATATTCGTGAATCGTGATCCGATCGCGTGTCTAACCCGACATGTCAAAACACTCCCCAAGAGTTCACAATCAATTTTACCCTCTTTTGAACGTAATTCCTTAGTTATGTGTGCTGTGAATCATGGTTTGTTCTATCAACAAAATTATCTGTCCAGTGTCCACCAAACTTGGAAAAATTAGAACTTCTTGACAAACAAAAGAAGTTCATCTGAAGATCTTTCAACCCCGGTGAACGTTACTACTAGGCCTGTAAATGAACCGAGTAGCTCGCGAGCTTGGTTCAGTTCGGCTCGTTAAGGGAGGCTCGATTCGATTAAAGAGACTCGTTTAGTAAATGACTAAGCTTGGCTCGTTAAGGGCTCGGCTCGTTAAGGGCTCGGCTCGTTAAGGCTCGAGCCGAGCTCGAGCTCGCCGAAGCTTGGCTCGGCTCAGCTCGTTTACACCCCTAGTTACTACTATCACATTCCGCCACTTGCTGGACTCTAATCGGTCATTCATCCTATTGAAGAAGATGACGATAAGAGGGAAGAAGGTGTTCTGCTGTTCGCAATATGATCGTTGGACCTTACCTTAGAGAAAGGTGGATTTTCATTAGGGATTACTAGGACAGTAAACAAGCCGAATCGAGCCAATTTTGTTTAAATAAAGACGAAAAAACTTGGTTTATTGATTTATTTTCTTCTTTATTCAAAAAAATTGGATTTCGATCTTAATTTTTAACTTTTTTGGATTCATTTCGTCATGACGAAGCAGTAATCCAACAAAAAATTAACGAAAAACTAACGAATGCGATTTCGTTTTGAAAAAGGACAAAAAAGAAATCCGAAAAGCCCTAAGTCAACTTTTTGACTTATTTTGTTTTTATTCAAAAAAAATCCAAAATTGAATGGTAATTTTTTAGTGTTTTTATTCCTCTCGCCGGAAAGATTCAATAATTCACAAAAGTTAAATACAAAACTAATAAATGCAAGAAAAATTTAAATAAAGACAAACCAATAAGTCAAAGTGACTTAGGCCCGTTCCGCTAAAGTTTTTCTTTTGTAAGCACTCACTTTACGAAACAAATCATTCTTTTACATTATCTAAGTACTTATTTAAAAAATAAATATTTATTTTAATTGATGAAAGACACCCTTATTAGTCCAAATTCCAAAACCCATATCCTTGCTCGGTCAAATAAGACGGAGCGGTGGTTTTTCCCCTTCTCTTTCTTTTCTCTTTATAATAAAGAAAACAAAGTACAATTATAGAATTTAGCTTGCTTCGAAAACATACAAAAAATTATGGCCGTTATGTAATGTAAAAGAAGAGAAGATTAAACAAGAAAATTCTTAAGAAGAAAAGTGTGACGGAAGTGGATAGAAAAAGTTTACCGTGCCTAAAACTCTGCTATACTTTCCGTCTTAAAAAATTTATCCGATCAGTAAAACGAGAATTAAAAGAAGAATTATTTTGTCAACAGAAAATTAAATCTTTTGTAAAAAATCCAAAGATCGATATTTACAAACTACTAGATGTACTCCTGGAATAATTTTTCCAGACAAAGCCTCATTATTTTTTAGGACGGATGTAGTAGTATACTCCTTTCTCATATCAAATAAGATTCTTCCTCCGTTGCAAAATGTTTGTCCGGTCTGCAAAACGATGGGGTAAAAATAGTAAAATTTTTTGCTTGGAAAATTCAATTTTTTTTTTCAACAATTGACTAAATATCGACGCGTTCTTTTACTTTACGAAAAAAGTTTGAATTTTTGCTAACCCTAGTGGAGTAAATTTTTTATTTATTTTTGCTCGGCCAAATAAGATAAGGTATTTTCCCCCCTCCTCTTTTCATTTTTCCCAAGTTTCAAACAAGGTAGTACTCTCCACTAGGGTTTAGGAGCAAAAATCAGAAACCAACAGAGTAGAAGGGTTTTATCTTCCTCCTCCCAAATTTACACCCACCCCCACGGTAGAAGTAGAAGAAACAAACACTGAGAGCAACGCCTGAATGGCGCTTCTGAGACCTCCTTTCAACTTCTTCTCTCTTCGCGTAATGGGCTCCCGTTTCATCACCTCCTCCTCCTCCTCATCTACTGCCATCATTCGCTCCCGCAACCTCTCTCTCCCCTCACCCTTTTCTCTCTCTCGCTCCTCGCTCATCTTCAGACCCAGGTACCCCCCTTTCTATCTCTAGTACCCTGTTTGGTTTGTTGCTGTTTTTTTATTTGGAAGAAGAAAAATGGTTACACCTAGTAAAGAAGAAAAGTGGGATAAGATACGGGTTTCTGTTTGAATGTACTCAAAGAAGTGTAATAGATAGTTCAGTGACCTATTTGGTGGTTGCTTGTGAAAACAGTATTTGAAACACCTTACTGTAAATTCTTTGCAAAAGCATAGACCCTCGTCGTTCTCGTATTTTGTCTTTAGCATGGATTTGTTTTTAGGATGTGAAACTATTTTTTGGTATTTTCATTAAAAACTAGTTTCGAGCTGTTTTTTTTGAGAACTGGAAACATTCTTTTTGGTATTTGTTGTAGAAAGGGACTATTTCGAATTATCTTTTTGTTTATCGAATTCGAGTTTCGAAAACAATATCCGGGAAATCTGATTCTGAAACAGTAACATGACTTAATTACTGATGCCATCTCTATAAAGCTACTTTATAGAATTACCTTGTCGAAGTAAGACCAACGGTTGCGGGGTTTCCTTATTTTCTCTAGAGCCAAACAGAGCTTAACTAGTTTTAAGTACCAATGCTATGTATAGATTAGTATACTTTGAATACTTTTTCCTCTTTGTCCTAGATTTTAAGACTCTAAGGATTGAAATTGGGGTGTCTTTGCCACTTGCTAAATGGAGATAGTTGACAGTCTGTATTATTGTTCCAGGAGTAGTTTTCCATCAACAAGGGTTTCAAGTCATTTGTTGACAAGTTATGGCGTGTCTCCGATGGCTTCAATGTCGTCAGGCATTGCGACTGAAGCTTCTCATGAAAGTACGAGCTCAACTTACGGGTCCGAACAAATTCAGGTAAATTTATGGCTTGTAATTTGGGGTAATTTTGGAAGGAATTCATATGTTACCATTATTTATACGTAGTAAGGAAAATTAACATGAGAGCAATAGTTAACCAGTGCCTAAGGTGTTTGCACG
Source organism: Rhododendron henanense subsp. lingbaoense (assembly GCA_020567845.1). Lineage (NCBI taxonomy): Eukaryota > Viridiplantae > Streptophyta > Magnoliopsida > Ericales > Ericaceae > Rhododendron > Rhododendron henanense. The sequence continues at coordinate 5,753,835 of CM036317.1, forward strand.
TCTGGCCTTAGTGGAGTGTGGGCAGTGGTGGCTACACAAATTTTGGGCCGGGTTATCCTTCAAAATTCTAGTCCTCAAATTGAAAAGGCAGATATCATTGAGTTTTATCTAAGTTTACCATGGTGATCAATGACTACTTGTCACTAAAATTTCATGAACTTTATAAGTCCAACTCCAATGATAGGCTTGCTGTTGGCATCCTCGACCCCTATGCAAAAGGTTTTGATTCACGGAAGGGCCTTTCCTCGGAACAGGGTAGGGGTATGACTACACATATCTCATCCCCCGCCATTGCTGATATTACCTTAGGGGAAGCCTCATATGCTAGATTGCTTTTTTCAAACTCAAATCCCTAAAAAGGGCGCAATTCAATACAATAGGGCGATGAATGGGAATCTCTCCGTTAAAGCACAATGCTGACAGAAAGACAAAAAAACATGGAACACTAGTGGTGATAAGAAAGATGTTGTACATCCTACTATCCTAGCAATAGCATTACAACAAGTTTATTAGAGGGTTGCTTTTGTCAGGTGGTAAAAGAAGTTGACGGCAACACATGTATCATAGTAAAGAATTGAAGGGGAAAATCTGTGTAGGGGGTGTTCAGCTTAAGCACCAAATATATTCAACTTAAGATACCATCCACAAAATATATACGTTATAGTTAGTTTTGTGATATTTCAAGGTGTTCAATTACTTATGAGGAGCTGCCTATGTGTGCAAAACAATAGGATACTAGGTTGTTTATAGGGGGACGGTGGCTCTGAGTTTGCATCAAGCTTTCTAAAGTTGGTATTGACCTATATCCTGCTTCGAGCGGTAAAATTATACTTCATATGGTCACTTGATAGTTCGATAAGCCAAAGAAAAGATAGGAATGATTTGTTCCAGCTCTTTTCTGTCATTTGAAGTGGGAGTTCTCCAGACTCATTAATTGCATTTGCACCTTTTTCCCCATGTTTAGTGGGGGTTCCTTCTTCACGTTAGAGTAGAGCTCTTGGCTTGCAGCTCTTCGTCCAGCTTGACAGCTTTCTGGCTTCAAACCGTTAATGCCTTCGTTCGTCTTGATTACGAAGGAGAGGCTTGAGGGGGTGTTGAGGGTGTTCGAACAGCCATATAGCTAGTTCATACGTCACTTCATCTCTTATGGAGAGTCTGAGGTGGGTAGAGTAACTTGGAAGGTTGATTGCTCTGCTACGAAAATGTGCATATCAGTATGTTTTCTTGAAGTTGTGCAAAAAGGGGAATAAATGCATAGCTCTGATCACCGCCACTGTTAAACTATGGCTATTAGCCTATTAAACTCAGGAACCACATCACCACCACTGTTACCACTACTGCAGCTGCAATTGCTTTCTAGAATCTTGGTGGTTTCCCAACTTCAAAAGCTGATACGACATATGCTTGCGTAGGCCTCACTTAATAGATAAGTTTGTTGTAAACGTAAGAGCAATTTTTATTCATAATAAGACATCTAATAAAACCTGGTTCAGTCTTCTTCAAACTAACAATGGAAAAACACAATCTTACCAACACCATTTTAGGAGTATCATGGATGATTATTTGCTATTATCAATCTTAGAACCACAATTTTTGGAGTATGGATCCATTATTTGCTATGAATGTGTGGAAAATTCCTGACTAGGGTCTTACTTTCAAGTTGAAGAAAATGTTTCATGAGCTCTCTTGCACGTCTTCTGAAAAGGATGTAATGTGAAAGGGAGAAGAAGTAGGCTATGGAAATTACCATGAGTTGTTCATTGATGACAATTATACAGAGTAATTTAAATTCTGATGGTAGCTTTTCTGAAATCACATTTATAGTGATAGAAGAAGCTTTATTGGTACAATGCAATGTAGTTTAGTGTTTCTCGAAATGATTTGGAGTTTCTATAGACGTCTACTTATATACTAATTTTGTGTCTAGCTTTTAGCTCTCTTGTTGGCTTAGTGGTGGACCTGTAATTTTGTTTCCTTATGGTGCATTCCTGGTTTAATCAGGTACTAGAAGGTTTAGACCCTGTCAGGAAAAGACCGGGAATGTACATTGGAAGCACTGGTCCTCGTGGTTTGCACCATTTGGTATCTCATTCACTCTTTTGCCTTGTCTGCTCCCACGCTTTTCATATGTCAAGTGTACTTTAAGTTAGCTTGACATTCCTACGTTTTGATGTTGATTTCTTTTAGGTTTATGAAATATTAGATAATGCTATTGACGAGGCGCAAGCAGGATTTGCTTCAAAGATAGACGTCGTATTACATGCAGACAATTCAGTGAGCATTACTGACAATGGGCGCGGGGTATGATTTGTATTCTGCTTTCTGTAGCCAAGTGGCAGTTCTCTCTGGTGTAAATATTTTTTTGATAGAACAACCAGACTGTTGTGCTGACCCCAATGATTGGGACACAAGGCTTGGTTTGGTTTGGTAACAACCAGACTGTTGTATTTGTGGGGTATGTATTTATATCCTTGACTTGTTACTTAATGTTATCATGCTTCACATGATTGCATTTAGTTTCTGAGTCAACTAGCACAGTCCCTATTTAGCCATAGTGCATGCTGTTGAATGTACTAGTAGTTTGTTTTATTTTATGTGCCACGTGATACAAATTTTAGGCATGTGATTTGATGGTGAGAAATGATGTTCTAAAAACTACTAGATTTTTTGGTATCACGTGCTTTTATTTCAATTAACAATGTGTATTCTTTCTGAAAAATGTTTTTGGGATAGTAGATTTGACATTCAACCCCAATTAAGTAAGTGCTTGTTATTGCCAGGTGTATTTGATGTAACCGAGTGTCTTAGACCCCCTACACAGGGGGATTCTACTATATGTGTTTAGATTATCTTCATTCTTACTGCAGCTATTTTAGCCGAAAGAAAGCCGGGCAAGAATCTCATTTTTTTGGTAGTACGGAAGTAGTTTTAATTATAGAAGGTACTTTTGTGTGTATTTTTTTTCTTTTATCCTGTGAGGACTATGAATAAGCTTCTTGGGGGAACACAAGGTAGGCTTATGACCTTTTTGGATACTAGTCAAGAAGCTTGGACACGGATACTACACGAGCGCACCCATGTTTTCCAAGGAACATTCAAAACTTAGGTTAATAGATAATTTATCGTACTAAAAATTGAGGTATCGTTTTGACATTCTCCACGACCTTTATCTATTATAGAAGTTTGTTTCATAGACGAGATTTGTAGAATTTTCTCCATCCGCCCACTTTTTTTGGTCCATTTTCTGTCATGTTCTTAACCGGATCAACAAGTAATTAAGTTTCCATGCCAATCAAAGGATTTTAATAACTTATTACATAGTTTTCAAACTCATCTAATAAAGAATAAAAAAGATGGGGTAAGGAAGTATAAATCTAAGATTCTAATGGAAATCGTGGGGAAAGCCCAAAACAAGTTAGAGGGAGAGGATTGCTTTCTGCTCTCTCTCTCTCTCTCTCTTAGGAAAGTAGGTTCAAGTCAGCTCATGGGCTGCACTGCTTCCCCTGTCCTGTACTCTTCATCTCGTTCTTGACAGATACGATCGGTTGTTCATTGGCAATTCTTTGTCCCAAACTTGTAATGTGCTTCATTTATGTCTGTTTAAGTGAATGACACGTTTTTCCATCGGGTGTGAAACGTGTCCGATTCTTTGGAATATAAATAATGGGACAATTGTATGTCATGTGGCCGAGCGTTTTAAGAGTGTTGCTGTATGACTCAAACAGACACAAATGGGTCACCTTCTTCGAACTGTTCCTGCTTCTTAGGAAACTTATGGCTACTGGAAAAGCCTTAGAGTTGTTTCTCCAAAGGACTCCAATGATCCGCTATGATCTTATCCATCTATATCTGTATGTCTGTTCTTTTACTTCTGGCCCTTCTTGGGGACAATTACTATGTAACCGTATGGTCCATATCCTTCTCCAATCTGTGAATTGGCCTGTAAAGAGAATTCGATTATATCCTCGAACTCAAATGGCGACATCCTTGAATCCAAAATAAATTCTATTATCGGCCAACAATTTAATGTTATATGCTTTTCTTGCGTTTTTCAGAACCCAGGGTTGTATTTTCTTTTCTAGAATTCTTAGAAATGGTTTGGTATTGGAAACTGGAATGACAAACGAGTAACCATAAGTAAATAAAGCGTTTCTGCTTTTCGACCTAAAGATGGTAGTGTGATTGTTTGCAATTTAATTTTAACCTACAGTGTAGTGTGAAGAGATGTGATCGGCAGCTAAGTAAGGCTGGGTCCTAATCAATTGATTAGGCTACATCCTTTTGCCATTTCTCACGGCTATGTTCTTCCAGGATTTCATGTTCGTAACTGAACTGACAGTGTTTTATGGGCGGTTGTCTTGCAACCTACGCTCTCTCTGCACTCCTTGCTCTGGATTGGGATCACTTTTATGAAAGATTTGACTCCATGCATAACACAGCATTTTTGTTAATGATGACCTGCTGCCTCACGGTCTCGCACCTGTTTCACTTGCCTGCATGCGCCTCGAATTGGTTCCTTGGGTTGAGGGTCATAAAAGTACGCTTGTGTGCCCGTCCTCTTTTTTGGTCTCTCTTATTGTCTTATGATGAGAGAGGCTGGAAGAGGTGTTGAACTCTCCTCCTATCTTATTCTCTCTATTGCTTCTCTAATTTTTTGTCTTCCAGAAATTCCGAGAACAACAATAGCATGTTATTTTCAAATGACAACGAACATTAGTTGAACTTTTTGGATATTTATTTTGGGTTGTTGATAGTTATGAATTGAGATGAATATTTGGGTTGCAGTACATTAATGTCGTACCTGACTTTCAAAATAAGAGAAACAAAAATCGAAAACAAAAAATTTGTCAATGCTAAAATGCTACTTTTGTAGTATGACCAGAAGGATCGCATTTGGATGTTTTTTTGGCTACATCTTGTTTAAGGCTTCAAGCTGGTTTCTGATGTCTAACTTCAACTTTTACGTTACTAACAAGTTACATGCTTTGTGCATTGCAGATTCCAACTGATTTGCATCCAGCGACAAAAAAATCTTCTTTGGAGACTGTCTTGACGGTATTGCCTCTAACGTATATTCATAAGTAAGATTAGACTAGGGAATATATAAGGTGAACATGGATTGCACTACCAGCCACGGAAACTTCTAGTATTGAATAGTTGTATAGGAAGATAAACAAACAGGGTCCAAGTGTAAAAAAAATTAAAATAGAAATTACCAATAATCAATTTAGTACATAATCCATGCTTGGTATGGGCATGTATTTCACTAGTTTTCCTCTAAATGTGCTGATACGTATGTAATGGCATAGATATCTGTTATTGGCTAGCTGATGGAGACAATCTTTTTAATTAATCAAGCAGTGCAGCAAATATATGACAATCAACTTGTGCAGGTTTTACACGCAGGTGGCAAATTTGGTGGTTCAAGTAGTGGTTACCGTGTCTCAGGAGGGCTACATGGGGTGGGCTTGTCGGTTGTGAATGCTTTATCTGAGGTGCTTTCTTTCATTTTCTTGTACGTTTATCTCCATGAATTGTGCTTGTTCGCGCGCACGCGTGCATGTGTGTGATTCATTTGCTATTCTTTTATGGTTGACATAGAGCAGAGCCTTAAGTTTCTATTTGTACTTGGCAGGGGATTATGCTTCATGTTCCAATTTTGATGAGTTACTCAATGTTTTGTTTTGTATGTTTTTTGGGGGTGGGGTGGTTTAAATGGGGGATTCATTAAAAGAAAACATCTTGCAAAGGACAACGAAAGGCATACCTTCAAACAACAGAATTCAGCTCGGCTGGAAGAAAAACTATGGGGAATTTTTCTAAGGCTAAAAATCATGGTGTTTCCTTGACAGACTCGAATGTAAAACTTCTGACGAGAACATCAATACAAATCTTATCTAAAACTGGAAAAGGCCTTTGAATGCCTTGAAAAAATCTGCGGCTCATTTCTTGCCATGTGTAAAAACCATATCAGCCCAAGCAAGCTTCCTGACAATGCTACTAAAAGATTTACCGTTGAATTTCCCAAGTAGCCATGATATTTCAGCAAATTAAAGGTGATGGTATATCAATGGCCCAGAAACACTTGTGTAACTTGTTCTCTCTCATCTTCTTACTTGGCATTTCAAGGTTACGTCTCTATTTAGTAGGACTGAGCCTTGAACTTGGGTAATGAATTGATTTGCAGGCATTAGAAATTACTGTTTGGCGCGATGAGAAGGAATACCAGCAGAAATATGCTCGTGGCAAGCCTATATCAACTTTAATGTGTCACGAGCTTGCAGATGAATCAAAGGATCATCAAGGGACGTTGATTAGGTTTTGGCCTGACAAAGAAGGTTGATCTTCACTTCCCTATGAGTGCCATTCAAAGACTTCTTTCAATCATTTAGGATACCCTATGAGTGCAGGCGCTCATTACTGGTTGTCACATCCTTGTTGCACACATATGGCATACCGATACACGTGAGACATGCCTAAACACGCTTGAGTTTAATTTGATTTGGTTTTTTTTCAGCTGGACACATTTGGGACACCCTTGTTCTAATTTAGACATTATAAGGGACACAACGGGGCATATTCTAGGGTTTAATAGAACTTATTTGGGAGTCTTGAATTAATTGAAAATGTATGGGTGGATTTTACAAACAAAGTCATATATATAGCAAGGTGATCTTCAAATCCTAGCTCTTTGACCGATGACTGCCTTAGTTCTTCACCTGCCCTAGATCTGGCACTGCCAACAGATCTCCACCTTTGATTAGCTGGTTAGCTGTGGCCATGAACTATTTAAATCATGTATTAGCTCTGTAGAAATAGTTGAGTTTCCATTATTATTATTATTTTTGATTGGCAAGTTTCCATTAGTTTTGGTCGTTTTTGGATAGAAGATCCATATACATATTGAATTAAAAAATATTGTTTTGTTGTATGCGGGCGTCCTATATATTCTTTTGAAATTGCCATGTGCCATGCCTGTATCCTTGTCCGTATGTGTATTCGTGTCTGTGTTGGTGCTTTTGATAACTGCATTCAAAGTTTTCACATGCTTTTTCTGACTGAACTTCTACGCAGTATTCACTACTGGCATTCAGTTTGATTACAACACCATAGCTGGGCGCATAAGGGAGCTTGCATTTCTAAACCCAGAGGTAGATTTATTAGAATCTTCTTGTCGTTCTGTTGCATTTCCCAAACTTCTGAATTATATCCTTCCATGTTTCTCGTACTTTTCATTTTGCTTTATAGATTTGAAATTTGTACTTCCAACCCTCCAGGATTTCTGCGGACCTTGTTTAAACGGTTTTCTTCTTTTGGAGATTTCTTTAATGTGGAAATATGTCCCAATGAAATCTGATGAATGCGTGTCGTTCTTAAATTATGTGCTGTATAACTGCTTGCGTGCATTATAGGATTATACTATAACTTTTCTGATAAGTGAGAGGATTGTTTAATGCCAGGCTGCCAAATGAGGTAATATCAAATTGATGGTGATTATACAAGATTTTGACGGAATGGTCATACTTGTCCTGTATCATAGTATCTGATTGTGTTTCTGCTTCCCACCTAGCATGTTGTAGGAACTTGGAGATTGATGGCTAGTTATCTTAGAACCAGTTCCTGTGGAAAAAGTTGCTTATTCTTCCAAAGAAGATTTACTTGCAACTTCTTATTGATGAGCTGTAACATTTCTAATTTCTTTGTTCAGTTACAACCGCTGATTCTGACGTGGCTTTCCCGTGTGAAATGGTTTTACTCCCTCCATTCCAATATTTTTTGTCCATTTTTTGACCTTTGGTAGTCCAAAATATTTTTGAACTTTGAAAAGTTAATGAACCAAATTCTATACAATCTCCTTTTTGCCCCTTCTCTTTTGAATCAGAGTAATTATTTTTAAAAGTTGAAGTGAATTATTTAGAAAGTTGAAGTTATGTAAGTGTAAACTGTGTAATGGTTGTGTTTCCTTAAAATGTTGTATTCCTCAAAATCGATAGACAAATTATGACAAAGAGTAGCATTTAGCATTAAGTTTCGACATGAAGTTCATCTTCTTCACGTTCTGTCAAAATCTTTTGACTTTTGTGTTCTTGAACTTTACGATTCACAATCCATCTTGTCTCCACCTTTTCAGCTTTTTATTGTCCTCAAGAAAGAGGATGCAGATCCAGAGAAGAGCCAGTACAATGAATACTGCTATGCTGGTGGACTGGTTGAATATGTGAGGTGGCTAAATACTGATAAGGCAAGCCAGTTCCTGCGTTTTAAGTTTCCGCACCCCCACACTTCTCATTTACCATTCTTACAGCTCACTAGTGTTAATATTACTGGTTAACTTCTCTTATATAAGTATGAAGATCATCTTTTTCCTCCCTCTACTTTTTCCCCTTTTTGCTCAATCAAGCGTAGCTATTTAGATCTCAAGGCTTGCATCTTTCTGGAAATACAGAGTTTTGAGTATCAACTTGGTTCAATAGGCCCAATGGGAATAATGGAAACATAATGTCTAGGAAGAGGTTCCATGTTGTACGCTGATGTCTTAGCGGATGAAACTCTAGGGGAACTTGATTAAATTAGAATTTTGGTGAGAAGCATTGGAGTCAAAAGGTTTTGAAGTTTAAGCAGAAACGAAACAAGATACATAGAACTTAAATGTAGTAACATTCATACAACATGAAGATTTTTGTTATCTAGGTTCTGTTATTAACAAGGATGGACTATGGAGAGATTGCAGATAATGCGGCATAAGAATGAAAGTAGATTGGATTAAGTGGAGGTCCTTCTGACATTATGTAATTGGTGCCTACGTACAAAGTTAAAAGAAATTTTTTTCATAGAATGCCTCTGAGTGCGTAAGAGACAAGACATAAAACCTTGTCATACTTGTACATGTAGCGTACCGGGTACACGAAACATATACATAAATATTCTATATGGTTTTGCCGTACCCCAAAAGGACCTTAATATATATCAGGCCATACTCAACACAGAGATGAAGCTAAGTTGATTAGACTTCTTCTCAATGCTTAGTATGATTGTAGAATAAAGATTTTGGTCCATAGGTTCTTTAATGTCATTGCATTAAACTATGTTCTGTTTGTTAAGTTGGGCTTTTAACTGTCATTGATATTAGACGCTTAATGGCTAATGCCCATGTCTTTTACCTATTTCTTTCATGTGAAGTGTAATCATTACGCGTAATACATTACTCTAAACTATAAAAATTTATTTGTTATGGTTTTACCCTGCACTATTCCCGTACCCTTCAGTTTTACGCCTCTCCATAACGCCGTACCCGTGCACATGCTTCTTAGAGGTTGAAAAATGGTAAGTCTAGGAAAGATAGGATTACAACAGCAAACATTCACGTATTGGTATGGGTATAACAATGCAGACAAATTAAAATACTATTTTAAATGGAAATGCGAAGGGGAGGTGAAGTGTAACCTGACTTGGAATGTTGTGGTAAAAGAGGACATGAATTTATTATACTACAATTGGTTGTCTAGCCCTTGACAGTAATCTACAGCTCACTTCTAACTTTAGTTGAACAGAAACTCTACCAAAAAAAAAAATTGAACTAAAACCAAAATTAGACATGGATTAGAAAACCAATCTGACTATTATGACTTGCGTAATGAAATGCAGAACACTTTATGTTAAAGCCTGATCATCCACCTTTTGTGCCCAAAGGTTGATCTCAAATATTGATCACATCTCACATGATTCACATTACAGGGCTTGTACTTACATGATTTTTAGATGTTTGCTTCCTTTGGATAGCTAAAGGCTCTTATGATTGTGTAAAGGTTTTTGAACTATTTTCGATAACTGGTGTTTGTGTTTTATGTGGCCACTATTGGTTTGACATTTGCACTATGCTTTTGCTCAATAATGACTGACAGTTCTTTGATCCAGAAACCACTTCATGATATTGTGGGTTTTAGAAAAGAAGCAGATGGAATCACAATTGATATGGCTCTGCAGTGGTAAACATCTGTCTTTTCTTTTCTACCTTTTTTTTATTTTCTGATTTTAGTTTGTGTAATTTTTTCTTTATACTTATTTCAAATGCGCTTTCTTGGACTTACAGATCCACAAGCATACTAAAACCACTTCCCATTTCAGTTGCTTGAGTTATTAGATTTTTGTTGATATCGTCCTCGGGTTTGGCTCGTTAAAAGTTGGAGAGCACATGTATTGTTCGTGCTGGTTAAATGCCAGAACAATTTTGTATCTGTTTACATTTTTATCTATTGAACCATTGTTATGTTCAAAGCTGAGAGTCCCCTTGTGTTGTCACTTTTCAGTGATTAATGTAGTTCTCTTCTCAATCTTTGTCATAGGTGTTCTGATGCATATTCGGATACCATGCTGGGATATGCTAATAGCATACGCACAGTTGATGGTGGTACTCACATTGATGCTGTAAAGGCGTCCTTAACAAGAACCCTCAACAACCTTGGGAAAAAAATGAAAATTTTCAAGGTGTGTAGGGCTCTGGCCTGTTGTGCTTTTTTTTTTTTGGGTTTTGGAGCAATGTCGTTAAATATTTCCCTTTCGATTTTTGGCTGTTTATATGTGCCACAAATCACCTGGTCGTCGACATTTTCATTGACTAAAACAGCAAGGAAAGCAGTTTTTTTTTTCATTAAAATCTGTTCATGGGTGGTCGTGGATCCTTGCATACTCTGTGCAGATATTATAAAACTGATGTAGGAATAGTGTATTAGTTTTTCCCCTTTGGAAGTGGTGCTTGGGTCCTTCCCCCTTCTCCTTGTATTTTAGAAACCAAAAAATAGAAGGATGACTTTTTGATTCTTGTTTTTCCATCGCAGGAGAAAGATGTCAGCTTAAGTGGTGAACACGTAAGGGAGGGCTTGACATGTATTATTTCTGTCAAAGTACGAAATCCAGAGTTTGAGGGACAAACAAAGGTACTCCCCGTTTACTTTTTTGGAAAGTAAAATATGATAAGAAAAGGTACTAAGGGAATGGCATCCTTTTGAGAAAATGCCTCCTTTCAAAAGGCCATATACACTGATAGTTTAAATGCTCTACGATGTCTGAGAATCGGTTAAAAAGAGTACAAAGTAATTGCAGTGTCATTTTCACGTTCATGATAGCTGATGCTTTGGTTCATCAATGAGCAGCTTAAGATAGCCAAACCAATGTTCTGAATACCGTACCGGCCAGGGTACCGGTTTTCCTACTGGTATGGTACGTACCGGTACCGGTCAAATACCGGGTACCATTTCGGATTTACCGCAACTACAATATATATAATAATTATAATTCAAAAAAATCCCCCATACCATGCAATTCATCATAAAATACCTATGTGTTTGCCTCTTGTCCCACATTGCCTAGTTACAAAACTCTTTTCCATCTTAAATGACTTTGCACACTAGTGGGCTTGTGAATGAGGACCCAAGAAGAGGTCTTGCGCGCTTAGGAAAATGGGCCGTGGCCGAAGGCAATTTGAAAAAACTGATTCGGAAACCAATTAACCGGGTGCGCGTCACGGGTTATTCGCGCGCGGGGGGTGCAAATCCGGGATTTGAGCCTTGCGCACGTACTATAATTAAGCCCACATTTTGCTAAAATTTCGTTTTTTTTCTGTCCCTTTGTTTCTTTTTTTTTTGGTTAATATTTTCAAGGATGCCGAAAAACGTGTGAGATACATCATACCCAAAAAAAAAAAAAAATTCTGTTCTACAAAATATTGGACGGGATTTCCGGTAACCTTGTCTCGGCCGGTATTTTCCGAAACGGCCGGTACCAAGCGGTAAGGATCGGTATTGGGGGTTAGGGTACCGGTTTCCCTCAAATCCGGTACGTACTGGCTGGTACGGTACGGGATTGACAACCTTGAGCCAAACCATCCCTTTTTTTTGCTGATAATGCTGTATTACTTTTTATGCTGTCTGTCCTTGAAAGACAAGGTTGGGAAACCCAGAGGTGAGGAGAGTGGTTGATCAATCTGTCCAAGAGTTCCTCACAGAGTACTTGGAGTTGCATCCAGATGTACTGGATTCAATCCTTTCGAAGTCGCTTAACGCGCTAAAGGTACAACAACTCATCAGATTTTTGTGGTTCATTCAGATTCGTAACTTGAATTTTTGTTTCCATTAGCCTTTATCTGCATTTTAGTTTGGGAGGGGTAGGGGGAAGTTGGTATAACTTCAGCTATAGAATTGATGCATTTTTCTCGCAATTCATGCCTTGTTAATCCCTATTTAGGCAGCTCTAGCGGCAAAGAGGGCAAGGGAACTGGTGAGACAGAAGGGTGTTCTAAAATCCTCATCTCTTCCCGGAAAGCTTGCTGATTGCTCAGCCACGAATCCTGAGGAATCTGGTATGTTCTGTGTTCGTTTATTGAAGTGTGCACAAGCGTTGCATGTGCGACATCGTACTTACCCGTCACATCAGTGGATGAAAAGATCATCAAAGTGCAATACAATTCGTCAAATACAAAATCAGGGGTTCCCAATTAAAAAGCTTCAGACCCAAGAAAAGAAAGCCACAACTGTGAGAGCAATGTGTAGTAGATGACTAAGATCTAATTGGAGCAACAATTAGAGGATCAGTCAAACAAACCAAACCATTTCAAGGAGGGGTACAAACGGGGAATTTGATGTGCGATACTCGGTGTTCTTAAAATAGGTATTTATTGGCGATTAATCGCTTGCGGGGCCTATCTGACTAGATCTGTCTAATTGCTATACGCCGATTAATCGCCAATTACTAGGTCTCGAAGCTTGAAGGTGGCTGACCGCCTGACTCTCGCCTAGTGACTTTTGGAACATTGGCCATACCATGAAGTGGAGGATGAAAGGGAGGTTCCGGTATGAGAGCCATTTTGAAATAAGAAAAAACAACTGACATTGGCAAAATAAGAACAAAGAGGCGATTTATTTTTGGTAGAGTTTAGTATGATTTGTTAAGAGGCCGACTGTTGTGTCAACGAGTGCAGTATGTTTCTTATACTTATAAAGGTAGTTGATTGGGTCTTTCTCCCAGTTGCATTATGATCCTAATCCCCTCTGGCATGTTTTCTCTGTTGAGATGTGTACAGGTGTTAGAATAGAGTTTCGTCTTCAGAAAGTCTAAGGGTACAGCAGAACCAGGTACAACAGCGGGTACAGATCCCGTTTGCGTCCGTCTCGGGTCCCGCAAAGACGATCGGAGCCGCTCATTTTGTTCAAAATACTTCGTTTATGGTCCCTGTAAAAAATCACCTCAATACAATATCGGGAAGGGTGTTTACAAATCATCCAAATTCACTTCAAAATTTAGCTCAAAATTTAGGCTAAATTTTGAAGTGAATTTGGATGATTTGTAAACACCCTTCCCGATATCGTATTGAGGTGATTTTTTACAGGGACCATAAACGAAGTATTTTGAACAAAATGAGCGGCTCCGATCGTCTTTGCAGGACCCGAGACGGATGCAAACGGGATCTGTACCCACTGCTGTACCTGGTTCTGCTGTACCCTTAGCAGCTCTCTTTGGTCTTTGTCCCACATTGGTTGGTCGAGTTATGTAATAAGTCTTCACATAATATAAATAAAGCTCTTATGTGTTAGGGTTGATTAACACGCTATACACTTTCGTTCACCTCTGTAACATGGTATCAGAGCCCCAACTTAATCCTAATCCTAAACCACCAAAAACCTAACCCTAACATCATAACCCACCACCATAGCCACCGTGAACAGTACTTGCGCAGCCGTGAACAGTGTTCGTAACAATCTGGGTTTTTGTGATATTTATTCTCCAGCTTGAGGGAGAGTGTTAGAATAGAGTTTGGTCTTTGTCCCACTTTGGTTGGTTGAGTTATGTAATAAGTCTTCACATGATATAAATAAAGCTCTTATGTGTTAGGGTTGATTAACACCCTATACACTTTTGTTCACCTCTGTAAACAGGTGGTATACGTATAGTTAGTGATTTTGCTCACCCTCAGCCCAATTAATATGCAAAAAGTGTCTTTCCATTCAGTTCGACCCGTAAGAACATAGTGTAGATTGGGAGAGAAAAGGTCAGGATCGTAGGTGTAAGGAGCTTTGAAAGGAGGGAGAGAAGATAATGAGAGCAGAAAATTGAGAGTACAGTGTGAAGATCTCCACCATTGACATTGAGGCGAATAAAGGTGTGGAGAGAAACAATATAGAGATGACTGGTTAATAAGATGGAGAGCCGAATGGGATTGTTGCTTCAGATCAAGCGGAACTTACAAGGAGAACAATGGAAGGGATGGTCGTCATGGTGGGGAGGTTGTGATGTGCTGTGTGAGTGGGTTTTTAAGTTCTTGTTTATTTTATTTAATGATGTTATACAAAAATTTTAAAAAGTTTTATGCTTTATGATCTATCTCTAACATAACTCGAGTCTTGTCACATAAAATTCAGGCGTGATTATGAGGCAATGTGTGAGGTGAGTTAATCAAGTCAATGTAATGGTAAAAAGTAGTCTATCCTTTCATTATGGAGTCTTGCGGTAGTTGCATGATCCAACTACAGGGGTTTTAGTCAATATCCTTGTAAATATTGAGCTGATTCTAACTAACCAAAATTGCATTTACAAATGTTATGTCCTGAGATAATTCCAACTTCCAAGTGAAATGCCCTACATATCCATTGGAAAAAGGTGGAAATCGTGTATGTGCATGCTACCATAGAAGGGAAGTTGTTTCAGTCCGGAATCAAGTTTTTTGTCCCCTTCAGGTGCAATACACAGCAGCAACAACAACAACAGAACCCATGTAGTCCCCAATCATCGGGGGTATGGGCGGGGGAGAATTGGAGACAGACCTAACCTTTGGCAATATGCACAAAGTGGCTGCTCTCAAAATACCACTGAAACAGTGGCCCTCCTATACCTGTTTTGCTGCCGAACCATGCCCTCAAATCAAAGCCGAATGGCATCAGAGAGGGCAGGTCTAGAGACCTAATTCAATATATGTGCCATTAATGAAGACTGATGGAAGGTGGTATTCAAATACCTTTCACAATAAAAGGTTGTGGGTGGGTGGTTTTAAAACCCTAACCGAGAGAAATATATTTGATCCATCTGAGATATGGAAAACAAGTTGAAGAAGCAAGGAAAGAGGGTGTAGGGGATGGTGCTAATAAACAGACTCATGGGATGAGTTATAATAGTATGTTTTGCCAATAATTGTACCCTAATTTCTATTTGGTTCACTGAAATTATTATTTACTTGGTTTTCCAGAATATCTATACTTCTTTTAGATCACCTACTTTGTGCCTGCCATTAGTGTTACTGCATTTGGTTATAATGGTACAATTTGAAAGGAGGAAACAACTTTGAAGTCTTTTATATGCTTGTTTTTATCAGTTAAGATGACTTCACTTAATTTTTTCACCGTCTTTATGCTTGAACCAATTCGACCTATCTGCTGGCATGATAATGAGCGAGCCATTTGTCAGTTACTGTGACTGGTAGTTATTTTGAAAACTGAGGAAGCTGAGTCACCTTAATTAACTTCTATGGTTTCTCTCTCTCTCTCTCTCTCTCTCTCTCTTTTGTATGTCTGACTTGACATTTTTCTGGTTTACTGAACAATGAATAATTTTCGCTAAAATGTTGTTAAAGATTGGCTATTTCAACAGCCATGGAACATATGCTTAGGAAACTTAGAAAATGAAGCGAATTCAATGCTTCTTAGAATAATCGAAATCTGAATAGTTATGTTAATGTTGAGTTTTATCCATGTCTCTTGTTTTTCATCGGTTAATTGGTGATAACAGATCACTTGTTCAGCTGGGCTTGGATGCTGACTGCTGCATCAATTTAAACGGTTCCAACTAACATCTGTAGTTGTTATTCTGTAAAATTGATAAAGTCTAGAAGAAGCAGAAACTTTAGTTGGTTTCTCAAGTATTCCTTATCTCCAAACAAATGAAAGTAGCCGAGTTATAGTAAATTTACTCAACTGCTGGGTCACGTAATTAAGATTGATTGCCCAAATACAATCAAAATCTTAGTTGTTCATCACAGGTCATTATAATGAGCATGCTCTGGGATCTTTCCACATTGTGTGATTAACTTTGTAGTACCTAACAATTTGACATAGCCCCCACTTGGCTTAGGATCACCTAATTTATTTTGCTATTGAAAGGTTTTGTTAGGGTTTGAATTCCATATTTCTTCTTTGGCAGAGATATTCATTGTTGAAGGAGATTCAGCTGGTGGTAGCACAAAGCAAGGTCGTGACAGGCGGTTCCAGGTGAAATTTTGCAAGTTGTAATTGATGCTTCTTACGGATGAAATGAAAATACTATATGCTGTTTCCAAGCTCCGTCTATCTCATCTTTTTTGAAAGAAAAATAATCCTGCAGTCAATATTTGAGTTGATTGATTGAGGTGTTCTTGGTGCAACGATTCTCGGATAAATTTTCCTCCTATGTTACCTTGGTTTCCGAAGTAGACGAAAGTGAAAAGAAGAATTTTATACTCTATTAGCTCGGTGTGATGCTTGGTAAACCTTGATTTTGGCCGATTAACTTTCCCTATATTTTGGAGACATTGTCTGTGTTACGATACATATTATGCTTATTGTCAATGTGGTACAAAATGTTCTTTATGATCAATATGTGCACAATCATATAAATCTTCCGTTCTGATTGTCTTTTTTAATTCTATATCATTGATATGCGTGCATGATACGCCATATTATTTGACTATATTTCTGGGAAACTATCTGCTTTGTGTAAAATTTGAACTTTGAATGAAAAATCCAGCAGTATGGCTAACTGTGGCCTTTTGTTATGTATATCAAATTCAGAAGTTATTGCTTGAGTAGGATTTTCACTAGAAAGGAGTTACATTTTTCGTGAATAAACTTGTTTATCTCGTAGTGGATGATGTTTTACGCAATCAACAGGGAAAAAGGGTAGAAAGGAAAATAAAAGAAACATTCAGGAAGATTTGAGTGTAAGATGATGCAGGTACACATTAAGTTCTCTAATGCAACAGGGTATGACGTAGTGATAACTGATAAGTAAACTCGGCTTTCTTTGGGTGCTTGATGGGACACCACTGTCTTCAAAACTTGCAAGTGATTGAGCTCAGAGTCTCAGCTCATGACAAAATTATGAAGAGTGGTGTCTGTGGATAATAACCTCGAGCTTGAGGCTAATTCCTGTGGCTCATCTAAAGTAAAGGAGTTTGAAGAGGTCTAGGCTCAAATTTTCAAGATTGTGAACGTATAAACTACAAGTCCCAACATGTATGCAAGTGATTGCAGAGTTGTACATCCAGTGATAGAGCCACCTCACCTGCATGCAACAGCCAACTTCTCAAATTATAGAATACTGGTGTCCCTTTTTGTGTTCCACACCAAGTTTCATGGCTCTTTGGTGGTAACCCTAGAAAGAGGCCAAGAGAGAGTACACTCATTACCCAATAAGAGCAACGCTCATTTTGATCTTTCTCTTGATAAGGGTCAAACTCTGGCATTCATTGATCGAGATTTACAGGACATGTATCTCTTTGTACTTCTAGAACTTCTCATTTTCACGTGTAAAGAGGATGGCTATAGAGAATATTTTGTTGGCTTCCTACAGGCTGTTCTTCCCCTAAGGGGCAAAATTTTGAATATCGAAAGAAGGGATGAAGCTGCTATGTACAAGAATCAGGAGCTCCAAAATCTTATCCTTGGTCTGGGACTTGGAGTAAAGGTTATCTCATGATATTCTTTTTCTTTCTCTGGTCCTATTTGAAAATAATAGACACTCTTTCCCGTCAACACTCACCTGTTTCATTGACTGAAATTTCCTGGTTTCAGGGAGAAGATTTTAAAAAAGAAGCTCTCCGCTATCATAAGATAATTATTTTGACTGATGCTGATGTAGATGGGGCCCATATTCGAACATTACTTTTGACTTTTTTCTTCAGATATCAGGTACATAATTGACATAAGCCTCATTCAAAATACTTAAGCATAAAAGAGAAGAACCTATAAAATTGATCTTCAAGCGCTTGAGGAAGACAAATGCATTTTGATTAATTGATTTACTATTCCTTTCAGAGGGCTTTATTTGATGAAGGCTGCATTTATGTTGGTGTTCCACCTTTATACAAGGTATGCCTTCAAATTTCATAGGTCCAAGAATTCAACTGAAATCCGTACCATTAAATGCCGTGAGTTTGTATATGTTTAATTAATCAGGTTGAGAGGGGAAAGCAAGCACATTATTGCTATAACGAGGCAGAACTTAAACAGCTACAGCGCTCTTTCCCTCCAAATGCATCATATAACATTCAGAGGTTTAAAGGTAAGATGAATACTCAGATGTTTTGGGTTCTCCACATCAGGTTTAGAAAAAAATAGGCTAGGATACCATATAAGTATTGTGCACGCCTGCGTATTCTGAATGTTGCTAGTGTGTATTTTTATCGTAGATTCATAGTAAGTACCTGACTCCATCTTCTTTTGTTTTAATTAATCAAAAGCAACTGTTTTGTGATGATGGCATTATGTGCCATGATTCAAGTTTATTCATTTGGTGATGATGAGCAATCATTTATGCCATTTCTCGAAGAGGAAAAAGGGGAAAAGGAAGCAATTGTCCTAATTTTTAGCTTTGTGGTATTTTTTTAGCAACCATGAACCTTTTTGTGTAAATGTTGTTGATGATCTCAAAGGCCCACACAGTTTCAACACAATCAATGAAGTTTTCCGATCAATTAAAGTTTTAGTTGTCTTTTTCAGTGCTTTTACCATCAGTCTGGATTGTTCATACCAAGATACAGGGGGGAAAGCATTAACAGAAAAGACGTGATGTGATTCTCATCTTCCATTTGTTTTTGTGTTGGGTGAATTCTAGAGTTGACGCATTTCATGTGGGTATCCACATATTTATATCTTCCATTTGATTTGGAGTCCATCCCTTGTGGGAAATGCATGCAAATGCAAGTTGTAGTCATCTTTAGCCATTCGTGCCACTGTTTGGAAATATTTAGGTTTAATAATGTGAGGTTCGCCGTGCTTGTCATCCAGGGGACACATTTTTTGAGGCTGTCCACCAATTGTTGCAGCCTCTTAAATTTGAGCATTCAACTCTTAACTACGCATGTTTGTTCGTATTTAATATAGTCTTCCGCTAATGACCTGATGAAATTATTTTTTCGTTTAACTTGCTGTTGAAGTACACTTATGTTCCCTTTCTTCCATTTTCTCTTCACGTGTAAACGTTAATGGAACACAGGTTTGGGAGAAATGATGCCTTTACAATTATGGGAGACGACATTGGATCCAGAGAGAAGATTGCTAAAGCAGTTAATCGTTGAGGATGCCGCTGAGGCAAATGTAGTTTTTTCCTCTCTGATGGGTGCCCGGGTAAGCAGATCAGGCATACCAGTATTTTCGGGGGTTTTTTTTATCGTTTTCCCCTTGCATTTTATGTGTTGCCAGTACAAAGACATTTAAAAGTTCAAAAGCACTCATGTTTTCATATCGTCTTTGTTTTTCCTCTCAGTTTCACGTGTTGCCAGGAACAAAGACATTTAAAAGTTTGAAAACACTAATCGCTTTCAAACATTCTAAAATATGTTTTTGGTGTTCCCTAAAAGTCGTTTTCTTATACAACTGGAATTTTTTTGAAAACTGCTCGCCAGATAAGTTTTTTTTCCCCCAGAAAAATGGAAAAAAAGACCCCCGAAATAACAAAGAGGCCAGCCTCTAAATTGCCACACCAGACGTACGGTGCTGATAATTGCAGTTACTTTTTGTTGGATTCAAGACAACCAAGTCTCATTCGTACTTCCTGTTTCAGGTGGATGTGCGAAAGCAACTTATACAGGACTCTGCTAACATGATCAACATTGAGCAACTGGACATATGACCCATATCATCATCCAATGTACAAGGAGGTATTCTTTGTAGACCAAGACGGCAATTAAGTGTGTTTCTGTTCTCACCATTTTTGATGAAGTTCGTACATCTCCCCCAAAAGGAAGTCATACATTTTTACTACTGAAGCAGATGATTCTTTAGTTTGTCGATCCATTTCCTTCCAAAGTATGGCTTGGATAGATGGGGAGGAGGGTTTCAATACCCTCTGGTCATAGTCCTCAAACCTTGAGCGGGTACTTGATGTGTATCATGCATGTGATTTCCTGTAAGTACAGAATGCAATCATGTATTAATCTCCATTTTCGAAGAGACCAGTCGCAATAGCTTGCCAAGCTGTGATTGAGTTGGAAATCGTTTAGCAACAGCAGCAAGATTAAGTTATGCCTGTATTTTTCTGGGATATATGTGACAAGTATAGTTCTTCGTTTTCTACTCTGTCCTCGTCTCCTTTCCTGCTACTTTCTTGTCTTGTCCTGTCTTTTTTTTTTTGATCGGATGCTACTATCTTGTCCAACTCACCATCTTTGGTGTTCAAGTTTGGGTGTGAAGAGATATCGAATGGGGGGTGAGATAGAAACCCGCCAATCTGCAAATGATGTTTGATCTGGTTCGAATCGGTCGATTACAATCGTATCTGAGTATAGTAGCGCGACATACTGGTGTGATATTGCAGGATTGGTGACTGCGAAGTTAATATATTCAATTGTCAACCGTATAGTGCCATATCAACAACACGTTAATTGTTGTACTCGTATAACTAGATTTTACTTTCGTATTTTTTAGCGTTAGAACATCAAGACAAATACGCTTCATCTTAATAGCTTTTTCTCCTGTATAAACTAAAAAGCATAGGGTAAAAATTAGATACACCCTCTCATCTGTCACTCTTTTATCATTTAACAGTTAACACCCTTCATCTTTAGAACTGGCCTTTTGAATTTAACCTAGTTAACATGTCAAACTGCAGCGCACAAAGTACTCCAACAACCTACTTTCTGTTTCTATATCCAAATTTCGGAATTTTTTTTAATGCTGAGTGGGTACCACGTGGTGCCTGCTCGGCGCATCCGAGCCGTCCATTGCGTTTTTTGGACAGCTCGGATTTGGAGAGAAAGTGTTTGGACTGGCACCGAAAAATTTCTCCCAAATTTCATACATGGGGAAATTGATTGGTGTGAAGAAGGACCAAACTAATACTCCAACCTACTTTCCGTTACCAAGTATTTCAAAACTTGAGAGTTGAGACTAGTAAAGTGGGTATTATTTTGAGTACTTATATGTAAATTTTTGTTTTACCCAATCAAGCTCGACTCCTTTTACGTAGTAATACTCTATGTTTATCAAACAGTTTTTTAACTTAAAAAATCTAGTTTCAATTTTAGCTTTTAGTTTTATCAAATAGCCACTAAGTCTTTCAACTTCTTTATGAACGCATATTTTTGTTGAAAGATTAAAGTAGAATCTATAACCAAACCAAAATCGTATCTCGTGCACCATTGGAACAGTCCATAAATTTAACCACCCCGATCCTTATCTTATGCACCCCTCCTACTAACAAAATATAAGTAGACGAGTGCAAGTTTTTCCTTTTTTTTTTTTCCTTTCTTTTTTTCACATGGACAATGATTTCTCTAACTAGCTGATTTTGTCACTTTTCTATTTGTTAACGTCATTTCCTTTCTTGTTTTTATTACGTGAAATTACTAAAACACCATTACACTTATTTGGTATCATAAAGTGCAAGAGTGTTTTAGTAAATTCATCTAATAAAAACAAGAAGGGAAGTGACATTAACAAATAGGGGAGTGCCAAAATGATTTATTTGGTTTTCTGTTTTTAGGATTAGGGGCTGCATATAATCACGTGTAAAATACTCAAAATTAGTACTCCGAAGTACATCAAAAAGGCATATGCTGGTTATATGCCAATCATTGGATAATTGAGAGAGAGAGAGAGAGAGAGAGAGAGAGAGAGAGAATATCCTGCAAAGTATTCGAATCAGTTAAGGAATGGACAGTGACACGAGACCCCCGAAAAGCTAAGCAAATTTAACATAATCTCTAACGTCTCCTCTTTGATTTTCCAAAATCCATTTCAATCAAAAGCTAAGCAACTCAAAATGCATTCAACTCTTTTCACAAAGGTAAGTTCTCTTGCAACAATTGTATATCTCCTTGTCTTTTCAGTTATTGCCCAGAAATGAAGAGGTTTTGGCTTTTACTTCTTAAGTTGTTTGACCCAATCATATTGTTGATCGTATACAACCAGACTATTTAGATCCCTTCAGTTGAAATATCTTTACAATTTAGGAGCAGAAGTTGAAAAATCTCCGGAAATGCAAGAAAAGTTCTCTTTTGTTGGTGCACGAGCATTGTTTGATGATAGGTCTAAATGGGTTATGTTGGTTCAATTTGGGTTCAGAGCATCGTCGTTGTTGTAGATTTGGTTCTCAACCTGTTCCTTATTCGGAGATATTGCGTGGTACTTTTGATTGCAAAATAAATCTGATTCATTTCGTTCCCAGTAGCAGCAGTAAGTAACCATTTAGGTTGAGTTTGGTTCGCCTAGCCTCTCGGGTTGTAAAAGTCTTGTGCTTCAGCTAGATTGTCGTTTCCTGTCCAGGCTGGTGGCCTATGTCTGGTTTTCCTGAAGCTGTAATGCCTTCCAGGGTAATGTCGTGAGCCTCATCGTGATATATTCATTTGTAAGGAAATAATCCACTTCCCTGCCAAAGAAAACCCTAAAAAGTAATGGTGTTTATACTAGGCGCATTCCACGTTTAATACGTTTAATAATAAGACGTTGAAATGGAACTTTGATCAAGCTACCCGTCTCGTACAAATATCAACCCCTCACATAGAAATGGATAGCTGAATGGTTTTCATCTAAGCATCAAGTCAGATGAAGTTTGCTCCCATTGTTTAACCTCTTCATTGGCTGTTTTGAAGCATACCCTGGGCTGAAAACTGTGAGGTTAAGGATTAGAGTACTGGGTTGCACATTCCTATTAATAACTTTTTGGGTAAAGTACCTTCATACGACGAAAGCAAAAGTTACGAGTTTTACGACTGAACTGGGTATATCCTATCCAACAAGAGAGAACACAGACAAATAGAAGAGATCAACTCACGTAAATCTATGTGAGAATCAAAACTATGGGCCAAACAGCTCATCAAGGGAAATCAGTCATATCTGACAAGAGAGATGAAAAATCTTCCGAGTAACCAATATTCTGGGTTTCAAAATCTTGAAGGAGATGTTCCAGGCTATAGAAAACAACCTATTTCAACACCGCAATTTACAATTCTCGAAGAGCTCATTCTAGGTTTAATATTGTTAGCAATTTCAGAAAGAATAGAGTCCGGATCCAGGCACTTTTGTGCAGGACAATTCTCAAGTTCCTCTCATTCAACACAAGGTATAGGGCAGCCAAACACAGGTTAAAGATTCACTCTTTGGACAAGCATGAGATTTATGAGCGAGTATTGAGTGATTACCCCAAAATCCTTTTTGAGGTGGAATTTACGGTAAGATGACATCACAGATCCCTGGTATTCGTTTTCTCCAAACAATGATTCCATGGGAATCTTGTAATCCCACCAGGCCTACGACAACCAAAGTTTTGGTTTACCACATTAAGACTTAGTACTCTTACTACCTGAAGTGGTAATTGTAATTCGGAAAGAAATAATAAGTTTTCCCTAGCCGGCTTTTCTTGAGTTGAAATTGTTAATATTCGGATATCAGTGAAGATTGCAACAGCTACAGCTTTACTAAATTACTCACCAGATTTGATGTTTTGGATTTATTTGGTTTATGACATTCATTTTCTCTAGTCAAATCTGCTCTGACGTTTTGTTCCTTATCCTCGAATTTTTTGTGGAAACCAAAACAATTGTTTCAACTGCTCCACAATCATTTCAATATGAATGAATTACAATTGCAGGTAACACCATTAAACATGGAGAGGAAGACCAACGGGAAGAAGTCTTATACTTTACGCTTTCTTAGAAGGGTCTGCTCGTCATCGTTATCCTGGAAATGAAACGCATAAAGTAATCCTCATCCAAAATTTTTATTCATACCATTGCCATGTCATGGTGGGAAGATACAACAAGCAGTAGATATTTCCTCAGATCCTGATAAAGGTATTCTTTTCACCCAATTCGTTGCTTCATTTCTTATTCAGTTTCGTAGAGTACTGCTAATAGCCCTTGACCAACTATATAAGAGTAGGATTGTGATTAGAGTATGATTTTGTACCCATGTAGAGTCTGTGAAAAGAATCCAGCAAGCTGACCCTCCAGTTTTATTTGTGTTTACTTGAAGTCTAGTGAGATCATGCCATTTTCTGCTTTTGGTCAAGTGTATTGTTGTTTGCAAGCTACTTGGTGACGGAAAAAACAAAAACCTGTGTTTAGGCTTCTCTAAATGTTGCTTATTAGCACAATGAGGTGGCACTTTACCACCCAAAAAACTGAAACAATGACTAGCTATTTGAAATATACCTATTTTGTTATAAAATACAGGGACTATTCTACCAAGTTATTTACAAAAAATGATAACCTGAGATGTTGAGAAGCATTTCCAAGAGGGCTTATGCCCTATAAAACATCATATTCTCTTAGGTACTTCAGAAATGTCTCTCCCACAAGTGATCCAGCCTTCACAAAAATGGCAGGATAACCAACTGGGGCTTCCACCCAAGCTTCAGAACCTTGCTTTGTGTACAGATTTCCTGTCCAAATATGTTTCCAAGAGCAAGTTTCTCCTAAAGGAAAATAGACCTTCACATTCTTTTTGCCTTTGTCAAGAACAGGCGCAACTAGTATCTCCTCCCCAACCAAAAATTGCTCATAACTCAAGTTATGCACATACTCATCATGTGGGTAGTGAAGGAATAGGTGGCGACAAACAGGAATGCCTTTCTGTGAAGCTTCCTGCATAAAACGTGCAATCTTAGATTCTTCAGTGACGCTATCCAAACTTCACGTCTAAGAATATTTATATTTTAATTGCTGCTTACCTTGACTAGTTGGATCCTGTAAAACTTCCAAGCTTTATACACTTTTGCAAACCGTGCAAAATGTGAAAAAGTCTTGTGGTTTGAGTAAAACTGGCTGTTGCAGGATGGCTTGTTACCCTGATTTGCAAAATGTTAACAAACATCAGAGACTTGTAGAATCGAATAGGATAATTTCTTCAAGAAAGGCATTTACTACTGAACTCATGGCTAAATATCTATTTGTGAATATCAATGCTGAATTTGATAAAGCAACTCATGGCATGATCACTAATGTTTGAATGTTTCCTCTTGTTCCCAAATGTAAATAATATTAGATTAACTCATGTAAGTGCAAGACGCTCTCTTCTTAGACACGGGGCCTGGAAATTGATATAGAATATGTTTCACTATTTTGGTTGGAGATTTAACTAACCTGTATGCCGAAGTTCAAATTACTGTCAATGGTACATTCATCTCTCATTTTAAATCCCCCACATAGTTACTCCGAAAAGAGTGTTAGGCTCATTTTCAATATACAATGCTAAGAACGTGGTACAATGTAGATTTAGATAGTATTAATCAATGGGACTGAAAAGCTCCACATCTTAGACACATGTTGACACTCAATACACCTACTCTTGTTCACGCAACACAGCAATCTTAGGTATTGACCTGCCAGTTGCTTCCATTCTTGTAAGGCTAAGATTGTTAGTTGCTACTTACGATATCATGGTTATGATGATGAAGTATGGATTTACATGCTTATACACAGCAGCTTTGTGGATTACCTCATGAGTCCGGAAGACAGTGGTAAATGCACTAAGTTCCATCCATCGCAGCAGCAACTCCTCACTTCTTTCATACTTCAAAAAAGGTAACTTTACTGCACAGTAGCCTCCAATGTCACTGTGGTTGAAAGCATATCCTGAAAGTCCACTGCTCAACAAGCCAACTACGGCACTCTTTATGCCGTCATTAGCTTGCCAACTAACCATTTGGTCCCCTTCCCAGAATAGCATTCCCCACTTGGGGCTATTCCTGAAACCAGCCCTCATGAAGAAAACCAGGGCCTCTTCTGGATCTTCCCTCTCTTTACCCACTCGGTTACTTTTCCATTCTTCCACAAAGTCACGGTTTATTTTGGCCCATAATTCCGGGTATCTGTTATGGGCTGCAATAGGATCTTCACCTGAAGGGAAAGTGAACATCACTGTGGTCAGTTTGGTAATTTTACATCGGATTAAACTGATGTTAAAAGGGCACAGCATGTTCCCTTTTATTCCTCGTAACATGGATAAATAGTGAAGCCTGCAATTGTGGCACTGACTCCTGTTTGCACATCCACATGCACATGCAGGTGCGTGCGCAGCGGCTCCAGGGCTTTAGTTCAGCGGTGTCAAAAACATAAAGAATTTTTGTTGTATACAAAGCTCTATATAAAATGAATTTTTTTATTATGATTGAAAATGAATTGTGCTTAATTTATTTTGTTTCGTTGAGTTATAATATTATTTACATAATCATAAATTTAAGTGAAGTTTTTTTTTACTTTGACTACTCATGAACAATTCAGTGCCGACAATATGAAAAAGTATGAAAGAATAATCAAATTATACGTAAAAAATACGAAATTTTAGTGCATTTTTCGAGTCCAGGGGTTCGCTTGAACCCCTTCAAACATAGGTGCAGCCGCCCCTGTGCGTGCGCACGAGCACTTGTGCCTTATGTGCGTATGGGTACATGCGGAATGAAGCCATAGTTCAGGAAAATTTTGAATCTTTCGGATTTGGCTCAACACTTAATGGTGAAGCTTTCTCTTATTAGATCTTGGTTCAAGCTTGATGAAAGCATTCCATTTTTTCTTACAAACTAAAGATATGATGACTCAAGTTGTGAGAAACTCGTAGCGTGTCAATAACAATTGTAGCTTTTCTCAGTTATTCATAAGTGTCCACATTAAGACTTTTTCATGATTCCATCCTTCTGTGCTGGGTTTATTCTTAGTGAGGGAAGATTTTGTTGTTCTACTGCCTCGTGGTGTGCAATTTTAAACATGGTCTGATTGGAATACTTTTATCGACAAGTTAATGAAACACATCGCCCAGAAGGTCTGTGCACGCACTTGAAAGAGGAAAACTGAAGGTGACGACTGAGCCAAACCCCCAGCTTCCCATGAGTATAAGCAAGTTCACTGGTTTTCTGATAAGTGAATACTTGTACTCTCAAGAAAGGAGTTTCGTATAACAAACCTGAATAGAGAAGGGCATCCACCGGCAGGCCTTCACCAAAGTCAGCCATCCATCCCCTCACACCATCATCCACCATTTCCTGTAAAATTTGCTTGAACCAGCTTGCAGTACGTGGGTGTGTCAAATCCAACATTCCCACATCAAAGGCCGTATTGGGAACCATGTATGGTTTTCCTTTCTTGTCTTTGATTAATATATCCAGCTCCTTTGCCTCCTCAAAGAGATTTCTCCTACTGTTTGGCTTCTCATCCACCTGCCATAACAAGTTGACACAAGAAAATCTCAGTCTACTACCAATCACTTCTGATAATGCTTTGTACACATTGCTGCCAACGAACATTGGCATGTCAACATCCAAAACAAAACCCTCTGTTTTCAGAAAAATGAGGTTTTCAGATATAAGATTTTCTGAAAACATAATAACAGTGGAATTAGGAGGGTAGCGGATAAGTACCTGAGCTAAGCATGGGTTGCAATAAGTCATGACTTTAATGTGCCGGGCACTGAATTCTCTAATTAGTTGCTGCCACCCGAAATACCTTGTTGTATCCACTTCCCAATTCCACCAAAGCTGTGATCCAATCACTGTCTTCCTCTGACCCACCCAATCCTGCATATGACAGTTTCAATGCAGTTAATATTAGGCCTGTTGGTTGCTTGCTTCCTTTCTTTCTTTCTACTTTATCTTACGCCTTTCTTGATTATATTCATGCTATGTTACGTGGACTCTTCTAAATGTATAATATACTCAGGTCACCAATTTGGTGAGGGTATGAGAAATGCGTCAGACATTGTAGTTGACATTAACCTAAGATTCCACAGAACATATTTAGTCATAATATTTTCCCCTAGAGCTATGCATCAAACCGTCATAATATGCTCGAAATGCTCTGTAACATCTTAACATCATAACCCTACAATCCACATACATGTAGTGTGAATAGTTCACTGTATCCCATGTCCTTGCATGACTAATATTTTCCCCTAAAGCTATGCATCAAACCATCATAATATGCAGGAAATGCTCTGTAACATCTTAACATCATAACCCTACAATCCACATACATGTAGTGTGAATAGTTCGCTGTATCCCATGTCTTTGCATGGAATTAGATGAGTCTGACACATACACGAGTCCATGTAAGATAGTGTTCGTGGGCAAAGTTTTAGTTTTCAATTGCTACATCGGTTTGAGAAGGCAATATAATTGATGCCTGGAAATATTTTCTAGTCTCTTGAGAGAAGCAAATTTTGAGTTGGATATGGTTGATACAGAAACAGCACAAGGATTTCCTAAACTTTTCCTGATACGGTAAAGAAGATAGATAGAATGAAAGCATAAGGAGATGTAACCCGTATGTCTTTTATGTAGGCACATGCCTTACCTGTAACCAGAATGCTGAAACTGGGACATCGTAGGCCTGTAGTTTATCCCAGACACCACGTACGAAATCTGTGCCACCCTGCATTCCAACCACAGCACCAGATATAATCCACTCAGGAAGCTCTGGCGGTCTTCCGATTGCATCGGTGAAGCCTTCAATAAACTCCAGAGGTGAGTTCCCATACAATATCCTTCCTTCAATAGAATCTCCATGCATCTGCAATCTTACCAACATTGAACTTGAGAAATGGCTACTTTGCTATATGAACGAGCCCATATCTTTTTAATCGCGTATTGGTTTGTCTTTTGCTATATTTTTCATGACAATTTTCGAAACATTACGTCTTTAATTTAATCAGCAGATACAACTCCAGATTCTAATTTGATATGTTAGCAAATTTTATGAAGTTTTACCTGTATCTGAACTCTGTCATGTCTTGTTAGATCGAAAACTGAATAGTTGTATCCTTCGAGGTATAAAGATTTCATCTTTGATGTTATATAGAATGGTGAAGGAGCATAGGTAGTACTCCAATCTCCGGCAGACCTGCACCAGAGAATTCATTTTGAGTACTTTACTCCCAGTTTTTAGTGGATTAAGAAC
Source organism: Rhododendron henanense subsp. lingbaoense (assembly GCA_020567845.1). Taxonomy (NCBI): domain Eukaryota; kingdom Viridiplantae; phylum Streptophyta; class Magnoliopsida; order Ericales; family Ericaceae; genus Rhododendron; species Rhododendron henanense. The sequence continues at coordinate 5,782,957 of CM036317.1, forward strand.
TAGTCCCTCCATTGCCATTTGGTTTCCCTGTTTCCCGGCAGTTGTGGCCATTAATCGGGTCAACAAATAATGTGCTTTCATTTGGAAAAAATGTAGAAAATCTTGAAATTTTCAAAACCTTCTAAACCAAAAAAATAAGGGAAAATGACGGCTAAGGACGTGTTTTGATAATTAATACCCGTCAATGACATTTTCAGCATTAACAAATGTTCCCATGTCCTTGGTGGGTATTAATTATCAAAACACATCCTGAGCCGTCATTTTCCCAAAAATTAACAACCTTTCTGAGATATCCATCATCCAGAATTATGAAATAGACGAAAAATAGGGACGGGGGAGCTTCATTTTGTCTTACCTATAACTAACCAAGTTGGCTGCAAAGGTTATTGGCTGATCTCCTCTTCCAATCCCCTGTTCTTGAACCAAAATGGGTACCCTTTTGCCTTTGAAATCCATATGAGAAAACTGCTCTCCAAAACCATAAAATCTCTCATTCGCTTCACTTGTATACGTAAGACAGACTCGGTTGAAACCTTTGTGTCCATCACCATTCACTAATACATCTTCTTCATCTGTTGATGCAGCAGTGATAATGGCTCTTCTCTTCGAAAAATACCGGGGCCACCCGATTCGACGCCTGGTTGGGTGGAATTGAGGATTGGATTTTCCAATCTTCACGTGGAACCCAATCTGATTACTGCTCTTCTGATCAAAGAAAACCCAATACTTGGCAGAAATAGAAGGTTCGTTTTCCACAAAGTCTGAATACATTCCCAAACTTTGAATTTTCTTCTTCCTTGTGTTCACACCGAAAATCCTGCCTGTAATTAGCAACACAGGGAATTGGGTTCCCTTTGACTCAGTTTTTTGATCTTTTTCATCATACCCAGATGGAAAATCACAGGATTCCGAATATAGTTTATAGTCAGATCGATTTATCACCTTTATTTCATCAATAATCTGATGATTACATACAAAATGAACATCTCTGTCCCTGATAACAAATGATCCCCTGCTTTCTTCAACCTCTGTTTCAGCCAATGCTGCAGAGACAAAGGCTTGTCCAGGGTTGGTGGACCAGATGGCTCTGGTGGGCTCTGATTGATGAGAGATAGAGAGGGACCCACCATTCTTCGATAGCCATGTTGATTGGAATTCCTTTCCAATGGAGAGGATCTGGTGTGAAGGGACTGTTTGGGGATTGAAAGAAAGAGTCCCTTGAACCAAAGGAAGGGATCTTGGGGTTGAAGGGAAAGGATTGTTGAGATGTTTGTGGTGGTTTTTGGTGATTTTGAGAGTTTCCTCCATGTTAGAGTCTAGACACCTCCTAGATAGCTCGTGAAGGTCCCTTGTATTAAATAGGTTCAGATGTGGAACTTTTATAAGATTTCAAAGGGCAGTCCTTTTTATTTCATTTGATGTTACCTGTCCTTTTCAATTTGATTAGTGCTACATATGCAAATTAGTGTGCGGATATGGCAATATGTATTCGGAATCGTCCGATGCACTTGATCCAGTGTCATTTTATGGTGTGTAAGTGTATTGGACTATTCCGAATCATACAAATTTATGGAAACAATTACGTACACACAAGCTTTTGATTTTCCTTGGTGGTATCATTTTTGCCATCATTTTCTGGTTCAGACGTGGTTATTTAAAAAAAAAAAAAAAAAAAACCCTTTCTTGTTGACAAAGATGTTTTCAACACGTTTGATTTTGGAACTTAGGGGGGGGTTTGAGCTGTTGTGCTAAATTGACAAAGTTACCCACACCTGTCCTCAATTGTGCCCTAAAATATTGGTAATTGACTGTTTGCTCCACTCTGGATTCTTTCAATGCAACCTCGTAGCTCGGAAGCTTTTTCAATCCTTTTTTTCTCATTTGAAAAGGACTGAGGCCTTGTTGTGATTGCGGCACAACAGATCCTGTTAGTCACGCATAATCCAAATTCCAAAAAAATGACGCAAATTGTTTATAAACGTGACGGATCACGCCTCTGTCAATATCAAATTAGAATAATTTTTGACTTGTGATCAACTCGACGAGTCGAATTAATGAAAAAGGTCTTATATGGTAAATTTCTAGTGCCTGTAATCTATATTAGAAATCTTTAATGGATTAGCTCTTAAAAATCATTTTCACGTTACAAGAGAAAGTGGAAGGATAATGGCATTCTAGCTAGTAATTCGCTTGTTAGGTGAGTTTCTTGGTAGTTGGCAGTTGGTTGGTACAATCCAACGTGGAAAAGTGTCGAATTTGTGGAGGAAAGTGTAGTCTACCCACATTATAGGGGTTTAATTGTAAAATTAATTCTTGGCATCCAAGTGGTTGGAGGGGCCCTTCTTCCCTTCTAATTATTCAATTGTTCGAAGCATTACCACGTGGTGCTCCAAATCACTCGAACATCACATTTCTATAGGACTTGCGACTAAGTGTATGAATCACATATGAATTTGTAGTTCGGGCCTTGTTCGTTTTGGAGTCTCAAAACTCCGGAGCACAATCTCCAATGAATTTTCTTTATTTCTATCTTCTCATTACTCTGAAAAAATCTCTCAAAATCCAAACCGAATAAAAGAGCTATCCAGACCACATGGTGCTCTCCTTTTCCAGGACAATATGTTGGAGACATTACAATCAATTCACATCACAAGTACTGCTATGAGTTCCGACGCCCCGTGGGAAATCATACCGACGGCCGTGCCGGCCGTCTCTGGCCACCGGACGGTCGATTCGAGCCGTCCAAAAATTCTAAAAAAAAACCGAGGGGACCGATGTGAGAATCAACGGCATCCGATGTGTGTAGGGTGTTTGATCTAAACACTCTATTTTTCGTATATATATTTTTGGACGGCTCGGATCGACCGTCTGATGGCCATAGTCGGCCCAACGCGACCGTCGATACGATTTCCCTAGGGGGCGTCGGTACCTTTATCATTTCTGTTCACATTATGGTGATGAGAATCTAATCTATAACCTTCCACCGCCCAAAGGAAAGTTTTCTTCTCTTTTCCTTTAGTAGTACTGAGTACAGTATATTTTTGCAACTTGCATTGTTATCTTATCTTCCTCCGAAAGTTCATGCAAATAAAGTCAAAGTTAAGTCCATAGTGTGTCTTCCTATTCATTTTATTCACCCGAAATAATTGCGGATACCGAATCTGTATGTACCATTTATAGTTTAACTGCAGATAAAGCACTTTAGGATGCTTTCAATTACTTTAACTGCAGATAAATCATATTCTTTGCAATATATAGTTTTTTTTTTCAATCGGTAGGAGAGATTATTACATTATGTATGAAGTACAAAGTACAAATCACGGGACATTATATTCATTGTGTGAGAGTCCACGAGATAACCGCCACACCCAACAACTGAATCTACAGGATAAATAAGCCCATCAAAGAAACCACAATCACTATAAGTACAACAAACACGCACACGCAGATAGAAGGAGACTCGAACTCCTGACATCGGAATGAGATGCAAGAGTCTTGGTCAATTGAGCTAGCCCCCGTTGGCTATCTGCATAGTAGTTAACGTGACGTATTAGTTAACTTCCTTTTGTTATATGTGGTGGCCTAAAAATACATGAAACACTTCGAAATCCATCATAAATTTGAATCTTCCCGGGAAACGAGCTTATATTCTGAATTGCTTTTGAATTCTTCCCAATATAGGTATATGAGTTCATTATGCATGTGGCCATTATTCTAACCAAATTCAAAGGTATACATGGCAACTCCCGCACGTGTCTTCTTGGACCTAGAACGCATGGGCCTTATGCAAAAACAAATGCAAATTCTGTTTAATAGCATGGGCAATAATCTGTTGGGTGGGCCGGCCAGATTTGGGTGTTTGGGTCTTTCATTGTTTATTTTGGGTATGGATTGGGTTCTATTGTTCCTTTTTTCGTTGTGGACCCTGTAGACCCTCGGGTGGTGTTTTGGATTTTTGCCCTTGTGATGTTCATCCAACTTTTTATTGGATTTCCTTCTTCTTTTTTCGTTTTTAATAAAATTTCATATTTTCCCGATAAAAAATAATAATCTGTTGCTCTTTTTCAAAAGGTCCAAGATAGTGAAATAATATTATAGTCCTGCCAGATGCCACCAAACTTATTACGGAGTATATTGGCTGGCAGCTGGCTCTAAACGATCATTCCTTCCTTCCGTCGTCACTTAAGTTCGAATAAAAAAATAAAAGACTTTTTGAATAATGTTTTAATTTTCTTATATCGTTCTTTTTAATGTTTCAGGGGTTCGGGTCATCGCTTTACGCTTATGCATAGATATGGATACGGAATACTGATACAACCCGATACAGATATGACGATATGACAAAACCTACAAAAATAGGATACAAATACGTTAGGGATACGGTTGTATAAAGTATACATTTTTATATCTATTAGCCTCCTTCTAGGCATAAAAATGAAGCCATAAGAAATAAAAGAGTAGTTGAATTACCAATACCAAACATTAAGTACATGTCAATGTCAATAAACAAAAGAGTAGGAATTGATCATTCAAAAGATTAGAATTTTATAAAAAAAGAAAAAAAAATACACATTAGTTGGTAATAGACTAATAGGTATACATATAGGGAAATGATTTTGCCACTCTTTTTTTTGTTAATGGCACTCCCCTGCAAGTGTATTTTTACACCAAAAATACACTTGCAGGGGAGTGACGTTAACAAAAAAAGGAGTGGTAAAATCAGCAGCCTACATATAATATACTTCATATATATACACACATATATATGTACCAATGTATGTATTTCTTACAGTTTATTGTATATATAAACAGTAAAAACTCACACCAGTAAAACACTCACACACACTGAGAGAGCACCAGAATCAAAGATTCAAGAGATCTAGGGTTGGGTATCGACTGGTTCAGGGAAAAATCGGGCCAGCTTATGGTGATTAATCTTGAGGACCCAATCGCATTGTCCAGATGACGCACACAGCCGAAAAATGAATCTCTCCATGATGTGAGTTCGTGTGTTCTGAATTGTTTATGGATCTTGCCAATTATTTGACTTCCTACCGTGGATTTTGTCTTTCTATTATGCATGTGGCCGGCCACCATTGTAGTCAGATTCAGATAATGCAATATGCATGTTTTCTTGATAACTCAAGTGTTCGAGTCAGTTTACGCGCACCTTGATTAATCCTGATGGCCCAATCGCATTGTCCGCTTGTGGATAGCCCAATTAAAACCGGAGCAAAACTCCGTATGAATGTGTTAATGTTTATTGGTACATGTTACTTAAACATGGTAAACGTGCGATTATTGAATGAAAAGATTATCGATCATCTCGAAAGTAAATCAATTCAAACTTTGAGAATTATGTACTTCATGATCAAGTGTGTCTGAATCTATCATACGTTGGAATCTTCCCAGGAAATTAGCTTATATTCTGAATTGCTTTCGAATTCTTCCCCACATATATGAGTCCATTATGCATGTGGCCATAATTCAAGCCAAATTCAAAGTTACGCTTCTTTGTAACATGCATGGCAGATCACGTGCGTTATGCAAAAACAAATGCAACTGTTTATTATAGGCTATATATATTGTTGCCCTTTAAAGGGTCCAAAATAGTGAAATAATATTAATTATAGTCCTGGCCTATTCCACTAAATAAATTAACTTATTTTTTGAATTAAAGGTGATTTATTGTGAGAGAATGACATGTCTGGTGAAACGAAAAATAAGTGCTTAAAAAATACGAACCTTAGAAGAACAAGGCCTTATATTGGCTGGCTCTGACAACTAATTCCCTCCGATCCGTCCTCAGTTAGTTCGACTAAAAAAGTAACAGGTTTTTTAAAATAATATTTTAATTTTCTCATATCGTTCTATTAATTGTTTCAAGAGTTCGGGTCAACTTGTGCATTGGTCGACTAATCATGGGGAACTAATTCCACACTATACTATAAATGAAGAAAACCCATTAGAAATTGGGGTAAAGTCCTGGATGGATTGGCCCACAAGAGTAATTGATAGAAATTGAGATTACATGTTTCGAATATGAGATGTTAAAGTAAATCCTAAATCTTAAGCCCTTCACCACGAGTCCAACTTCTTTCTACAGCTTTCAAGTCAATGTCAATGACCTTCAGAATTTGACGGGGGCTTATTTTGTGGCATCGATCGGCTTGCATGGTCAATCACACTTTGTAATATTCAAGTTTGGTCACCAATGTGTTTGGACTTTCCAAGAAAGGTCAAAAAAGGCGTTTGAATTCAACAAATAATATATCAACAGTTATTGGTCCTTGTAGTTTTAGTTAGATTTCGCATTTGTCCATGTTATTCATTTCCTATGTTGTCGTTGTTGCGAAGAGTCTAAACTATCCTAAAAATAATTCACACGTATTCACGTGTTAATTAATATAACACGCACAGAAAAACTAAACAATTTTTTTTTTCCACGATGCAAAATTCTCGACAACTAAATTGAGCCTAAATACATGAAAACTTTGAAATCCATCATAAATTTGAGTCTTCCCAGAAAATGAGCTTATATTCTGAATTGCTTTTGAATTCTTACCAATATTATATATATATATGTGTGTGTGTGTGTGTGAGAGAGAGAGAGAGAGTTCATTATGCATGTGGCCGTCATTCTAGCCAAATTCAAAGCTATGTTTCTTTATTACATGCATGGCAACTCACGTGTCTAAGAATAATGTTTTGATTTTCTTATATCGCTCCTTTTAACGTTTCAGGGGTTCGGGGCAGCGCTTGGTCAACTAATTCCCAAGTGACCAATTCCACCGTCTAGCATTAGCGGAGGACCCATTAAAGTTGGGACAAAACCCTGTATGAATTGACCCACAAGAGTTGATAGTAACTAAAATGTTTCGAATATAAGACGATCTTACGAGAGGACCTTCACCGCTAGGCCAACTCTTTAGGGTTTTTTCTTTTTTTACACTGTTCAAAAGTACTACTATTAATTGATATCAATCTGATGGTGTAAAAAGTTCAACAATTTATACCCTTTATTCCTACTGTGGACGACTATCCAAGAAGATCAACAGTTTAAGCAGCTCACCAGGCTCATGCTTTGTGCCTTTGTCACCTAACCCTTGCCTTTGTCAAGGTGCCAAGAGTAAGCCTTGATGCGCCTTGCACCTGGACGCACCTTTTACAACTATGGCCCATGGTGGTCAAATCATGAATTCAAATCCCTTTTTTGGATCGTGGATCGCAGACTACAATTAAGTATTCGTTCCTTAATGTCTTCCTTTTTGGGGGCTCCTACTTTTCAAAAAAGTCTCAAATTCTTATTTGATGACATTATTTCCATCATTGCCCTTGTATTGTAGCTACTTTGCAACACTTATAGTCATTTCTGAGGAATACTTTTGAAAAATTAGAAAGTTTAACTTTGACTTTTCAAAAAAGACTTAACATTTTGAACATCCGAAAAATAGAATACGGTCATCAATGCTTATTGATTCCCTCAATAAAAGTTTCTTGTTTAAGGTTATCAATGTTAGCCATAATATTCTCTTTTATTAGAAAAATTGCGTTCCAGTGTAGACCAAATTCCTCACCGAAAATGCCTCCCTACTTCTTTCTAGTCCAACGAAAAATCAAGTCATCCGTAGTTAAAAACGGTTGTTTGGCATGACATCCTTCATTTGAAAAAATTATCATTGTTTGGGTTTTTAGAAGCATGTCTGGACCCTACAGCTATCTCTAAGAACTCAGTGCACCGACCGCCGGTTGGCTTCCAACCGGGTTAGGACCTATCACATGAGATGGATGAACTGGGGCTCACTTTCGAAAAGAGAGTCTCAACATGGCAGTGTCCACGCAGATTCCCTCATACCCCAGCTACCCACATCAACAAGTACGGAACCAGGATTTTACCCTAGTGGTGGCGAAATGTATATTAAAAAAAATAAAAAAGATGCATTACAATATTAATAGTTATCGGCTCCAGAAAAAAAAATTAAAATAATATAACAAAAACTATAGTAAATGATATTTTTCATTTGCACATGGAGTATGAAAAAAATTAACTTTAATTTTGGGTATCGATAATGCCACTCCAACAACAACAGCAGCAGAACTCATGTAGTCCTCAATCATTGGGGGTATGGGCGGGGAAGGATTAGAGACAGACCTAACCTTTGGCAATATGCACAAAGTAGATGCTCTCAGAATACCACCTAAACAATAAGCCCATGTACCTATTTTGCTGCGGAACCATGTCTTCAAATCAAAGCCAAATGGCATCAGAGAGGACAAGCCTAGATACCCAATTCAATTTATGTGCACATTACCATACTTCCTTCATTGATAGTCTAGAGCATCGGTATACACAAAGATAATGTCACTTCCCAAATTTATAATGTCACTCCCCAGATCCCTATATAGATTTCCCAAATTAATAACCGCACTCCCTTTTGGGAGTGGCATTATAAATTTGGAGAGTGACATTATAATTAAATTCCTTTGATTTTTTAGGTTAAGTTATTTTAGGGTTAGAATGTGGAGTTTTTTCTTCTTCTTAATTATACATCATCATTTATATTATTTCACTTTGGCCGATTGAATTTAGATTTAGAATACTTTTTTGGATCTCCTTTCTTAAAAAAAATAATAGAAGATTTATGACTAGTATATGATAAAAAATAAGGGAAAAAACCTAGCCGTGGCGAGACTATATAAGTTGGGTATAATTTTTTTTTTCCATATATAATAATTGCATTTTCTAAAATTCTTGTCGTGGTGGCCGCCGCCACTAAACACCCCGATCCCATCCTTGCCCACATGAAAATGTCTCAAGTTTCTTCCTTTTTCTTATGCCAAAAGATTCACATGGAATTTTCTGTGCTTTTTTGCCCCCTAGATTTGTACAACTCCCTCTGGTTTTTTATTACTGGGGATTCCTCCAATGTCCTATGAGCATCGTAGGACAATGTCCAATGTTGCTGAGCTGTGAAAGCATTAAATTTTGCTTGTGGGCCTATGAGCGTCGTGGACCTCCCAAATGTCCTATTGTGCTCCCTTCGAGAAGGTCTGCGATTTTTTTTACCCTGTTCTCCTATATCCTTTCTTATCTGTTTTGCTCAGCACCTACGTAATTCTGTAATTTCCACTTTTATCTTCTTTTTTTTTCCTCTTTCCTTTGGTTTTGGGCTTGCTTTCCGGGTCCTGTTGGTATTTGCATGATTGACTGAAAGAGATTTTAAGTTGTGTTAGGATCGTCACACTCACACACACGATTTACGAGTATAAGAATAGTAAAGAAATCGACACAGCAATATACGTGGTTCCCCAAAACCGGGTACGTCTACGGGAGCGAGAGCGGCTGTTCTTTTATTATCACAGTTATCAACTAGGCTTTACAACATAGAGTATTTATAGCGACTCTATTCTAACCCTAACCTGGTATCTGGTATCTGGTCCGCTCCACTCGTTGTGCTTCACTCCACTCGTTCCGCTCCGCTCCGACATCTGGCCTTCTGTCTAGAATTCCTTAGCATCTCTCCATACTTACATATGAGCCATAGTTCTAACAAGTTGTTATCTGTCATTCATTTGTAATGCAATGCGTACCCATTTTTGTTTTTCTGAAAGGTATGTATGATGGAAATTTAGCAACCTTGCACAAATCTAAACTTATATCTAAATAGGGTCAACTCGATAACCTTGAGAAAATCCTTTAGCCACTTCTTCTTGTGAAGTCATGAAGCTCCTTGAATAGCTTGATCTGCAAAGTACGAAAACTACTTGTGGCGTTGATGTATTTTGCCTTTGATTAATCAGAGAAACAAGTTGATTTTCATGGAAGAGTGATGATTGAGTGAATATACTTGTTCATTCTAACCTAGCATACTTGTTCTGACTGTACTGGCCCATTGGGAGCTTTATATGGGGCGATCACATTGGCTGCCCCTTGTACCATATGGTCCTACTACTATGAATTTGCTTCCACTTTACCAGTTGATTGATCTTTATTGTTTGCTCCAAGCCTCAAGTGAACTTCAAGAGAAATATCGATGGATTTTCACTCAAACACAAGATAAATCTTGACATGCCCATGGGATAATCATCATGGACTAAGGGAGATGGGTTCCATGGCCTCGTTGATTTCAGTGAAGATGTCTCATCATTTCTCTTTGAGGTGATTATAAAATGTCATCCTCATCTCATGCATCCGCAATTCTGTAAAAAGAAATTCGAGTGATGCCAACACCATGTGTGATTCGTTGGAAATGCACTTGTAAATATAGATCTTTGATACAATTGCCAACACATTTCTTTGAGTTGAGGATAAGACTGATAATAAAGCAATGCACACGTTGGAAGAAGTATTCTTGAGTTTTCCATGGAAATTCTCATTTGGATGAATGAGTACATAACGGAGTTTTACATTAAATCAAGAAAATATGGAATTCCTATTGATGGAATCCATGTATCCCCTCAATGAAATTTCTTACAGTAAACTTAGTTGCTTCAACGGAGCTATTAATAACCCTTGCCCATTTGACCCTACCCACTGTACTAGCCCCCGGCCCTCTGTTTTCATACTCAGCGTAGTCAACTTTGTCCACGCTGTGGCCTTTGCCTCCCCACTCTAGCCAACCGCCGGGATCAATCAGGTTGTCGAGAAAGCTTTGCATAATAATTGTTCTGGAGAAATTTCCCCATGGCCTACCCAGAAATGTTTTAAACTTTGAACCTTGTTGGCGTAGTTCTGGTGAAGCCATTATTGTGCAATTATGTATGATTATACCAGAATTTTCTTTTGGGTCCTCTCTTTTTTGGGCGGTTATTGTGGTTTTTTGAAGCACTAAAGACTTGAGTGCATAAATTATGCAGTTTTGAAATATTGCGGACGAATCTCCAAAAATGAAATCTACGGTGCCGTGGATTTCGTAGTCTCTGAAAAATTGAGATTCTCTTTGGGTGTAAAGGGAATCTTGATACCCTTTGAAGCGGCATCTGTAAAATGCAGAATGTTTTGCTTCAACTCTTAATGCTACAACCTTGTCGTTTTGTGGGCCAGCTGTGTTTTGAAAAGTGATATCACACGCAACAAATTGTTGGCCTTCTATTGCTGTAGACAAAGAAAGGGATTAGTATCTTATTGAAGAATGAAGTTCAATAAAATGTGAGACTCGCTTCAACATAAATTTACTATTTTAATTTTTCATAAGGACGAGCAAGGTTATAGAAGCCATATATAGTAAAATAGCTCATCTTTTCGTCACGATTTGCCAACAATATCATATTTCTGGGATTGACCAGCACTGTGGTTGTGCAGACATTACCTACATGAACTGAACAGCCAGATATTGAATGACTTGTTTGTGTTACCAATGAGTACGAATACTTGACTTACTTCTACATGATTTTGTGTGTGTGTGTGTATGCATGCATGTGCGGGTGTTGATTTCTTTCAGTCGAGAGAGTTACATATTTCTTTCTTAGGTGCAATATCAGTACGTGAGAATACATGTGTATCTTATAAATAGTGTGTATAAACTGTTACCTTGCTACGATTTTCTTTTATTTATAGAAGCCAGCCTTTGTTACTATACAATTGATCCTGTTAACAAGGATTTCAGCTCAATTCTTGGAAAGTTGGTTCTATTAGATTTATGTCCACAACAAAGTCAGCTATTGCCTTTTGGATTTTGTATGCAACTGTTGACCCTAAAATATGCTCATAGGACTCCATACTCGAAGAGTTGAAGTAAATGGACCAATTGATTTTCTTCTTTTAATAATGCAGCAAAACTCACCAGCTGTTGCCGTTTGATACATTGGGGTGCCTCCAGCTATGCTTCTGTTGCCTGATATGGTTGTCTTATCCATCCCGTCTCCAACTAGCATAAGGTTTATCTTGTGTTCAGGTACAGTTATGTTCTCGATGTAGATACCCTCTTAATATGTATTTTGTATCTTCTTGGACTGAAGTTCGGAGTTTGGTTGATCGCCTCCTGAACTTTTGAGAAGTTTCCTGAGCCATCTTTGGCTACAGTGACATCTATATCCATGATCTGGCTATACGCACTCGAGCAAAGAATCATCAACAAGAGGATTGCAAGCAGCTCTGCAGGGCACCTGTCAATTTTGTTGTAGAGTTAAGGCTAGCTATTACAAGGCCTGGCGGATGGCATCTTCAGATAATCCTCCGAACCAAGTTTAGTTATTGTTTATGGGGAGGTTTCGGTTAAAGAAAGCTTATTTCCATGCCCTATCTAGCTGATGTTTTGATTAAATTGGCTGTGACTTAGGTCAAAAGAGACTTAGGGTTTTCAGTGAAGAACTAGAGTATTGTTGGGGTGCTTAGTTATATTTTGAATAAAATTGGACAAGAGAAGCAGGTTGTAAAGAAAGGAAGAGATGGTTGAAGTAAATAGTACAAAGGAGTCAAGGCTTTGAGCTTTCATTCATACATGGAAAAGTACACCAATGCTCTATTTATAGAGCTACTCCACCAACCCTTTTCTTCTAGAACAATCTAGTTAAGCACATGTGCTTAATTTACATGAAAGATCTCTTATCTTCTAGAATTATCTAATTCTACCATGTGCATAAATACAAATAACTTCTACACACTTCTTATTATTTTAAACTTAGATACTTATTCTACACTATTCTAGAAGATTATAAATCACATTTTCTAACAAGTATAATAGGGCTGCTACAGACCGCAAGGAAAACAAAGACAGCAGAACAAACAGACAGAACCACAAAAGAACCACCACTACCTGTATGCATAGACAACCGATTATGGCTGTGGCACTGCTACATTTTCTTTATCACAGGGTAAGAAGTTTGATGTAATTGGTCTTAACTCTTATGTTAAAAAAAAAAAAAGGTGGTCAAATACTTGACACATGGAAGTTCATGTGCCATCCTAGCATTAGATTCTTCTGTTTGGCAAATCTTGTTTTCTTCGATAACGAAGATTTTCTTCTTCTTCTTCTTCGTTTTTTATTTTTCTCTTTTTGTGAAAATAGAAGATTTTGTTAGACAGACGAAAAATAAGTGCGAACAGTATATGGTGGACAAGTAGATCTAACTATCTTGTGTTTTTATTCGAGCACGTTGTACAGCTTACACAGTTTGGTAGCTGGACTACAACTAGTATTTATAACTTAGGTACTTTACAAGTCATTACAACTGGGTTATGTGATCTATTTTTTTATTTTGTAAAACAAAAAAAAATTCTTTAGCAATAAGAACTTGCTGCATGTGTACGTAGGATACCTTTACCTCATAGCAGGAAGCACAGTTTTTAAATTTCCAATAGCTATCATATTCCACCCCACATTCATTCTGCAGACAAGATGGATGCTTTCACCCCACAGCCACATTTACATCTTTAGTTTTTAGTTTTTACCCCTGAAAATTTTAGCACTCTCCAATCGAAGGAGAAGATAATTGACGCTCTTTGTTTTTTAATAGCTGCTAATAATAAGAACGGACAGCGCTCTACCGATCTTGCGCCGGGCTTCTGCATCCTCGGTGAATGTTTTGGTAGAAGATATGATTTCTTGGAACTCGAGGTTTCTTACTTTTTAATGACTTCTGTTCCAGTTTCAAAAGGCTTGAGTAACGCAATATAATGTGAAGGATTGACAATATTCTGCTCTCTTTTTTCGGCAAGAGCTCACTTGGCAAGCAATCAGGCACAAAAGATTGGTTCTCAGTAAGCCATTTATTGACAGTTATGCACAAAAAGAGCAATTTTTTTCATCCTAGAAACGTTGGAGTTTTCAGAAGATTCATAGATTAGTTGTGGAAACATGGTTTTCTATTTAGTCTAGCTTCTCGCTCTAACCTTACCTCATTTTGTAGCTTTTCGTAAATCATTCGGGATAACTGTTCGTATAGAATAACTATTGCGTGTGTTTCTAGTATGCATGCAAAACTCTAGCCTAACTCATATGCATCTACTCATACATTTGAAAAAATGAGTGAGCGAAGGAACCACCTTTCATGAATGTGGAGAGAAGTGAAAAGCCTCCTTGGGGCAACAATAGCAAATGATGGTTGAGCCCTTGTAACATTGTCGGGAGCTGCTCCAAGATTCATATTGTAACCTCTTGAAATCAAACTGTGCTTAATAATTTCTAACTCTTCTAAGAATGTAATTACCTTTAACATTCAAGAAGTATGCTTACACAGGGACGGAGCTAGGAATTTCACTACACAGGGGCGACCATTTATGCGAGACAAAAAAAAAAGTGCATAACAACGTGAATACATTAAAACTCAAAAATGTAAAAAATAGCAACATGACTACTCCATACTTAATTATGCTTTTCATAAATTATGCTCCCAAAAGAATTTAAATAAAATATGCGACCAATTCTGCATAAAAATACTAAAAATAAAACAATTAAACTGAAAAAATATAAAATATTATGAAAAATTGTAATTTCGTAATACAATGAATGTAAATAGGTAAGAGTTGCATCACTGTAGATTGAATACATTTTATCTAAGTTAGCTCCAACTCAACTATCAATTGCAAATTTAAAAATGAATGTAATACTTTTTTACTTTTAATCATCAACATTGTGACACATCAATTATAGGACAAAGAGCGTACACGTAGCTTACATCTACTTTTGTGATTAATTATTTTATATGTTTAAATTTTTAATCATGTTGTGTCATGCCTGTGCTTTTTTCGTGCTCATGTTGTGCATGTGTTGTGGCGTGGCACTCTTGAACGTGTCATGCCTATGGGGGATGCCTGCTGCGGCGACGACCTTTGCACCATACCTTCAAGATAGAAAATCAAACAACATTAAAAAAGATAAAGCGGCAAGCATATAAAGGAAATTGATTATACATTGCCTAAGTAAGGCCAGAGCTACTTAATGGGAAGTTCTATCAGCATGTTTCCCCCCTCCCAAACAATGGAACACAAAAATCCAAAGTGATAAAACTAAGATTACTACTGACAAGAAAATGATGATCGTTATCAACAGTGCCATCACGAAAGTTGATATATATTGCAAAAGTATTAACGACTTATCTTAGCTTATCTAGTAAAATGAGACATCTTCAATTGCATTCCGCTCTTTCATATCATTAAAAATATCGATGATAGAATCGGCATCAAACCTTTTCGCATTATCCCTCTCCATGTAAGTGATTTGGAAACTTGCAAAAGTTCATCCCCCATCATGTTGCGGAGTATAGTATTCACTCATTTCATAGTTACAATTTAGATTTCACCTAGATTACTTAGAGTTCTCAAAATCTCTTCTCCTATGTTCTTATTTTCTCAAAACTGCCTTCAAAGTTTTGAGGATGTGGGATTCTTGTGCCAAGAAAGAGGGAGAGAGGTTTGGTGTGCTATGGAGATTTTTTAGGCAGAGAGAAGAAAACGTATGAAACCCTCTTAACGATTAGGGATTTTTGTGGGTAAAAACTAGGAGTTAAATATTTGAGTACTCACTATGTTAACCCTTACTATGTTTTGTTTTATTTAACTAGTAGCGTTTACAAAATTAGCGTTGGTATCCTTGCATTTCAAAGGTTACTAACTACTTACTACCATTTGATTCTTTTCCCCCAAAATATTAGAGGGGGGCGAGCCTCCATACTTTCATAGAAATTTTTTATTTTACATATAATAAGTAAAGTTTTTTTTTTTTTTCGACCCCTCCCTAGCTCCATTCCTGTGCTTACACTAGATGGTAGATGCCTGCATGCTTGTGAATGCCAGTTTTTATAGGGTAAAATGTGTCTTTCGAGGTGGCCTCATGTACAGTCATCCATGTATACTGGATTTGCATGCAACACCCATTTATGGTTCCCTAATTAGTTAGGCAAATTTCAAAACAAAAAAAATAGTACGGCGTGTTGCTATTTTTTTGTAAAGCATATACGTACGCATACCTCTGTGTCTATATACCTAAATGAATGCCTACATTAATGTATACAGGTAGTTCACACTTGGAGAGATCAGTGTGAAAGCCGTATCCCTTTATTGTCCCCATATTCTGAAATTAATATCAGGCGCCTTGTTTCCTACATTTTTTTTTTTCCAAAATAGTATGTTAGCTCTCTCTATCTGTTTCCTTGATTATTGAATAGGTATTGCCTCGATAGCTTTCTCAGTGGCTCGTTTCTATCTTTCTTTGACTCCCCCTCCCTCATTCTTTGTGTGTTCACATTATTTCTTTGGCTATGTTTCTGCACCTTTCAAGCCACAATTCTGCAATTGTCTGGTGCTGGATAACGATTCCATAACTAGATTGTTGTTTTTGTTAGGCATGTATATTGGTAGTATCACGCGTGTTGAAATCAATATGCATGTGTCATTTTTTCCTATAATATAAGAAAGGTGATATGCATCAAAATACCTTTGAACATTTCATTTTCGTGTCCACCTCATCATTCAACCCTTGACGAGGAGATACGCTAGCTACTCATGGTGGTTGTGTTCTTCGATCATATGATAATAGGATTTCCATAGTTTATGGCAGAGTTTTTTTGGAAGGGCCTGATTCTTCAACAGATCCTAGGCTACAATTTATTAGTAGGTTGTCATATTTAAGGTAAATGAAACGAAACACAGTAGCTGTGTATGCATCACTAGTTTACTCCAATGCCATCAGTAAATCTTTTGTTCCGAGGAAGATAGTATAAGTGTGTGGTATGGGAAATTTGCAAATTAAAGCCAACTGCTTTATGGCTAACAATCACAGACACATAGTACGATTTTCTTTCGTGGCCGATGGCGATATGATTTCATTCCAAACCTGGTCTGAATTTATGAAGAAGTGGGAATTTGTACTGAGAAGCCAAAGCATGTTTCTATGAGTAATTGGGAGGCAAGGGTTCGCGATGAGACGCAAATTGAATATATATGCATGTATTGATGCTTATGCTTTGATATATGAATAGTCTGAGTGTACTCCCTGGGATGTGATCTTATGTGACCGAATACAATAGGTTCTGGTTTGTTTTTAAATGCAAATAATGGTGTTTTGACTTAATGTCGCCCGTTTGCAAACGATGGCTGAGCCCTTGCAACACCACCTAGACTGTTCTGGTGTTGCTCCAAGATTCAACTTATCCTCTTTGTAATCGTAACTGTGCTCGATCAATTACCAACTCTTCTAAGCATATAATTAGCTCTAAGAAAAGAAGTCCTTGTACAATACATGCATGTTGATGAATGCCATTTTTTATAGTAACAATGTCCTCATCATGTCCAGTCATCCAGATATGCTTGATTTGCATGCAACACCAAAGCTATGGTTCCATATATAACTAATTATAGTAATTAGACATGTATGCTTTTGTTTTTTTTTGTAAAGCGTATATATACCTATTCATCTCTCTCTCTCTCTCTCTCTCTCTATATATATATATATATATATATATATATATATATATATATATATATATATATAGTTAGGTAATTCACACTTGCAGTGTCGTCATCGCTAATTTTTTGTCATACGCTAAAACTGAGATCAAATGCCTTGTTTTCCTTCATTTTTCCAAAATTGTAAGAGAATGTTAGTTGTCGGACCACTTTTTTACTACCTCTCCTAAAACCAATCGGTGTTAAGGAGGGTTTCAATTAAGTCTTTTATGACATTCGACATCACACCTGCAAGCAGGGATGGAGGGAAAGGGGGGCACGTGCCCCCCACTCGAAACTAAAATAATTTCTCTCTTGTCCATTGTTTCCTTCTCAGGTGCTCGATAAGGATTCCAGAGCTAGATTGTTCTGTTTTTTAAAAAAAAACAAAAAAAGCATTTGTGGGTAGGTATCACAAGTGTTTGAAAAAACTGTGGATTGTGTCATTATTCCCTCGTAGGAAGTGATGCATCAACATTCAACCATGGTTGTTCTGTTCCTCAATGGATCCTAGTCTATAATTTTCATTAGTGCATTGTCATGTTTTCCGTAAATGACGCAAAATATAATAGTAGTGTATGCATCATTGTTGGCCCAACAATGTCGACTATGAAAAGAGACGGCTTACCTTCTATGACCTCTCTCTCAAAAAAGCATGAAAATGTGGGCCGAAGTTGAAAAAGGTTGAAATAAGACAACACCGTAAACAAATAATATTTAGTTGTTTGATATTTTTTTTTTGTCTTTAGTGAACTTTGATTTGTTTTTCTCGTCGAGACGAATGATTAATCTGAAGAATAAAACGTGAATTTAATTAAAAAATCATAAAAGACGAACAAAAATGCTAAAAAATATTTGGTTCACATTTTCATGCTTTTTAGATTTTTCTCACCAAAATGAATAATTAATCCCTAAAATTACAACGTAAAACTAAATAAAATTAACGAAAAGTAAAAAAATGACAGACCAAAAATTTAGGGGAAGGGCTCCTTTGGATCAAACTTGAGCTAATTCTGGGCCGAAACCCAGCCTAGTGGAGACGACGGGCTAGGATGATTTGGGCCATTTGTAGGCTGACCTCAACTGATTTGGGCCATTTGTAATCTCTGGACTTATTATTGTTCAATTCTTGAATCTCTTTCCAGCCAAACTAAAAGTATATATACTATATAAAATATTCTTCATTTATAGTACCAATTAATTGCAAGCATGGAGAAATTATCACAGGTCTAGAATACCATATCAGTTGGGCCCACCTGTCCAATTGCTTTACTGACTCGTCTTGACGAGAGAAAATTAATAGTAGAGAATATGATAAAAAAAAATTACTCCCTCCGTTCCAAAATGGATAGCCAAAGAATCCTATTGGGACCTTGTTCTAAAAAAAATTATTTAGAGCGAGTAAAGAAATCTCGAGAAGCCTAACACATCACACATTTGTATGAATCCCACACGAATTGTGGTGTAGGAGTTTAAGTTGGCTTTGAGTTTGTTAGGGATTTAAAACTCCTAATTTGATTTGGATTGAGATTGGTTTGGTTTCACTACAGAGGTGTAGTGCGCAATCTGAGCCGTCTGTCTCCGCAATCGATGGTTCAAATTTTGTTGTATCTGGGCCATTGATTGTAGAGATAAATGGTTCAAATCGCGTACTACACCTCTGTAGTGCACCCGTCCTAAGGTTGGACCGCTCCGTTTTTCTGTTTTCATACTACCCCTTTAGTCCATCGACTCTACCGTCTATCACTGCATTCTTTGTCCATTCTCCTCATCAGCCATTTAAGTGCTTTAATTTTTAGTTTCTTAACTCCATTCAAGTGCGGGAAGGGAGATGCAAGCAGCATCTTAGTAATTGAAGGCTCGAATCTTAACCAAGCAATGGAGGGGTCAAATTTGTATGCAATTTGTATGTGTCCAGATTCGATCTGAGCCGTCTGTAACGAGATAAACGGCCGAATCGACCGCTCTGCAGCTGCATGACAGCGAGCGGCAGCAGCCCAGGGTCCAGCCGTTTATCTAAGAAAGTGTAGTGGAATACAATTCGTTTTTAAACTGACAACATATTAGAGACCTAAGTACATCACTCAAGATTAAAATTTTGTGGAATAATTACATAAGTGTATAAAAGTCAGTAAACTCGTGGCAAGATAAAGATGTTGATTGAGAAATTTGAGAAATTTTTTGTGTGCCGAGCGGGTAGCGTTATTTATCTATTGGCAATTTCAGCTGTTTAAACGTGTTTTGGACAATCTAAATTTATTCCCTCTCTCCCGTCACCCGACCACTCTCTCTCCTCTTTTTCTCTCTCTAAAATCCGGATTATCCAAAACACATTTGGATAGCTGGAATCGCCGACGAAGTACCATGTGTGTGGTACCCACCTAACACCCAAAAACTTCTCTGCTCGAATATTTTTTTCTGTAAAGGTATAGTACATGTCAAAGAGGCACAAATTTCATGAATTCCACTTTACCATGTCGGAGAAAAACTTGACCGATCCAATTTTGTCGGGCTTGTTCGTTTTTGGTACTCAAAATTCCTGTGCACTGTCTCCAATAAACTTTCTCTATCTCTCTCAACTCATTACTCTTAAAAACTTTTTTCAAAATCCAAAATGATTAGGGTCGTCGTGTCTTTATCTTTAGTAAAAATTTGACCGATAATTTTTTCATAATTTTTTTGCTAGAATCGATAGCAGCTACCAAGTTCCCTGTATGGCTCCACTCAAGTTCACAGCAATGGTCCTGCTTAAATATTCCTTTTCCAAACACATCCTCTCCCGGGGCGGACCTAGAATTTTGAACTAAACATAAAGAATACAAATAGCTCACAATATAACGCACATAACTCAACAACTCTGAACTTATTAAGGAATAACTGCCGATTTTAGGCATACGCCGAGAATGCAGTCATATTCGAAGCCCAATTTTATCTAAATTTGAGGGATCCTAATTTTTCAAACTCTTACATATACTATGCCTAGACATAAAATTAGTAAGAGAGCTTAATATTGCTTTTTAAAAATGCAGAAGAGCAATATTTTAGTAATACTTTTGATTATATTTTTAAATACTTGTAATCATCATGCATCCAATCGAGCCTTACGAGAAAAACTTACCTATTAATCCACAAATCATTCAAGTTTGCTGAGCTATATATAATTCCTAAAGCTAACCCCCAAAAGTCAATCTGAGCGATAATCAAATTTGCCCCCACTAAAATTCAAGTTTATATTTGTTGTTCAATTTTTTTTTTTTTCCAGTTTATAGCTTCCAAATTGGAGCCCAAGAATTAAATTTTACTAGATAATGATCATGGTGTTACTTTGCCTTCCTTAAAATGAGAGAGAGTACAAAGTGTGGGTGAGTTTGTACTTGGAAGTGGATTACAAGCTAATCATTCTCAAGTTTTTTTGGGAGGAGAGAGAGACTTTGGGTCGGCTTTATTTATGGGGCAACCATATGTTGAGGCAAAGACTGTAATATTCTTGAGAAACTTGGGCAAAGTATGACTTCTCTTGGGGCAAAATTACCAAAATATCCAAACTACATATAGCTATCCCAGCATAATTTCCAACCCAGTGGGGTCACTTGACCCCTCTTGCCATTGAGTAGGTCCGCCCCTGGCTGAGAGAAAGGTGTAACGAGATTCTTCTTTGATCATGTGCTTATTTTTGAGAGAAACGTATCTTGGTTTCACTCAAAGCCTTATTGTGTACACGAATTAATCTTATTTGTGGCTTTTAGTAAGATGATAAGCGCTTGATTCCTAACACAGAAAAGCATGAAAAACATCCATCTAAAAGAAAGCACACGAAAGAAGAATCTAAGGAGCGTCTCGATTCCGATTGGAACCAAGAATGTACGAGCGAAAACCATACTGCAGGCATTGACACAATGAAAAGATCAAGTCCACAAAAGCAAAGGAAGGAAACCACCTCGGAAAAATCCCAAGAAAAATCACAAGAACTACTACTTCTGATAATTATATAGAGCGTCTCCATCCATGAACTTCTGTCGCTTAGAAAATATTGCAAAGTGATGGTTGGAGACTCCCTACGTAGGGAATTGATTCACATAATTACCTTCTCTTGCTTAATACTCTTTTCTCAGATATCCTTTTATGTAAAATAAAAATAAAAATAACGTAATGCTCCCATGCATGCCTTTACTCATCCATGACTTTTGTAGCGTTTGTTTACGACACAAATCATAATGATGTGCTAGAGGTAAGTCGAAGCGGTTACGATGACAAAAATTTGTTGATGAACGTGACGGAAGGCGAGGAGGCAGTGTTTTTAAATTGACCGATGCTAAATCTTACTATTTTATAAGTAATAGAGATCGTTGCTTCCAAAGTCTTAAGCTGGCGATTCTTGAACATTGATCGCCAGCTTAAGACCTTGGAGTCAACAATCTCTATAACTTATAAAGTAGTAAGATTTAGCATCGGTCAGTTTAAAAACACTGCCCCTCGCCTTCCGTCACGTTCATAAGCAAATTTTTGTCATTGTAATCGCTTCGACTTACCTACAGCGCATCGCAATGATTTGTGTGTAAACAAAAACTACAAAAGTCACGGAAAATTATAAGGCATACATGGGAGCATTACGTTATAAACTTATAATGGAAACATACTTGACCCTGTTTCCTAGTAAATCCCAGTGTTCATGTTTTACACCTCCTTCACTTCCACGGCAGCAGCAGCAGCACCACCCTTCACCTCCTCCACCTCTGAACGTCGACACCGGAAAACTCCTCGACAACCCCGCCGGAACCTGAAAATTAATCTTCCCAGTCGGCGGGTCATCCAAATAGATATCACTCAACGAGAGCCATATCAAGATCTCCTTGGTCTTGATGACGCCCGTGATCAGCTTCTTGATCCTCCCGGCCGGCTCGACCATGGCCGTGAGCTCGGTCTTCTTCTTCTTCTTCTTGAGCCACACGAAGCCCTCGGCGTGGATGTAGCCGCACTCCTTCATGTATTATATATAGTTGTAGTTTTGTTGAGATCACTCCTTCATGTATTATATATAGTTGTAGTTTTGTTGGATCAGATCTCTCTCTCTCTCTCTCTCTCTCTCTCTCTCTCATGCATGACCCACACACGTACATGTATATCAGGACCACCATATCATACGGAGCATCATACAGTACTCATTCCTCACATATCCCACTTCTTTCTGAGATATCTCTCTCTCTTTCTCTCTCTTTGGTACTACTTGGTAGGACCACAATGTCACATGTGTATGTATTGATATATACTGATTTCTATCAGGATTCACTTTTCAGAACCAAAATCATACGGAGTATCAGATGTACACTAATACTTCATACTTCTCTCTCTCTCTCTCTCTCGTAGGACCACGTAAATCTGTTTTTATACTATGGGGATTTCTATCAGGACCACTAAATCATACGGAAAATCATACACGGATACACTCATGCCTCACATCTCTCTCTCTCTCTCTCATTTGGACTACTGTGCTGCTGTGCTCTTACCAACCAAAACCCGACAATTTTTACTACATAGGTGTAGCACGCAATCTGAGCTGTCCGTCTCCATAATTAATGATCTAAATTTTGCCAAATCTGAACCATTGATTGCTAAGATTGATGGCTAGGATCGCACACTATGCCTCTGTAGTGCACCCGTCCTAAGGATGAACCGCGCTGTTTTGCTGTTTTCATACTACCCCTTTAGTCCATCGACTCTACCGTCTATCACTGCATTCTTTGTGATCCATTCTCCTCATCAGACCTTTTTTTTTTTTTTTTCCCCCATTCAAGTGCCATTTAAAGAAAGTGTACTGGAAATTCCAATTCGTTTTTAGACTGAAAAAATAGACAAACCAAACATGTGATATCTTCTTATGTATTCGAAATTCATCCTTTTATCATTTAGGGTAATGAAAATTTTCTTTGACGATAAAAAAGGCAGATGAGCTAAATATATTAAGCTCCGTTCCGTTAACTAAAATAAGTACTTATTTAAAAAATAATTACTTTTTCGTTGAATTAAAGGTAATATATTGTGAAAGAATGACCCATCTCATAAAGCGAAAAATAAACACTTAAAAAATAAAAATCTTAAGGGAACAGGACAAACACATTATACAAGCACAGGAATAATCACAAAAAGAAAATAATAATAATAATAATACAAGCGTAAGATGAACAAGAGTCGGCATGCATAGATATTACAAACCAAATTAACCTAAACTGTTTTTCCGGTGGATAAAATACTTGCATAAAAAATTAGAAATCTAGAAATTAATTATGGATGTGGCTCCCTGGCCTACAACATCCAGGATCAAATATTGTCGACCCCTAACATAACTGGGAGCATAAGAAAGAAAATATAAACCTTCTTCCACCAAAAACAAGGATTGATCGACCCAACCAGCTAAGAACTGAAGTCAAGATCATGTTTAGGGTGCATGTGTTTGCAGATGAGTACTCAGTCGTCTGTGGCAGCAATGGAGGAGGTGTATTCATGGACATCGATTGCTAGCTTAAGACCTTGAAGGCAACTCCACCATTTTGTTGAGAAGTTCTCTATGGAGAATGAGTTCAACATGAGCAACATCATACATTTGCAGATAATTTGAATGTCACTTCTGAAGACCAAAGCAGGATGAAGGTTAGTGTGTTGCTGTGATCATTAAATTTGAATCAGCATAAGTAAATGACTGTTGCCAATACAAGCACCATTTGTAGTCCTCTGATCTCCATTCCAAAAGCTGAGATATGTCCATTTCCATAAAAAGCAAAACTTGTTTACATTAATTTTCAAATGCCGAACCAGCTGGCACTGGTTTTGGTTGAGAATGGAATTTTGCATGTCTAGAAACCGATAGATAGCAGAATGGGAAGATGGCCTACTGATAGAAACATAAAAAATAAAGCGTTGTTTAGGAGAGAAAAATAAAGTGTTGATCAGGAGAGGGAGTTGTAGTAAAAACTAAATTTAAAGAAATAACATAGGTTCTTAAAACTGAAAACGTATCAGAAATTTAAGTACGTATATCACACACGATTGAATTTTTGTTAATTATCGAAGGTAGTGATCAATACGAGAAAGTGAAAGTATCACTCTTTTTAATTGCACTTTTAGCAGCAAAAGTAGTGATTACACTAGCATAATCAATCTTTCCCTGTCTAAAATTGGCTTACTTTTCATCCTATAAAAAAAAATGCTATGAACATATCCAAGTGTACATCAATTTGTACATCTTTTTTCAAAAGTGATTGTGGAACGTCCCTCTCCATGTTTACTTTTTGAAGCTCTGTCATGCGATTCCATTCTTATGCATTCGAATTCCATCCTCTTATCTTTTATGGTAATGAAAAGTTTCTTTGGGGATAAACACATAATACAAGCATAGGAATGAACAAAAAGAAAATAATAATACAAGCTTATATAGGATGAACCAGAGTCGGCATGCATAGATATTACAAACCAAATTAACCTAAATTGTTTTTCCGTTCCGGTGGATAAACTACTTGCATAAAATTAAAAACCAAGAAATTATGGATGTGGCTCCCCAACAACAAAATTGGGAGCATAAGAAAGAAAAAGAAAAGATAAACTTTCTTCCATTGAAAAGAAGGATTGATCGACCTGCACCAAGTAGCACTGATCAGTTGAAGACCCCAGCCCACAGAATCAGAAGTGAAGTCAAGATCATGTTTAGGGTGCAAGTGTTTGCAGATGAGTACTCAATCTGTGGCGTTGGAGGAGGAGGAGGAGGAGGAGGAGGAAGAGGAAGCGTATTCACATTGATCTCCATCTTAAGACCTTGGAGGCAACGATCTCTACTACTTATAAAGTAGTAAGATTTAGCCTCGGTTAGTTTAAAAATATTGTGGTCCGCGTCTTCT
This sequence comes from Rhododendron henanense subsp. lingbaoense, assembly GCA_020567845.1. NCBI lineage: Eukaryota > Viridiplantae > Streptophyta > Magnoliopsida > Ericales > Ericaceae > Rhododendron > Rhododendron henanense. The sequence goes on from CM036317.1 coordinate 5,808,226, forward strand.
GTCACGTTCATAAGCAAATTTTTGTCATTGCAAGAATCGTAACCGCTTCGATCTACCTCCAGCACGTCGTAACTATTTATGTGGTGAGGAAACACTACAAAAGTCACAGAAAGTTGAGAGCATAGGAGCATTGTGTTAGAATGAGAACATAACTAGATGTTTTTTTTTTGCATAAATGATAACTGATATATAACTAAGAAGGTAAAGTTAATGAATTACGTACTTAGAGCGTCTCCAACCATAAACTGTTTGTTAGCGGCCCACTCCGTAGAGTTCAATTTCATGTTCCAGCCTTTCAATCCACCAACTTGGTGATAGTCTATGTCTTCGAGTTCGACAGACTGTGCAGGAAACAGAGACATCGTTAGCATCCCTATAATACAATAAAGCTCGCAGTGAGGTACAACTATATATACTCAGTCACCCAGGGAGATATTACGCAGTAAGTGAATTTACCCTAAACACTAATTAAGAAAGAACCAACCAATATAATTTGGATACAAAAAACGACTACTACTACGTACTATGAATCATTATCAAAATACCATTACTAATATTAACAATCATAATAGAATCAATTAAGAAAAGTATTTTTCCCATATCAAATCTTCAAAGATGATGTTATGCAGAATTTTCCCCTCCGAAAGTCTTCCAAGACGTTGTTATATATATATACTATATATAAGAACCACCTTTAATTTGGGAAATCAGGAGATCTGACTTTAGGCCGGACACGTACCTGAATTTCCAAGACGTTGTAATCAAAGAATTGTTCTGCTGAAATATACGGATACCCTAGAAACTCATGAACTTCATTGTCAACTGGGTGGTTTCGAAAAGGCGCGAAGGGTGATGTTCGATTGATAACGAGGATGGAGACCCGGCAAAAGCGAACGGTGGGGTATTGGTGATCCTCTGGACGGGCGAATTCGGTCCCCACCAAAGCACGAAACTCTGGAGGGATCGAATGGGAATCGTGAGGGATCGGGAACCGTATTACGCCGGGGAATTCATCGGTTTTTGTGGGATCGGGATGGCAGAGGCGGCGGCCTATGGCCTCATCTGTTAGAGAGGTGAATGAAAGTGGCAGCAGACCGAGTAGGAGTATTATCTTGACAATATTCATTGCTGAATTAATCCCCACATAGGATGAGAAGAAACGACTCATGATGAATATTTATGGGTATATTGACGATGATGATCAAAGAAAACATGCATGGGTAGTATATATATATATATATATATATATATTTGAGTAACGCGTGCCAGGGGGATTCCATATCCCATCAGGACCTGGTTTTAAAAAGTTAAATTATTAATTGCTCTTATTGGCCTATTGGCTGTTGTTGTTTGGGTTCTTTCGGCTTAATTTGAGTTCGTAAGGGATTTGAACTCTTAGTTGAGTTGGATTGAGATTCGTTGGATTTTAGAGTTTAAAATTGTTCTCTTACAACTCCTTCACTCCACGGACTCCACCGTCTATCATACGCATTCTCGGTCCATTTAAATGCTTTTTGTTGGCGTGGTAATTCCGGACACAATCTGTTAACATGACACGGAATTGGAGGGTTGGGGTCGGCAATTTTTTTGACATGAATACGAATATAACACGACCCAACAACAACAAAATTAAACGGGACGAACACATAACACAAGCACATATAGGAATGAACAAAAAGAAAATAATAATAATACAAGCATATATAGGATGAACCAGAGTCGGCATGCATAGAGATAATATTACAGACCAAATTAATCTAAATTGTTTTTCCGGTGGATAAAGTACAACATCCAGGATCAAATATTGTCCACTAAAAAGAAGGAAAGGATTAATGATCGACCCAACCACGTACATGCATCACCAAGCAGCACTCCCAACCAACATGAGAGGCCACCACACCACAACCACCTGCAAACACACATACATATTTACACAATTATCACAAGATTCTAAATGGAGTAATTAAGTTACGGCATGAAACACTAAAATCATGAACGCAATTAATCAAAAAAAAAAAAAAAAAGTCCGTGAGAACCATGAAACGCACGGCGCACATATCATTGTCCTAAAGACGCATTTTCCTTCTTTCATGTCATGTAAGTTTCGAGCGTTGAATGATATACTCTAAGATACAACCCGAAAATCTTATAGTGTCAGAATGTTGCACAATCGCTCGCAGATGGGGTGCCGATTAGTCTTTCTCTAATATTTGCCCAGACAAAATAGAAAACTAAAATGACCGAGAAGAGAGCAGAACTCAAGATCTCAGTAACTTAAAAACCTAGCTAGTGTGATAATCCCACATTTATAGGAATACAAGTGACTCCACCATAAAGGTCATGTCAGCCTTTCGAAAGCATGTATTTTTTTTTCCCGGTCAAACTGAAATTGAAAACATGTATGTTTAATTATGAACAAACACGTCTCTTGAAAACTAATTTTATTTGAAGTACTCTTTAAAATGAAGGGGCATGACTGTTCAATTAAAATAACCTAAAGTATTCCAAACTTAAATTCCAACCCTATATATTTACTACGAGCTTATACGGTTACAGCTCGCGAAATTCACAAAATACCCTTAGTACATATATACTCCTCTTCAATTCTTGTGTGCTTTAAGTGACAGAAATAACATTTGAAAGTTAATTACCTGCCTTATTATAATCAGTTGAAGACCCCGGCCCACAGAATGATCAGCTTAAGAAGTGAAGTCAAGATCATGTTTAGCCGGGTGCATGTGTTTGCAGATGAGTACTCTTCAGTCTGTGGTGGTGAAGGAGGAGGAGGAGGAGGTGGCGGAGGTGGTGTGTTCATGGATGGTCCTTGGACATGGATGGCCAGCCTAAGATCACCTTGGAGGCAAAGAGCGCTACTACTTATAAAAAAGTACTCCCTCCGTCCCGCAAAGTTTGGCACTTTTGGGAAATCCAACTTTTAAGAGAAAAAAATTGATGTACAATTAATGAGCAAACTTTCCAATGTTACCCATATGTACTTTCACAACTTTTGTCATAAAAAAAATACGTTCACAACTTTTTTTCAAATTGGGTGTCAGATGCCAAAGGTTTTGACGCTGCTTTGTGGCTCCCAAATTGAAAATTGAAAGGAAAGTGTACTGCATGGGTAATCAAAAGTGTACTTTTGTTTGTTTGAATTAATTGTTGTCTAGTGTGCAAAAGGGTAAAGTGAGAAGTTTACCTAATTTTTCAATTGACTTTTCAAACTAGCCAAATATTTTGGGACAAGAAAAAGCATAGAAGTGCCAAACTTTGCGGGACGGAGGGAGTATGATTTAGCCTCGAACAGTCTGAAAACGCCGTCCTCTCCATCGGTCACGTTCATCAGAAGATTTTCCTCATTACAGGAATCGTAGCCAGTTTGACCAACCTCTAGCACGTTATAATGATTTACGTCGTAAATAAACACTACAAAGTCACAGAAAGTTAAAAGCATGGGATCGAGCATTGTGTTAGAATGAGAGCATACTAAATGTTTTACATAATAGATAACTGATATGTAACAACTAAGAAGGTAAATTAAGTTAATCAATTACGTAGGGTGTCGCCAACCATAAACTGTTCCCTCGAGGCCCACTCCGCGTAGTTGACGTTGATGGTCCAGCCTTTCACTCCGCCAACGGTGTGATAATTTGTGTCGCCGCTTGATTGCGTGGCGCACACGGTTAACATCCCGATAGTGAGGACGGCCGTCAAACAAGGTGCTGCGAAAATCTTCATCGCCATCAGCATAACTTTCTCGATCTCCTTCTACTCTCAGTAGACTATTTTTCAATTTCTCCCTTCTACTCTGATCAGTAGTATTTTTCTCAATTTTCTGTTGTGCACTTCCTCTGTGAGCAGGGGGCCTTTTAAACCGGCCAAGTGGCGAGATTTTGGTTTTAAAAAAATTTATTATTATAGCTGGATAAAGATAATAATGGTTTCTTATCTCTCTCTGTCTCTCCCACATGCATGACCCACACACGTACATTAATCAAAAGTCTAGGACCACCGCATATATCCACCTAATGAAATGTGGGGTCAACTTCAGGTCTCACACAAATACAGAAAAATATTTATAATTCTAAAATAATTATTTATGGTGTCTTGTAAAAAATCAGCTCCAACAAATAGCGATAAGTATGATTTCTAAATTCGTAGAGGCGAAACTGTGACAATTTCGTAGTTTCGCCCCTACAAATTTAGAAAGCATACTTAACGATATCTGTTGGAGCTGATTTTTTATAAGGCCCCATAAATAATTATTTTAAAATTTATGGGTATTTTTTTTTGTATTTTTATGAGGCCTGGAGTGGGCTCCACACAGCGTACAGTGGACATATGTGATGGTTCCATATGGTGGTCCTAGCACGTCTGTACATTAATATTGCATACACGTATTCCGATATCGTAGACTTCTATCATCACCAAGGTTATCTCGTACTGTACAGGCCGGTATGTACCGGTATTGTCCAAATTCAGTATCCTACACTTCGTTCTGCCTCAAATACCGACTGATATCGAACGGTACCGAACAGTACCTAACTACTTTTTTATTTAATAAATGTATATATTATACTAATAAATTCTTATTTGTAGAACAATAACACTAAGAACGATAAATCTAAAATGATATCTGGTATCTTATTGATACCGGTACATATTGTACCAATAAAAAACCGGTATTTTGGCCGGTACGATATTCAAAACCTTGTTCTGGAGCATCATACACTTTCGTCACATCTCCTACTTCTCTCTGATCCCTCTCCTTGGTGGACCGGCCACCTGTGTATGTATTGATATATACTGTACTTCTATCAGGATTCAGAACTACTCCTACTAAATCGTACGGAGTATCAGATGTACACTAGGAGTACTTCATACTTCTCTCTCTCTCTCTCTCTCTCTCTCTCTCTCTCTCTTAGGACCATGCATGTAAATCTGTTTTTATACTCTGCGGATTTCAAGCAGGACCAAAATCCTACGGAGTATCATAAACGGATACACTCATGCCTCACATCTCTCTCTCTCTCTCTCTCGTTTCAATTTGGACTACTGATACTGCATGTGCTGCTGTACTAGTATAGGACTATATTTCAAGTTTTTACACAGAATTTTGATAATTTTTCCTACATCATCAATAGCTTAAACTATTACCACCTAAGCATATTTCTTTAATGAAGCAAAAATAAACTATGGTCCTAAAACTACGTACCCCTACGTACTCATGTTTTCATCCTATAATTGATTGAAGAACCTATATATATTATCCCTTATTAATCCACAACTCAACCATTAATTACCTCTTAATTAATAATAATACAAAACCCAACCTAACCCAATTCCTCGTTTATCACGTTTAGTACTACTAATCAGTCCATGCATTCAAATTAACTACATGGCATTATAGACATTTATCATTTGTCTATATTGTAAATTTATTGTTATGGAGTATATGATAAATTTATCCTCTTCGTTTATCTTTCTTTGTTTATTATAATTTTATTGTATGCGGTAAATGGTATGAATAACACAACCAGACACGACATTAGTTATCATGATGATAAACTCGTAACATAAATCAGTTAGCATGGTAATTTTTGTGTTTTTTCAAGTAATTTCTTTATAGAAACACATCAAGAAGGAAGACAACACTACAACAGCTAGCTGCAACAAGAAATTAGACTGTCCACATCGAGTCCGGCTCCTCTCCAATTCTCCTAAAATTGGAGGATCCTCAAGTCCTATTAATAATGTGACACATGACTTCAAGATTTTCTTAGATGGTATCCGCAAACTAAAATTGTAACCCAATTCTCAGGAGAGGCTCCAACTGTCGGTTGGATGTGTTTGTAAATTTGGGCTCAACTAAGCTTTGGCTTAGGTTGATTTTCCTCGATGTACCCCTTTCGAGTTTTATAAAAAATGTTTCGTTTGCCGAGCAAAAAAAAAAAAAAACGGTTCAGATCACTAACGGCCATAGAATCCTTGTTATTTATCAAAAACACCCGATAATTTCCCTTCCCCTTCCCCTTCTTTCTTTCTATCGATGCTGTCCGGACGAAACTGTCCTATTTGATCTGGTTATGTGGTTCATTAGTCTGGTTATAATTCCGAGAAAATAAGAACCATTAAGGACCAATCCATACCGTGTGCACCCGTTGGTAAATGCTGGAATTAATCCAGCCCTTCCAGTTACTCAACTAGTTTTCCATCATATGCAACACGTGGGCCGGGAAATTTGAGAGTCTTTGGACTCTTGAGCGGCTACTGAGTATATTCTGGAAGCCCTCTGGTGTAACTAAAGTACTTTGCATTTATCTCAGATTGAAATAAAGAAAAACTCTAGTTGTATTTGTCATAAAAATTGTTTCCGCTTTCTTGTTTAATAATATTTTATTATTTTTGTACGAGTCTCTAACCGGCATGTATAAAGGCATGTGGTGAGATAGACTCACTGGTCGGTCACGATTTCTAGTCCCTATTTTGGGTCGTGACAAATAGTGCATAAGTCGGCGAACGAGGCCCACTTTTGGGTTCCACACAAATTCCTTACCATTCAGTAATTTTTATAATATTTTTTATGTGGCTCCATGAAAAATTAGCTCAATGAGATAACTAAAAGTGATCGATCTAATATACCAATTTTTCGTTCGGAAACCAAGATCCTATCTTGGAATGAAACATAGTTGCATTGGATTAAGCGCTTCCAGTGATTCGATTGAGCTGACTTTTCACAACGCTACTCAAAGAAATATTTTAAACTTAATAAACAGTTCAGATTATTTGTGCGTGACCCAATAATGGCCCCCCCACACCAATATGTGCACCATTGGTGCATCTATGGCCGGTATCCATTGATGGGTTCATTAGAAAATTTCCAGCAACTAGTATTTGGTTAACTTTCAGGCTGTAAGTTTGTTTTCAAAAAGAGAATAAATTCTTTACAACGTCGGTGTAAACATTTGTTTCCTCCAAATCAATTGCATTGCGCCACGTCGTTATGTTTTATTAATTCGGACTACTGTTTTGACACGTGTTGCAATGCAATTGATTTCGAAAAAACAAATGTTTACATTGACGGCGTAAAAAATTTATTCTCTTAAAAAAAAAACAAAAAGATACATAGTACGTACTTGTTTGCTGGTTAATTTTGACAAGAGTCACCTCAGGACCAACAAAGTGAGATGAAAAAACCCTTCCCGTGCTCCTAACACCATGGCTCATGAAAATCTGACTTTTAATCTTGTGTAGTGTAATTAAGTCTCTAATATGTTTTCAGTTTAAAAACGAATTGTATTCCAATACGTACACTTTCTTAAACGGTAGAGTTGGTGAACTAAAGGGGTAGTATGAAAACAGCAAAACGGCGTGGTTCAGCATTAGGACGGGTGCGCTATTTATTTTTCTATAATTACCTTAATTTTTTACTATACATGTTGATCGATCAAGCATGATTTTGAAAATTCAAATCTTCTACTGATTAGAAAATTCAAAAGTGAGCAACGGAATTAGCCGTTCTATGAACAAACCGGAATTCACAACGCATAAAATTAAGCACTGCCCTTCAAATATCTGCCAGTTGATGAGAATCCCCCTCCACCACAGACAACATTATTGAGAAGTCCAAAGCTGCTCTCCATGCCAAAGCTTCTGCGCACAACGTTGAATTTGCCTCCCCTATATAACAAAATCCCATATACGCACCCCAATTAATTAGTGTGATGCCAAACCCATCAATCCTCCATATCAGTTGCTTTAACCATTTGAGCATCATCTGGAAGTAGCACTAGCTCTTGTAATTCAGAAAGTCTGCTTGCACAAACAAAGATTTTGTTGTGGGGCCCACCACGGGTCCCATACAAATCATCCGAGCCGTTCATTAAATGTAAAACATTTTTTCAAGGGTCCCCGTAAAAAATATGCTCAATCCGATACATATAGGTGCTCGATCCAACCATATAACTTTTCATTATCCGGAAATCTGAATGAAAAGTTAGATGGTTGGATGAAACACCTATAGGTATCGGATTGAGCTTAATTTTACGGGAACCCTCAAAAAAATGTTTTACATTTAATAAACGGCTCGGATGATTTGTGTCGGACCCGTGGTGGGCCCCACAAAGAAATCTGTGCACAATCTGTGCACAGAAATCTGTGTGTAGCAGGACTCCTTGTAATTCCACCCTCCACGTATGCGTCAACGGATCAATCGAAATTAATCTTTAAGGAAACAAAAGTACGTGCTATGGGTTGGCATCGCCGTATCGTGTTCATGATTCGGGTTAACAAGTCGATATGAAAGTTAAACACTTATCCGTGTTCTTTTAGAGTTATGCAAGTGTAACTCGTGTTCGTCCCGTTTAATTTTGTTGTTGTTGGGTCGTGTTATATTCGTATTCGTGTCAAAAAAATTGCCGACCCCAACCCTCCAAGTCCGTGTCATGTTAACAGATTGTGTCTGGAATTACCACGCCAACAAAAAGCATTTAAATGGACCGAGAATGCGTATGATAGACGGTGGAGTCCGTGGAGTGAAGGAGTTGTAAGAAAACAATTTTAAACTCTAAAATCCAACCAATCTCAATCCAAATCCAAATCCAAATCCAACTCAACTAAGAGTTCAAATCCCTTACGAACTCAAATTAAGCCGAAAGAACCCAAACAACAACAGCCAATAGGCCAATAAGAGCAATTAATAATTTAACTTTTTAAAACCAGGTCCTGATGGGATATGGAATCCCCCTGGCACGCGTTACTCAAATATATATATATATATATATACTACCCATGCATGTTTTCTTTGATCATCATCGTCAATATACCCATAAATATTCATCATGAGTCGTTTCTTCTCATCCTATGTGGGGATTAATTCAGCAATGAATATTGTCAAGATAATACTCCTACTCGGTCTGCTGCCACTTTCATTCACCTCTCTAACAGATGAGGCCATAGGCCGCCGCCTCTGCCATCCCGATCCCACAAAAACCGATGAATTCCCCGGCGTAATACGGTTCCCGATCCCTCACGATTCCCATTCGATCCCTCCAGAGTTTCGTGCTTTGGTGGGGACCGAATTCGCCCGTCCAGAGGATCACCAATACCCCACCGTTCGCTTTTGCCGGGTCTCCATCCTCGTTATCAATCGAACATCACCCTTCGCGCCTTTTCGAAACCACCCAGTTGACAATGAAGTTCATGAGTTTCTAGGGTATCCGTATATTTCAGCAGAACAATTCTTTGATTACAACGTCTTGGAAATTCAGGTACGTGTCCGGCCTAAAGTCAGATCTCCTGATTTCCCAAATTAAAGGTGGTTCTTATATATAGTATATAACAACGTCTTGGAAGACTTTCGGAGGGGAAAATTCTGCATAACATCATCTTTTGAAGATTTGATATGGGAAAAATACTTTTCTTAATTGATTCTATTATGATTGTTAATATTAGTAATGGTATTTTGATAATGATTCATAGTACGTAGTAGTAGTCGTTTTTTGTATCCAAATTATATTGGTTGGTTCTTTCTTAATTAGTGTTTAGGGTACATTCACTTACTACGTAATATCTCCCTGGGTGACTGAGTATATATAGATGTACCTTACTGCGAGCTTTATTGTATTATAGGGATGCTAACGAAGTCTCTGTTTCCTACGCAGTCTGTCCAACTCGAAGACATAGACTATCACCAAGTTGGTGGATTGAAAGGCTGGAACATGAAATTGAACTCTACGGAGTGGGCCGCTAACGAACAGTTTATGGTTGGAGACGCTCTAAGTACGTAATTCATTAACTTTACCTTCTTAGTTATATATCAGTTATCATTTATGCAAAAAAAAAAAACATCTAGTTATGTTTTCATTCTAACACAATGCTCCTATGCTCTTAACTTTCTGTGACTTTTGTAGTGTTTCCTCACCACATAAATAGTTACGACGTGCTGGAGGTAGATCGAAGCGGTTACGATTCTTGCAATGACAAAAATTTGCTTATGAACGTGACAGAAGACGCGGACCACAATATTTTTAAACTAACCGAGGCTAAATCTTACTACTTTATAAGTAGTAGAGATCGTTGCCTCCAAGGTCTTAAGATGGAGATCAATGTGAATACGCTTCCTCTTCCTCCTCCTCCTCCTCCTCCAACGCCACAGACTGAGTACTCATCTGCAAACACTTGCACCCTAAACATGATCTTGACTTCACTTCTGATTCTGTGGGCTGGGGTCTTCAACTGATCAGTGCTACTTGGTGCTGGTCGATCAATCCTTCTTTTCAATGGAAGAAAGTTTATCTTTTCTTTTTCTTTCTTATGCTCCCAGTTTTGTTGTTGGGGAGCCACATCCATAATTTCTTGGTTTTTAATTTTATGCAAGTAGTTTATCCACCGGAACGGAAAAACAATTTAGGTTAATTTGGTTTGTAATATCTATGCATGCCGACTCTGGTTCATCCTATATAAGCTTGTATTATTATTTTCTTTTTGTTCATTCCTATGCTTGTATTATGTGTTTATCCCCAAAGAAACTTTTCATTACCATAAAAGATAAGAGGATGGAATTCGAATGCATAAGAAGGGAGTCGCATGACAGAGCTTCGAAAAGTAAACATGGAGAGGGACGTTCCACAATCACTTTTGAAAAAAGATGTACAAATTGATGTACACTTGGATATGTTCATAGCATTTTTGTTTATAGGATAACACAGTATGTACATATAAAAATAAGCCTATTTTAGACAGGGAAAGGTTGATTATGCTAGTGTAATCACTATTTTTGCTGCTAAAAGTGCAATTAAGAAGAGTGATACTTTCACTTTCTTGTATTGATCACTACCTTCGACAATTAGTAAAAATTCAATTGTGTGTGATATACGTACTTAAATTTCTGATACGTTTTCAGTTTTAAGAACCTTTGTTATTTCTTTAAATTTAGTTTTTACTACAACTCCCTCTCCTGATCAACACTTTATTTTTCTCTCCTAAACAACGCTTTGTTTTTTATGTTTCTATCAGTAGGCCATCTTCCCATTCTGCTATCTATCGGTTTCGAAAAGTAAACATGGAGAGGGACGTTCCACAATCACTTTTGAAAAAAGATGTACAAATTGATGTACACTTGGATATGTTCATAGCATTTTTGTTTATAGGATAACACAGTACGTACATATAAAAATAAGCCTATTTTAGACAGGGAAAGGTTGATTATGCTAGTCCGGCTACAGGTACAGATTTTCGGGTACAACAGCCGGGTACAGCAGCGTTTTGCTCCCGTCTCGGGTCCCACAAAGATGATCGGAGCCGCTCATTTTGTTCAAAATACGTCTTTTAGGGTCCCTGTAAAAAATCACCTCAATCCGATATCGGAAAAGGTGTTTACGAATCATCCAATTTTGCTTCAAAATTGAGCACAAACTTCGCAGACTCAACAATGGATTCAGAACCTCCCGAAACAACACAACTAGAAGAATCCACCACACAATGACCCTTCGACCCATCTCCCACAGTACCTACCACCATGTTCTCGCATACCTCCATTTTAGTGCTAGACCGCAAAGATTCCCCAACCTGAAACCTACGAAAATCGGTAGCACTCCAAGAAGCTGAACGATTTATAAGCCTCCTTATGCTCAGAAGGATCCACTGAACCAAAAAAAACAAACCAAAACCCCTTAACTTATGCATACCCGTAAAAATGTGAATCAGGCTCTCAGTATTCTGCTCTGGGTCGTAGTATCAATTTTCCAAACATCAAACAACTTGCCGCACGAAACCCATTTAATCCAACATCGCTGTGCATTTTGCAGAAACGTAGACGAACACAAACTTGAAATATAAGCACAGAAACATGTACCTCTGTTAGAGACGATCTCAGAGCTCCCTTCCCGGTCGCTGTCCAACCACCGTAGCCGCTGATCGGAGCTACTGAACAAAAGCCCAAATCGAACACCCCAGCTCTTCCTATAAGAAAGAACAAATGAATGAACCATTTGAGCTCATCAACCAAGAAAGATCAATGAAATCATGCTGATCAAAGCTACTCCTATAAGAGCACTAAACAACACATGCAATTCTTCTGGACACTGAAATGCAAGCATATGGAATCATGCATGGCGGTGAGATCTCTGGGTTAATCCACAATCGATCTCAAAATGGCCGGAATGAAGATGAGGATGGGGATGTTAAAACAGCAACATCATCTACTAGTATGATATGGAAGCTTTAAAGTACCTGCCCAAGAAGAATTACGTTCAACTCACTCATCGGCTGTTTTTTTTTTTTTTTTTCAATAGCATGTACCTGAATTCACAAGTAGCAAGATTTAAAAACCCTCAAAAGTAGCTTCCATATGGAATGATACGAAATTACTGAACACAAAGACAACATAAGATGGAATAGGTCACATCTATTTCCTCACACAAAAAAAAAATTTAAATAAATAAATAAATAAATAAGACCCACCAACAAACAATCCAGTTCAGAACTAAATTGTTCAACCATTTGACTCTTCTTTTAGTGCTCCATCAGAAAAAGGTGCATTAGATGGTCACAATGCCTTAATAAGTAATAACAATGCGAATACATGTGATAGACATTGAAACTCATCCCAGAATAAAGATAAGAATCACCAATTTCGTAACGAAGCAACCTAGCTCCGAGCCACCAGGAAAGAAAAGTGAAAGAAGATCCTTATATACTTGGGCGAAAGTTTTTTTCCAGGAGGATAATCGAATAAGATCCAAGAATAGAAACCACTGAATTGCATATCAAAAATGTCACTATTAGGATGAAGTCCAACAAGAACGAAGCTCTCAAAAAGCCTTGATGGATCTTTCAAAGGTCTATGATCCTGCCAAATTAAGTAACACATTACACACTTTACCATGATGCACAACCAACAATGGACATGCCAATAATTTTCGTGGATTTGGTATTTTATCTTTATTTTTTTCCCAAATTCTGAAATGCCTATACTGCCTTGTTTGAGCATAACTCATTTTTCATCCTGCACAAATGAGGTGAATTAGTTCCATGTCTGTTTTACTCCTATAGGTGTCATTTGCCCCGTAAGACTGAATGCAATACTCAACTTCTGTGATACTTTAAAGTTTAAACTGTTATCTTCAACCAATTGAAGCAGGAATGCTTGGCTGCATGTTTCCCCTATACCAGTTGTGTGAATTACTTTAAGTGCCGTACCTAAGTCCGTGTCGTGTCCTCGTGTCTGTTTACTTTGAAACATCCTTAGAATGTTGGCAGCTAATTGGAAGAGAAAACAGAACCACCCACCTTCGGATTCAGCCAACAAGAACTCCACCTCTGCATCCAAATTCTTTGAGGCTGAAAATTATCCAAAGCTTGCAGATTGGTCTTGGTCTCTTGGATTAGTTAAGTGTCAGGTTACCTTTGGTTCACCAGTTTGTTGAAGAACCTCCTCTTGGATTAGTTAAGTGTCAGGTTACCTTTGGTTCACCAGTTTGTTGAGGAACCTCCTCTTGGATTAGTTAAGTGTCAGGTTAGTTTTGGTTCATCAATTTATTTAGGAACCTCCTCTATACAGCACTGATGAAACAATTTACCGGTTTTTTTTGGGTACAAAACTTACTTCTGCACTTTGCCATTGCAATTCAAAAGTGAATTAAATAATATTATTGTGTACCTCCTTTATTAAATGACTAGCTAATTAAAGTAGAAATTTATGAACCAAAAATGCAACTACTTCTTAGTTCTAGTTATTTGTTGTTGAGGTGAAACTCTCATGATGCAATTAGTTGTGAAGTAGCTGAGTTTTAGTTACAAAACAACCACTATATAAGTTTCCAAGGGTGCACCATCATTATCACCACTCAAACTTAATCCATATTATCATTCTCTACAAAGTTCCGCACTACTAGAACCAGAATGGCTATCAAATTTCTCATTAATTTCATCTACATATTAGGGGTGGCAACATTAATGGTCCCTCCTTCTCGGGCCAATCATTCCACAGGTTTCTCTCTCGACTTTTCTAGTATTAGGTCTCTAGCTTTCTCACCACCGTCGGCGAACAAATCTGCAACTTCTTCTTTGGCAGATCCACCGTCGGTGGAGATCTCGTTCTCCCTACCTCTTATACATCAAACATCACCACTATCACCGTTCTATGATCCCAAAAAAACTGAGGGAGAAATATTCCTAGAGAATGTGCAAATAAGTGGGGAACGAGCGCAGTACCTTTACCTCAGACGAGCGCAGGGAACAAGAACATCACGCTTCCAAATCCCGTTAACTCGTGATTTTGTTGTCCTATACTCCATTGGGACTCCACCGGTTGAAACCTTCGGTGTTCCGGACACGGGTAGTGACTTGGTATGGTTACAATGTGAACCATGCCAATCTTGCTATGAACAAACCCCACTCCGTTTCGACTCGCGAGAATCCTCGTCATACAAGTTGGTTGATTGCGATTCTAGTAAGTGTACTACTGGTTTCGTAAATAAGATGACTTGTGACGACGATGACTATTGCGAGTACGAGGTGAATTATGAGGACGGATCTTATAGTCGTGGCAACATTGCGGAAGAGATAATGACTGTGGCCAGTACGCATTCTACATCTCGTATTGATGTACTATTCGGCTGTGGATTCAACAACAGCGAGACATCGGGAAGAAACTATCCAAGTGTGGTGGGATTACAAAATACCAAACGCTCCCTCCTTGGACAAATAGGAGCTAAAGCTTTTTCCAACTGCCACGACGACAAGAATAATGGCGCAATTCAGATAGGAAAGAATAATGCACGACTCTGGGGAAGGAAAACGGCACTTCTCCCAAACTCTGAAGGTTTATATATCGTCGACTTCAAAGACATCATGGTTAACAATAAGACCTTGAACATGCCTTCGTACGTATTTGGTCATGAAGACGATTATCCCGAGACGACCGGGGTAATGATCGACTCAGGAGCTGCAATTACTCACTACACTTTATGGCATTTGATGCGCTGCTCACTAAAATCATTGCACATATGAATAACAAGGGCAAGCGCATGTCGAGATGGGGTGATTTATACTGTTGGGATAATCCTGGGGGAGTTCTCGATCCTTCTTTGGCAGAAATAAGATTTGTGTTTGTTGATCTTGCGCTTAGACTTGGTCCTAATGCGTGGCGTCAGAAAGAACAAGATTCTTGTTTGATGATTACTCGATATCCGCACCAATTAACCATAATCGGCCGTTACCAACTAAGGAACATCAACCTCGGGTTTGATTTGGAGAATATGAAACTCTGGATTGATATCCAAAAACCTGATTGTCGGCCTTAGGTATTCAACAAGGTGGACGCCGATGTGCTAGCACAAGGAGCCCAAAGGTGCACCAGTGATTAGTGAATTGAAATAGGATAATTTATAAGTATTCAAAATTGAGATTGAATTTGGATGCATACAAAGCTATTCAGTTTGGCAGGAAGTTTACTTTCATCCGGTGGCAGGTGGGATAGTCATAGTCAGCAACGAAATCATAAGCTGTTTTCTGTTGGAAAAATATCGGCAGCCACGTAACATTCCAGAGAACAATCTCATTTACAATAATAAGATTACAGGAATTAATCGAATTACAAGAAACAAAACAATATACAGAATATGAAGAACGAGTTTCAAACTGTTTTTCCTTTTACAGAACAACGAACCGAGGCCTGTGTGTTACCACAGTCACCTTAAGAAATATTCGCCGCCTACCGTGGGTGTTGTAGGTTGCGTCGGCGACTTTCTCCCAGGGTTGGCTCGGCTAAACCGCAAACCGTCGGAACACCGCCGTCGACTGCCTTGGCGAACTGACTTTCGTCTGCCTCTCTCTCTCAAGAACGAATATAGGAGTATGCTGGATTGCTGTGTGTTTTTCTGTGTTTTCTCCAAGAACGTGAGGCACCTATTTATAGGGTGAAGGAGGCTGAAAAGGAGTAATGCAGCCTTCAATTCTGAAATGAATTCAGCCAATGAATTCAGCCAATTCAAGAGGGAGGTTACCAGCATCAATACTCCATCATGGAGAGGGTTACAGGAGTTACGAAATCCACACATCAATACGTCTATTGATTGTGGTGCATCAGGATTCCACGAGCTCGGAACACGCACGGTTGCCTCGAGAGACCCTCCGGTTTGTCCCGATTTCATTCATCTGAAATTCCATAATTCCCCTTACAAAACTTCTATGACCCAAAGGGCCAACCCTTTGAGCTTCACTTGGGTTACTTATTCCCAATGATCTTTCCTCCTCCCACCAATGTGGGACTAGTCATTTTCCACTCCTCCAAACACCATGTGAGGTGCAACTTTCCATGGCAATTTCTCATTCACCATGACTTGATTTTCTCCACTTATGTGTTCAATCTTAATCTCCTAACCAAGACGAACACAACGGTATGTTGTTCTCAAACGTTTTCTTGTGTATGAGTCAGATATACAAGATATTCACAAGAATACTCTCATGGAGTCTAGGAATGCAGTGTTCTTTGAACACATATTTCCTTATAGATCCATTGGAGAGTCAAGTTCTGCTAAACGGACTTTGCATCCGGCTAATGAAAGCAGACTAGGCCAAGAAGAGGAAGTTGATGTTGAACCACGACGTAGCAAGCGAGCTAGAACATCAACATCTTTTGGTCCAGATTTTCTGACTTATCTTGTAGAAAATGAGCCTCGGACATACCAGGAAGCTGTAAGCTGCCCTGAGGGTCCTTTGTGGAAAGAGGCCATTAAGAGTGAGATTGACTCCATACTGCAAAACCATACATGGGAACTAGTGGATTTGCCACCAGGCAGTAAGCCTCTCGGCTACAAATGGATCTTCAAAAGGAAGATGAAAGCAGATGGGTCGATTGATAAGTACAAAGCTAGGCTTGTTATCAAAGGATACAGACAAAAAGAAGGCCTAGATTACTTTGATACTTACTCACCAGTCTCAAGGATTACTTCCATTCGGATAATCATCGCGATCGCAGCTTTGCGTAACCTTGAGATACATCAAATGGATGTCAAAACAGCTTTCCTGAACGGCGATTTAGATGAAGAGATCTATATGGAACAACCCGAGGGTTTTTCCGCGCCGGGCCAAGAAAGGAAAGTATGTAGGCTTGTTAGGTCTTTGTATGGGCTCAAGTAAGCACCAAAACAATGGCATGAGAAATTTGACAATGCTGTGTTGTCAAGTGGTTTCAAGATCAACGAATGTGACAAGTGTGTTTATGTCAAAGACACAGACGAAGGGTATGTCATTTTGTGTCTTTACGTTGATGACATGCTCATTGTTGGTAGCAATGAAAGGGTCATTCAGTCTACCAAGAATATGTTAAACTCGAAGTTTGACATGAAGGATATGGGCCTTGCAGATGTCATTCTGGGTGTCAAGATCACCAGAACTTCTGTCGGTTTTGCGTTGTCTCAGACACACTATGTTGACAAGATTCTTGAGAAGTTCAACTCGTCTGATTCAAGTACCGCAAGAACCCCTGTGGATTTAAGTCTGCATTTATCCAAGAATGGGGGGGAAGGCATATCTCAATTAGAGTATTCTCAGATAATTGGGAGCCTGATGTACTTAATGAGTTGTACAAGGCCCGATATAGCTTACTCAGTCAGCAGACTGAGCAGATACACGAGTAATCCAGGTCGTGATCACTGGAAAGCAATAGTCAGGGTCCTGCACTATTTAAGGTATACTCGTGGTTTGGGGTTGCACTACACCAGATATCCAGCAGTACTAGAAGGGTATTGTGATGCGAACTGGATATCAGATATGAAGGACTCTAAATCCACAAGTGGATATGTCTTTATACTTGGTGGTGCAGCTATTTCTTGGAAATCCTCCAAACAGACGTGTATAGCACGTTCAACAATAGAATCAGAGTTCATCGCTCTGGATAAAGCGGCGGAGGAGGCCGAGTGGCTCCGTCAGTTTTTGGAGGATATTCCAAGATGGCCGAAACCTGTGCCACCGATTAGTATCCATTGCGATAGTCAATCTGCAATTGGTAGGGCACAGAGTAATTTGTATAATGGTAAGTCTAGACATATTCGACGTAGACATAATACCATTAGGCAACTACTCTCTAGTGGGGTTGTCGCTATTGACTATGTGAGGTCAAAGGACAATATTGCGGATCCGTTAACCAAAGGGTTAAACCGAGAGTTAGTTGAGCAAGCATCGAAAGGAATGGGGCTAAAGCCACTACGCTCATAGTTACCGTGGAGGTAGCCAACCTAGCTGACTGGAGATCCCAAGATCTAGGTTCAATGAGACTATCTTTCGCGAGTAGTTGAGAACGATCACTGAGGAGATTCAGTCTCCTGCCCATTCCTATGGTGTAGAACAGTGATACCTGCGAATGAAAGAGGTTAAGCATTGCTTTTAATGACTCCTATGCGCTGGGTTGCCAGGCAGGGTATAACAGGATACCCTTACAGGAAGGTCACCTATGTTAGTATGAAGTGGGGCCGCTTCTTTGAGAATTGTGGCAAAAATTCTCGAGAAAATACTCGCAGAACCAGGAAGTGGGTGTCATGGCCAAAATGAACCCAACAGTGAGAACTGAACTACGTCAGGAGAAGTCCTGTGTGACGTCTGTTGTCTCGGTTTACATCGGCGGCGGAATAGTTCAAAGCGGGACCGCACACTAGTCTGCCAGTAAACCCGATAGGCTATCACAAGGGAAGGTTCCAGGCCAAAAGCCACCTATCCTATGCAGGAATTATCCATTGCCGCTCTCTCGGATCAGCTTTGTACTCTGCATCAGTATGCCTGCCAAATCCATTCATGGGGGGGATTGTTGGAAATTTTTACGGAATTTCAGATGAATGAAATCGGGACAAACCGGAGGGTCTCTCGAGGCAACCGTGCATGTTCCGAGCTCGTGGAATCCTGATGCACCACAATCAATAGACGTATTGATGTGTGGATTTCGTAACTCCTGTAACCCTCTCCATGATGGAGTATTGATGCTGGTAACCTCCCTCTTGAATTGGCTGAATTCATTGGCTGAATTCATTTCAGAATTGAAGGCTGCATTACTCCTTTTCAGCCTCCTTCACCCTATAAATAGGTGCCTCACGTTCTTGGAGAAAACACAGAAAAACACACAGCAATCCAGCATACTCCTATATTCGTTCTTGAGAGAGAGAGGCAGACGATAGTCAGTTCGCCAAGGCAGTCGACGGCGGTGTTCCGACGGTTTGCGGTTTAGCCGAGCCAACCCTGGGAGAAAGTCGCCGACGCAACCTACAACACCCACGGTAGGCGGCGAATATTTCTTAAGGTGACTGTGGTAACACACAGGCCTCGGTTCGTTGTTCTGTAAAAGGAAAAACAGTTTGAAACTCGTTCTTCATATTCTGTATATTGTTTTGTTTCTTGTAATTCGATTAATTCCTGTAATCTTATTATTGTAAATGAAATTGTTCTCTGGAATGTTACGTGGCTGCCGATATTTTTCCAACATTTTCAACAAGAAATTGCCGTTATGCGAATGAGTCTGGCCAGGACATCATTAACCGTGGCCACTTTTGGAATCAGAGCGTTGGTGACATTAGTGATAAAGGAAGAATTAAGCAACTGATTTATAAGTTCGTTCAAGTTCCAAAGGCTTGTTGTCGGTAATAATCCTCGGGCAAGTTTAGATAGAGATATGCTAGATTAGCTTTCTAATCCCAAGGCCACCACAACGTTTGGCTCTACGAACCGTGTCCGAAATTACTAGGTGCACCGTCTCTTATCCGTTTTCTTTCCCAAAATTACGGTTCAATCTATTAATTTGATCAGTTATTGGAGAGGGCAGGGCTGAGGTTTGCATCGAAATTGAATAATTACGAATAGTGGATGTTGCTGAACGCTAGGCACACGGGTTGGGAGACGATGTTAGATTAGTGTTGGGAGTGCATTTAGGCACGGATAATTTGCTAGTATCCATACATTTACGCACAATTGAGCATATCTCGGCCGGCCTCCTCTTCGTCAATAAGCGACGCTGTTAGGAGTTTAATTTACAGTTGAATAAGTCTTTTGAGTCTGTTTTTTATTGTTCCAGTATTGGCTAGTGTTTAGCCTAGTTTGTAGGAGTTAGTGGTCCAGTTTAGTTGCTTCCATTATCAGTTCCTTGTTTCCTGCTATAGCTGTTAGTTTGTTCCTACTTTAGTGCTATGACAGTTCATGTATCTCTATTTAAGTACCTGAATGCAATGAATAAAATACTTCAGTTCCTGCAATTATTTTTCTGAGTTTATAACAGTGGTATCAGAGCCACCGAGTGAAAAAAAGTGAGATAGAGAGTGATATAGCAGCAGTTCTATTTCTCTATCACCTGTTTTTCTTTTGCAGCAGCAGACAAGATCGATGGCTTCAGAAAATTTTGTGCAACCATCCATTCCTCGCTTTGATGGTCACTATGATCATTGGAGCATGCTAATGGAGAACTTCTTGCGGTCCAAAGAATACTGGCCGGCGATTGTTTCTGGAGTAGCAGAACCAGCTGAGGGTGTTGTGTTGACGGACACGCAAAAGTCAGAATTGGAAGCACTGAAGCTGAAGGATTTGAAGGCAAAGAATTACCTTTTCCAAGCAATTGATCGTTCAATCTTGGAAACAATTCTTTGCAAGGACACTTCCAAGCAGATTTGGGACTCCATGAAGAAGAAGTATCAAGGGAATGCAAGGGCGAAACGTGTGCAGCTCCAAGCTCTTCGACGAGAGTTCGAGGTTCTTCAAATGAAACCGGGAGAGTCAGTTTCAGAGTATTTCTCAAAGACGATGGCAATCGCAAACAAGATGCGGATTCATGGGGATAAGCTTGACGATGTGAGTATTGTTGAAAAGATCCTTCGTTCAATGACTAAAAAGTTTAATTTTGTGATTTGTTCTATTGAAGAGTCCAAAGATATCGATACTCTTTCAATAGACAAGTTGCAAAGTTCCCTGCTAGTTCATGAGCAGAAAATAACACAGCAAGACCAAGAGGAACAAG